>CM053596.1:81370540-81391724 GCA_028646575.1 Pseudocheirus occidentalis | reverse complement strand
TCTCTGTCTCTCTGTCTCTCTCTGTCTCTCTCTGTCTCTGTTTCTCTGTCTCTGTCTCTCTCTGTCTCTCTCTCTGTCTCTGTCTCTCTCTGTCTCTCTCTGTCTCTCTCTCTGTCTCTGTCTCTCTCTGTCTCTGTCTCTCTGTCTCTATGTCTCTGTCCTCTCTCTCTCTCTGTCTCTCTGTGTCTCTGTCTCTGTCTCTCTGTCTCTCTCTCTGTCTCTCTCTGTCTCTCTCTCTGTCTCTGTCTCTCTCTGTCTCTGTCTCTCTGTCTCTCTGTCTCTGTCTCTCTCTCTCTCTCCATCCATAGAAAGGTTTGGTAAATGTGGTGAGTAGGTATAGAATGATTTTACATATATGTGTCTAATGGTAGCTATCTCTAAGGGAGAGAGGAAGAAATAAAAGGAGAAAAAAATTATATGATAAATTTATTGTATATTTAAAAGGAAAAGTAAGTTATACATAAGGGATTTGCAGTTTCATGTTCAATCATAATTTTTTTATTCTATTACATTATAGAAATGCTTGTTTTATTCCATAATTCAAAAATAAAATAAATTTAAATTTTTAAAAAAATATCCCACTTCTGATGGCTATACTTAAACATAGAGTGAATCACTTGACTTCCCTAGGTCTCAGTTTCCTCATCTGTAAAAATAATATGGTTGGACCAGATGAACAAAAGAATCAATGAATGAAAAAGAAGTGTTAATCACTCTCTTTTGCAAAGCACTGGAAATGCTCATAGAATAGTATGAAAATTTCTGCTCTTGAGGAGTCTGCATTCAAATGGTGGGGCACATGTAGGTTTCAGAAACAAGTTAAATGAAAAGGCCCCTTAGTTCTTAGGATACAACAGGAAGGTGCTTGGCAATATATCTGCTTTAATGTTATTTCCATTGATGTTACTGTTTCCTTTCCTGATGTTGAACTATTTGATAATGCCAAGGAAAACTTTTGTTTAAAATTTGCTTTTCTGGATCTCCAGTATCTGTGGCTACTGAGGTGGAGGAGCCTTTAGAACTCATAGATATAGTAACCCCTACAAGGTCTGAATCCCTGGATGATGGTGTATGTGTGTGTGTGGTGGGGAGGGGCTTAACTAGAAACAGGTCTGAAGGTATGGGGTGGGAGTTGTTTCTGGGGCTCATGAGCTAGGTGTCCTGAGACAACTCCATCCTGATCTGAGAGGAAGTCGTTTCACTTGCCTGACACAGGATGCTCCCCGCCCCCCATCTCTCGTCTCTCTCTATCTCTCTGTCTCTGTCTTCTTCTCTCTGTCTCTGTCTGTTTCTATATCTCTATCTCTCCCCACCCCCCTTTCTAAGCAGACTTGCCTGCTCTTAAGGATGCTTCCAGCTTTAGTTTGTTGCTCTTATGAAAAAATATCTTCTATCAAAATAATTCACAATTCTAAAAAAGTTAAACCTGCAAAGCATTTTACATATGTTATCTCATTTGAGCACACCAATTCAAAAGGAATGTAGGTAATATGGACATTATTATCATTCCCATTTTATGGATGAGGAAACAGATTCATGAAAGTTGATTGCTCATGGGCACACAGTTCATAAGCTTCAGAGCCAGGACTTGAACTCATTTCTTCCCAGCTCAGAATTCAATACTTTATGCACTACACCCAACTGCTTAAGATATAGCCAGAATATATTAAGTGCTGTGAGAAAGGAACAAATCTGGTATTTGTTTCTTCTGCTCATCTAACGCTGACTCTTAATTTTGCTGTCAGTCAGTGAAAAACAAAGACAGATCTCCTTATATAGTGGATAAATGACTAGCTTTGGAGTAAGGAAGATGGCAATTGAAGGCTTCACTCTGATACAAAGGATGGTTGTGATTATTGGTCTGATATCCCCAGGCAAATATTTTAAATGGGAACTTTCCATTGAGTCAGCAAAATACATTAGTGAGGAGAGATTTAGCATACAAAATGCTCCATACTAAAACACACATATTCAGACATTCTTTTGTTGTTAGTCATTTTTCAATAAAGTTTGACTCTTCATGACCCTGTTTGGGGTTTTTTTTGGCAAAGATGTTTTCTTTGCCAGCTAATTTTACAGATGAGGAGACTGAGGCAAACTGGGGTAAGTGATTTACGCAGGGTCATATATAGTTGGTTATAACTAGTAAGTACCTGAGGACATATTTGAATTGAGAAAGTTCTCTCTGTCTCCCTGTCTCTAGGCCTAGTACTTTATCCACTATGCCACCTAGCTGTACCTCAAACACTTTACTGCTGCCATAAAAAATAAATAATGCCCCAATTTCATAGTCCAATGAATATATTAAATACTTCTCTATTTATGGTTTCTAATGAAGCATGCTTAAGAGATATACTGCTTGCCCAGCAACACCATCAATTAATATTCATTAACAGAAGTCTCAGGTTTTGAATGAATATTCTTGTCTCCTTTCCAGCATCTAACAGTGCATTGTACAAAGTAGGAAATGAATAAATGTTTGTAGGGTGAATGATGGATGGAGGGAGGGATAGGTTGATTGAATGAATGGCTGAGAATGCAGATGATGTATGCATGTCTTCTTGCTCTAAATAACCGGGATCTTGGGAAGTGCCTTTGAAAGTCCTGAAGATATATGCTGATTTATTCAAACTTTATACTGACTCAATATTTGATTGGAAACTTCAAGCTTCAGTACCACCAGTCTCAAAGAAGACAGACAGTTTTGGAACTGCAGCCAATCCAGTCTCAGAATAGCTGTTGTCTCAATGCCTTTTCTATCAGAGTAGCCTCTCTCTTGCTGTAAACATTATAGAGAAAGCCACATAATTTCGGTTTGTCAGTTTTGCTGAGAGCACTGTCATTTTGGGTGCTTAAAGTGAATCTCACCCACAGGCATAATACAAAAATAGAATTGGGTTTTATAGAAAAGCCTTCCATATTGATCATCTCCGCAAAGCAGCTGATGATTATATACTAGTGATTCAGTTACCACATAGGGTAAACATCAAAGCCAGTTATAGGGTATGCTTACAGAGTAGTAGTTGTATTTTGGAACTCCCACTGATTCTAAAAGAGCAGATACAGTTCAAACCACAGGCCATAGTGCTTTCCTAAATTCAAGGCACATTGGGTCAGGGAGCTGCCACTTAAGCAGACATGTTGAAGTCTTCTGGAAGAAGGCAAACTTGAAAACATGTTCTTCCATGCTTTCAGAACAGACTCCAAAGATATGTAAGTGAGGGTCAACAGTTCTTTTCTTTGTCTACTAGGGATAGAGTAGATTTAGGTCAGATATGAGCAAGAATTTCTGGTCTGAAAGAGTTCTAGGACCCAAGAACATATTATCTTCTCCTGGAAGAAAAGGCTTTGCCATCATTTCCCTTTATCAGGTTAAGCAGAAGCATCTTTTTCTCTGTGTGTTCTAGAGACATAAGTGTATACAAGGTCTTCCATCATTTAAGTTATTTTAAGATACCTTAATTTTAAAATTAAGTTAATTTTAAGACACCTTAAAACTTCATCAAGACTTTGGGGACAACCTGTAAATAATCATCACCATCATTGTCATCATCAATATGGTGCTCTAGGTCCTGCAAAGTGCCTTACAAATTTTATGTCATTTGTTCCTCACAATAATCCTCTGAGGTAAGTACTATTATCACACCCACTCTACAGATGAGGAGAATGATTCTGATCGAGTCTAGGTGATTTGTCCAGCATTGCCACCTTTCCAGTAAATGTCTAAGGTGAGATTTCAACTTAGGTTTTCCTGACTTAAAGTCCAACTCCTCTGTTCACTGTACCACATAAATGTAGATAGTAAAAAGACACACATATATAGTGTGTGTATGTGGTATGTAATATATAATAAAATGCATTGCACATAATATTATTATAATACATATATAAATACATATGGCATATAATTATCATGTAATTTATGATAATTTACTTATAAATGTTATATGTTTCACAATATTATATATAATGTATATAATATAATGAATATATTTATATATCATAATATTATATAGAATAGTATATTATGAGATATTATACATTATATATATTATATATATACACACATATCTTTGTGTGCACATGTAACATTTGTGTATTGTTTTAAGGTTTATAAAATACTTCTATAACATAGGTACAGCAGGTAATATTACCCTTGTTTTGCATGTGAGAAAACCACAACTCAGAGAAGGCATCCTATTCAAAGTCTCACAGCTAGGACTTGAACCAAGATTTCTGCCTCCCAGGTAGTGATCATTATATGTCAATAATATGTGTGCCTCAAGGTCAGAACCAGAAGCAGAGGCTTGGGCAGCCAAACCTGGCTGGCAGCACAATGATTCCCATAGGAAGCATGGTTCTGCTCCAGCAAAATCATGTCATCTCTAGCAGCAACATGCTTCCAGTCTGTCAATCATAAGTACACACCTGATAGATGGGTGACAGGGCTCCAGATTTAGTTCATGTCCCATTTCCCCCAATTGATCAGTTTAGATTGAATTCCCTTATCTCCCTTCCCTCTCCTAGCATCACTGTCCTTCCTCCACCCCCTTGTACCCTTCTTTTATAGCTGACAACACGATGGTATCTCCTTGCCATCTCTGTCTTCATATAACCAACTCTCCAAGTATGATGAGCCTAGATTCTTTCAGGGACTAGCTCAAAATTTTCAAAATGGACTCAAACAATCTTCTTGTCAGGAAATAATCTGGTGCTCAATAGATATCCCCAGAATTAATCAATAATTCAGTATAGCCTTTGCACAGAACTCATAGGAGATTGAAGTAGGGCCTCATTATCAGTCCACAGTTTTTTCTGATCTATATCACACACAATGAATCACATACAATCTATTTACCCAGAATTGGATAGGCAGTTAAACTTTGTTTCCTAAGGGGAAGGGTGGGGTAAAAGTATGGATGAGCCTCAGGGAACACACAAAGAGAAGGTAGAAATCAAATCAGGAAAGAGAATTTGTGAGGCCTACTGCAGTAGTCCAACTAGTAAGATTTGGGGTTGTGCCGGTGGTGGAGGAATTCACTAGGTCTTAGAGTTTGAGAAGAAAAATAAAGGTAGAATTATAGAATGATAGAGCTAGAAGAAAGATCTAAGGAAGACTTTAGTCAAGTCAAGAAGAGAAGGAACAGAGGGAAGGGAACAAGCATTTTTAATCATTATTATGGCATCATATGTGCCAGGCCCTGTGCTAAAAGTATGTTACAAATATTGCCTAATTAATCCTCAAGCAAATTCTATGATGTAGGTGCTGTTATTATTCCCATTTTCAGTTGGGAAAACCGAGGCAGATTGAAATTAAGTGACTTGCTCAGAGGTGCAGTTAATAAGTATCTGATGTCAAATTTGAACTCAAGTCTCCTCAGACATCTCTTCATTTCCTAACTAACTGCACTCATTTCAGACTTCTTCCATGATTCCACCAAGCTAGGAATAAGCTCATATTTGGGAAATCTTTTTATCTTGTAAGATCCTATCAGCCTTGCTTCTCATACCTCATCAGTACCTTCTGTTTCACCAGCAGCATATCAGGCAGTTAATAAATGCTCATTGACTCTTGGAATTTCCAGATTCCAGACCATTACCCTCTTCACTGAGCCGCCTAGCTTCTTTTGTCTAGCGTCAGTATGAGTCAAGTCAACAATGGTAAGTAGATAGGGATAAGCATTTATTAAACACTTACTGTGTGCCAGGCACTGGATAATCTGATCCAATGCCTTTATTTTCAGATGGTGAAAATGAGGCCTAGAAAAGTTAAGTGCTTTGCTTCATGCCACATGCTAATTAAAGGCAAAGATAGAACTATCCTTTGGTTTTTATAACTCATGGTACAGTGTTCTTTACATAGCACCATAGCTGGCTGTCTATTGAGAGGAAAAAATAGGTTAGGATTTTGGATATATTCACAGTAGAACTTGTTGAAGAAAAATGCATTTGCTTTCTGTATTCAGAAATTAATCAAGAGATGAAAGACCAGAGAGGGAAGAGTGATGAAGAGTATTTGATAGGAATTGAGGAAGAAAGATGGTAACAACCTGGAAAGGAGTCAGAAAAGCAGGAAAATCAATCAATCAACAAACACTTATAAAGTAAGTCTCTATTGTGTGCCAAATACTGTTCTACATGTTAAAGAACAGAAGAAAGGTCTACAAAATATCATTTAAGAAAAAGTTCTAGAATTTGAAAACTGATGGAAGGGTAGAGAGAGACAAGCTATAGACAAGGTCCCTAATATTTTTCCATTCTGTGGCAAATAAGCAGAGAGAAAGGGAGAGAGAAGTGGAAGAGCAAGTAGAATTTCTCTAGTGAGGAATGTTCTCATCTATTTATGAAAATAAGTGGACAGGGGTTTATTTGACTGAAGTATATTTTAGGCCTTTGAAAGCAGTCAACTTATTCACAAAAATCAAGGAAGTATTAAGAAAGGCAAGGGGGAGAAGAGGGATATATTGATGTACTGTTTGGGCAGTAGCCACATGTTGGAAAAATCAGATGTAGTATGACACCTTGGTGTTAGGATGACAAATTGCTATGATCCTGTAGGACAGTGATTGGGAAACAGGACATAAAAGAAGGAGAAGATGGAAAAACTTAGATTTGGAAGAGGACCTGAGATACCACTTAGTCCAAAGGCCCACTTGGTACAAAAATCCTCATTACAATATTTAGACAGATAGGAATAAAGCCTCTCCTTAAATGCTTCTGACAATGTGGAAAATTCCATATCCTGAGGCAGCCCATTCCATTTTTGAAAAGCTCTATCCAAAAAAGTTCTTTCTTATGGTGAAGTGAAATCAGTGATACAACTAGGATGGGAATACTAGTGTTTTGCCCCAGGACACTGAAATCAAGAGAATAGTAATGGCACTTATCCTTCAACAGATCAAGGCTACAAAAATAATTAGCCCTAGAGCTATACCTTAAATTAGCTTGTCTGTCCTAGGTTTATTCTGCTCTCTCTTCCATTGATAAACTTCATCAAGCACCCTCTGGGTGTCCTAGTCTTTCTGTTTCTTCCACATTTAAAGGTGGATGACATTTCTACCTCCAGACCCTTTAAAGCCTAGTGTCTTGAGCACTGAAGTCCCTCTCAGGAGTCTCTGGGAGTTTTGCAGTTCTCTAGTGAATTTTTCTTTCCCTGAATGTATTTTTATATACTTTTCCCAGGTACAAGAAATCTTAATAATAGAAATAACAGTCTTTACAGACTTACAGTAACCATTTCAGTTAGATGCCATTACTATCATGATACAGATGAGGAAACAAAGATGGAGGAAAAATGAAGGAGTTCAATCATTTTGGAGAAAAATTTGTAACAAAACTGAAAGGGTTATAAAACTCTGCATATACCCTTTGACTCAGCAACACGACTACTAGGATGCTATCCCAAAAAGATTTAAAATAAAAAGAGGCAAAAAGACTGATGTGAACAAAAATATTTATGGTAGCTCTTTTTGTTGCATCAAAGAAGGGATGCCCATCAGCTGGGGAATGGTGAAACACCTCGTGGTATATAATTATGATGGAATACTATTGTGCTATAAGAAATGATAAGCAGGGTAGTTCCAGAAAAAGTCTTGAAGACTTATATGAACTCATGCAAAGTGAAGTGAGAAAAACCAGGAGACCATTATACACAGTAGCAGCAATATTTTAAGGATGCTCAACAGCGAAAGACTTAGTTACCCTCTCAGTACAATGACCCAAGACCATTCCGAAGAACCCATAGTAACAAAAGCTATCCATCTCTAGATAGAGAACTAATGAACTCTGAGTGAAGACTGAAGAACACATTTTGTTTTACTTTGTTTTTCTTTGGATCTTTTTTTTTTGTCTGTGTTTTCTTTTGCAACATGGCTAATACGGAAATATGTTTTACATGACTTCACATGTATAATCGGTATCAAATTCCTTGCCTTCTCAAGGAGAGAGTGGGGCAAGAAGGACAGTGAAAATTTTGAACTCAAAATGTTAAAAGAGTTACATGTAATTGGGAAATATTTAAAGAAAATATACATAAAACACACATATACATGTGCATATACATAAATACACACACACACACACACACACACACACACACACACACACACAAAGTTAACCATCTTGCCGAGGAACAACAAGGATCTGAGGCAATATTTGAACTTTGGTCTTCCTGACTCCAAGTACAAACTCTATCTACTGTGCCACCTAATTACTCTTTGTAGTTCCAGCTATGTGAAATCCCATTCCCTGTAACTTCTCCCAACTGATACTGATTAGGTCTCCTAAGGCCGCACAGAACAGACCTAATCATTCTTTCCCTCAAGAGCCCTTTATATTATTTAGATAGTAGTAGGACCCTCTTAAGCCTTCTTTTTCTCAACCTAAACATTCCCCATCCTAATTATTCTCTTTTGAAGATGCTCCTATTTCCCAGTCTAGCTCTTAAAATATAGCTAGGTAGCTGAGTGGACAAAGACCTAAACCTGTAGTCAGAAAGACCTGAGTTCATATCTTTCTTAGATACTTACTAGCCATGTAACCTTGGGCAAGTCACTCAACCTCTCTTTGTTTAACTTTCCTCGACTTAAAAATGGTGATAATAACAGCACCTACTTCTCATAATTGTGGTTAGCATCAAATGAAATAATGTTTATGCAGCTAGTTGGTGCAGCGGATAAAATGCTAGGCTTGAACTTAGGAAGATAAATTCAAATACAGCCTCAGACAGTCAGTTGTGTGAGTTCAGGTAAAGTCATTTAACCCCTACTTGGTTCAATTTCCTCAACTGTAGAATGGGGGTAATAATACCTACCTCTCAAAGGATCAAATGACTTAATATTTGTAAAGTACTTAGCATGGTTTCAGAACAGAAAGTAGAATAGGATTATAGATTTATAGCAACAAAAGTCATTAGAAGACACTGAGTTCAACACCTCATTTTGAAGATTAGGAAAATGAGGGCAAGAAAGATAAAGAGATGTGCCCATAGTCACATAACTATTAAATGCCAGAAATAGGATTCAGGTCTGGGATTCTCAGTTTGAGGGGGAAGCAGCAAGCCAGAACTTCTGGAAGAAATGAAGAATTCTGCACCTGGCATGTTGATCCTAAAGTAATAATGAAATGCCTGCTTAAAGATGAACAGAGAGAAAAAGAGGAGAATTTTATAGTCCAGAAAGAAATTGGAGCCCCCAGAGCCTCATTGGCTAATTACAGCAGAGAAGGGAGAGAAGAGGCCCCAGTACAGTTCCGGGATGTCTACAAGAGTTCCATAATCGCATTCTTTCCTATGTTGTTATTGCTACCAAAAAATGTCAGAAGCCACCAATAAACATGCTCCCATACCATATGTTCCAACATATTCAAAATAAACCCAGAAAACAAGTGGCTATTGCTGAGGTCAGCATGGCGAAGGACATCAGTTAGGGAGAGAACAGCTGCTGAGTGAGCTACGTTCTGCCCAGCTTCTCGGTCTCTGGCTACAGGGAGCATCTGTCTCCTCCTCATGGAGAGTTTCTGAGAGGCTCTCCTGCTAACTCCCAGGGCTGCTGCTGGTGGCAGTTGGACACCTGGAATGTCAAGTTAGCAGATGGTACCTCACACATCCACTAGACAAGCCTGTCCTGGTGGCAGAGTCTCGGCAGGCAAATCTAACAAAAGACAATTTGACTTTAGACTTCTCTGTTGCCTTCAGAGTTAGCAAATGGTGCTACCACGATAGAGCAGATTGGGAGCTAGGAAAACTGGGTTCCAATTTGAATCTGCCACTAGCCCTATGGCTATGCAACCAGATGCCACTGATCCTCTCTAAGTCCAAATGTCTTCATCTATAAAATAGAGATTGGACCAGATGTCCTCTAAGGACCCTTCCAACTCAAAATTTTTGACCTGATGAGCCTAAATCTCACTGCTAAACTGATTGCTCTTACACCTGTCAGCTTTAATAGTCTACAGACTTAATGAAGAATAGGAAACTCAGCAATCTTTCCAAGTCCCTCATTTGGGGGAAGGGGGTGGATATTTTTGTAAAATGGAGTCAGAACGTGATTGATGTATATTATCATGGATTACAGGGGAAATTTCAGGTACTACTTTTACATAGTAAAAGGAGATTCAATTTCTATGACAGCACATTATTTTTGGCTACTAAATCACCCTTTAATGTCCTGACTATGAAATTATTAAGTTTACAGAAAGCACATTGACTCAAACCTTGTCATGCATATCAAAAAGCCTTATACTTAAAACCGTCGTGATTCTACATCATTGTTAAACTGAATTATACCAAAAGGAAGTTCAGATCTCAAATAATATGGATGGTTGAAGTCAAAAGAGAGAAATAAGAAGCCTATGAAGAGGGAGCAAAGGAATTGTCTGGCTATGTAAACACATCCTTACAGGGAGATTGCCCCTTTGAACTCTCATACAGATGCATGGTTTGGTCCTCAGTGCTGCAGCTTCAAAAACTCACTTTTCACTAGTTTACCCAGGGCTCATGAGGTTTTTGTGAACTAATTAATAAAACCAGAATGCCAATTTATTAAGTTACAGTTTGAGAAACATGATTGCCAAGAGGACCAGCAACCTTTTAGCCGCTGTTCTAGCGCATTATCCACTTAGCCTCTTTGGGTCCTAGTTTTCTCATCTATAAAATGGGACATTAGAGAGAACTGAATTTGGTGTTCTTAGAGGTCCCTTCTGGAACTAACTGTATAATTCATTCTCACCTTGAGAAAATAGATTCTGAATATCTTAATGACTTTCCCATTAAATAGCAAATCAGATTTACTTTATATATCCAGGTGTGAGCAAAAAAAAAATAACTGAGTTATGAAATCCTACTAGCAATTGTTTTCTTATGACCAACTAGATGGTACAGTGGATAGAGTGCCTGGCCTGAAGTCAGGAAGACTCATTTTCCTCAGTTCAAATCTTGCCTCAGACACTTACTAGCTGTGTGACCCTGGGCAAGTCATTAGCCCTGTTTGCCTCAGTTTCCTCATCTGTACAATGAAATGGAGAAGCAAATGGCCTATCATTCTAGTATCTGTGCAAAAGCCAAAACAAAACCCAAATGGAGTCACAAAGAGTCAGAAATGACTGAACCAATGAGTAAGAATTATTTTTTTTTACCTTTTAAAATGCAACAAAACTTTATTTTGAAATATAAAAACCATTCTTAGCTTTTAAGGGCATACAAAAATAGGTGGGCCTAGATTTGACCTGTAGGCCATAGTTTAGGAACCTCTGTTAGATGCCATCTCCACTCTAGAGATCTAAGCTAATGGGAAACCTCATATCACTCAGTCAGGGCATCCTCTGTCCTGGATAGTTCTAGAAGAGCACTAATGAGTTCTGGTTCCTTGGCTTTCCCTTTCCTAGATTACATGCAATGCACCACTCTTCTGTTTGTATTCATATTCATATATTCCCACAGCTCTAATTAGTCACTTTTAGAAAGGCAGAATAAGATTTTGAGGGATACCCTAGTTTTATTTGTGGTGTATTTACTAACCATCTCTTGCGGTTGCATCACTTCTGCATCTGGATAAGCCCATTTATAGGACCATAGATTTTAGAGCTAGAAGAAACCTTAGAAACCTAAGTCTATCTCTCCCACCCCCTCATTTTACAGACAGTATCACTCTTTCACTCAAGAATCTTCAGTATCTCTTTATTGCTTTTGGACAGAATACAAACTCCCCCTTTAGATATTTAGATCCTTTCACAGTGTGTCTTCAACTGACTTTTCCAGGTTTATTAAATATGACTGTTCTCCTTGTGCTTTTTATTCCAACCAAACTGGACAACTCTCTAAATAACTAAAGTTCTATCTGATAACTAAGACATTTGCTGCGCCTGGGGTTTCATTATTAAATTACTCCTCAACCTCCTCTCCACTCTGCAGAGTCTTTAGAAGCTGCCTCAGCAGCCCTATTCTCTGACCAGTAGAACCAGAAGAGCATTGTACACAGTAAAATCAATACTATAGTATGAAGAACTTTGATTGACTTAGCATTTCTCAGAAATACAATGATCCGAAACAATTGCAAAGAACTAATGATGACTCTGTGCCTCCAGAGAAAGAAGTGATACTATCTGAAAACAGATGAAGCATGCTATTTTCACTTTCTTTCATTTTTAAAAATTCAAATATTCTTGTACAAAATGACTAATATGGAAATGTTTTACATGATCATACATGTATAATTTATATTAGATTGCTTACCATGTCAGAGAGGGAAGAGGGGTTGGAGGGAAAAAAAGAAGGAGAGGTAGAATTTGGGAATCAAAACTTTTTTAAAATGTTAAAAATCATTTTAATATGTAATTGGGGAAAAATACACAAAAAGAAGAAAAATAGTTAGACTGTAGTTTAGTCTTTGAATCTATCCCAGACTCATGGATCATTTTAACAACAGTATTACAAACTGCAGAGGGCTATTTAATTGGGAGTTCATTTTCATACCTAGGCAGAAAGCACTTGTACCATGGACGACAGTTGAAATATTAACATGTTATCAATTTAGATCTGGAAAGGACCTAGAAGATTATCCAATCTACTTTGTCATTGCCTCACCCAAATTTGCATAGACCATAAGCAACAATAAGTACAAAACTAACATTCTCTAGAGCACCAAAATCTTTTTCAAGCACTCAAGTCCACCTGGGCAGTGCTCAAGGAAATCAGGCAGCAGACCATAAATTTATAAACAGAGCCATGGAGACATGACTATAGCTAGAGATATAGGTGTGTGTGTGTGTGTGTGTGTGTGTGTGTTAGGTAGGGGTGTCGTCGATAAATCACCAAGAATGGAGTCAAAAGAATCTGAGTTCAAATTTAACCTCAGACACTAGATGTGTGACCTCGGGCAAGTCATTTAGCCAGTTTTCTCACCTGCAAAGTGAGGTGAAGAAGGAAATGACAAACCACTCCAGTATTTGTCAAGAAAACCCCAAATGGGATCACAGAGTCAGACACAACTGCAATGTCTGAGCAAAAACAATACATAGATATTTATAAATAATGTCCTAAAATCATATATTTATAAAAATTTGCTTTCTTTCACTTTTGTTAAGGATTCCCTGAGACTCTGAGTTTGGAAGAGAAGTTTTGAGACTCTTTGCTGAATGAAGACAGAGGAGATCTGTTAGGTTACTGATGTGAGTAAATCTGAAAACCGTCTATCATGTTTACATCCCTTACCAGTCATCTTACAAATTAGGTATAGGGGATAAGGGAGAGAAGATAGGGATAGATTCAAACAAGTTCTTACATAGACCTCACTGCCAGTGGATCAGTAACTAAAACAGTGTGTGAAAACTTCCTAGATAATGATTGTGCTGCGCATCAAACACAGAGCTGAGCCATGTGGTGATTAGACATGTGGAGCTGTAGTCAGGAGGATCTGAGGTCAAATCTAGCCTCAGACACTAGCTGTGTGACCTTAAACAGGTCACTTCACCTATGCCTTGATGTTCTCATCTGTAAAAATGGGGTTAATAATAACATCTGACTTACAGGTTGTTATGAAGATCAAATGACATGATCTGAGAACAGTTGTTGAATCCCTAACAGCAGTAGATAGTGGTGGATAAAGCGCTACCTTTCAGAGGACCTGGTTTCAAATTATGCCTCAGACGGTTTACTAACTTATGACCAACACTTTACTCTTCTATAAAATGGAGGCGATAATTATATTTTACTACACATAGCTCATTGCTTTGGGATTATCTGGCATGTAATAGCCACTATATAAATGTTAGCTATTATTATTAATAAATAACAATTTTGAAAAAAATATATTGAAGAAAATCTATATTTTATTTATTAATATAGACTCATATGATATATGACATATACATTATCACGTTACATTCATTATGATTACTATACACATACATCTTGTAGTTTCTGAGGAATGAAAAATCACTGGATACAACACACTACCAATTATTCATTGTGTTAGAGAAGAAGAGAGAGTGTAGTGACTGTTACAGGAATGGTCCTCTATTACTTTGTACAAGACATTAACCTCTCTGGGTCTCAGTCTTCTCGTTTGGAAAGTGAGGGAAGTATGGGTTCTGTGTCTTCTGAGAACTCTTGCAGTTCTAAATCTATGACCCTATACAAAGTTACCATCTAGTATAACATCGGATGGATCAGTGTCCAACAACATAGTGAAAGGGAGGGAAATGAGATATAATAGGAAATATTATAGAAAAATAGCTCCCGCTTAAAACAGAACTTTCAGATTTGCTAACATTTCACAACAGCACTATTAGATAAGTGTGCAAGTATAAGCCTCTCTATAACCCAGTAAGCTGTATAAAGTACAATTATTTCTTCCATCTTAATAGAGCAGAAAAGTGAAACTTAGCAGGGTTTAGTGATTTGCTTATAAGTTAGTAAGTCATTGGAGACAGGATTTGAATCCGGGTCCTCTGAATTCCTATTTGTATACTACACTGTCATTAAAGATTCAATAATTGATTTCAATTTCAATTCAATTCAATTATTACAAGGTACCATTGGGATAAAGGTGCATTGGGATGACAGAATTTACCAATAAAGGTAACTTCAAAGATTATCTCCAGTCTGTTTCATTTTATAGAAGAGGAATTCAGACAAATGAATAACCTGGTTCAAGTTCACAAAGCTAATGAGTGGTAGAACCAGAACTTTGAACCTTCAAATCCAATGATCATTAAGCC
This sequence comes from Pseudocheirus occidentalis, assembly GCA_028646575.1. Taxonomy (NCBI): domain Eukaryota; kingdom Metazoa; phylum Chordata; class Mammalia; order Diprotodontia; family Pseudocheiridae; genus Pseudocheirus; species Pseudocheirus occidentalis. Next base: position 81,377,009 of record CM053596.1, on the reverse strand, counting down.
CAAAAAGGAAATTAATTGCTGAGATTTTGCTGCACATCAGATTTGACTTAGATTGGACAATTGTGACCTGAAACAAATTTTACTCGGTTATGAATCAGAACCATATTAGAACCCTCTCAAATCCTCAAAACACTTCTTTAATTTTGCACAAATCACAGAAAACAACTGCCAGTGATTTGATAAGCTAATTAGCTAATTACCATAGTTCTCTTGGATATATTCCATCTCAGTTCAGGGACAGGCCTGTAAATTTTCCAAATCTTCTACCATGAGCTCTGAACTATTTTGACAAGGTTTTAATTATTGCAAGATTGTGCCCAATCCTATTTTGCTCCTGTTCATGGAAGGCTTTTAAAGAGTTCTGCACAAATTGTGAAATGAGACTAAGAAGGCAAATGTGGGCACAGTGAAGGAGGTTTTATTATGTAAGAGAAGTGTCACTAGCAATGTCAGGAGCTATTAACATAACATCTCTGGATGGTCCATCGTCTTCTTTGAATGCAATATATATATATATACAGGGAATGTCAACATAAATTATGATGGTCCACTTACGTGTAGCAGTCATCTTGCTAGTATGTTTCCTTTAAATAAGCAGAATTTGAAAAATTAAAGTAAGCTCCTACTTTTAGTTTTTATGAGATTGTGATAAACATATGGAGGGAGGGTGGAACAGGCCTCCTGGAAAGGCTTGGATGGGCTAAGTCACTTAACACTCCAGGACTTCTATTTCTTACTACTTCTCGAAGAGATAAAGCTTTCAGATAGGAACCAGAGGGCAGAATTTTCCACTACAGCACATTTGTTTGCGTGTTTATTTACTTGTTTGTTTTTTAAGACTCTCAAGAGAAGTAAGAAGACTCGATACATGGAGAGGATGGAGGTGGTGGGGTTTCTCCCAGGCCACATGGAATAGAGGTAGCAACATTAGCAATTCCCCTCCTCAAATCTGTGCTTTCAAGGGAGAGGGAAGACAAAACCAGAAAGGAACACAAGGTACAAGACTGTGTGTGGAGGGGGGAGGGGGGGTGTTTGTTCTGAAAGCATAAGTGCATGCTCCGGTAGCTGGATTACCAAATTAAAAACAGATACAGAGGGACTGGCTGAACTTATTCCCTTTCCCCTGACTTGTTTTAGCTGACTTGGCCTGGCACCCATTTCAAAATGCGTCCTTTTCTTCTGTCAAAGGCTGTTTATGTCTGATCCAATCTTATTTCTCATAAGCAAGTGTCTTTTGTATTTCCTTGTTTTCCTTGGTACAGGCAAGGGGAAACAGGGCAGCTCTGGATAATATACAGGTGACCTCGATCTTGCCTATTATAGGGCTGGAATCCTAACTTCACATCCTATTGTTAAAACATTTCCCATGAACCATTTTTATATTTCATAACTATGGTTCCAAGGATAGAATGAAATGTCCAAACCTGAACATTTCTACCTGCTCCCTCAGACTGTGAGCCTAACATAGTGACACCTAGTGTTACAACCAGAAAGCAAATAAAATGAAATGGCCCAGTTAATGCCAGAAAATCTTGCATGAAGTACTCAGAGCAGAATGCCCACTCTTGCAGTTACTCAATATTGATACACCTGTCTAGACATCTTGATGCTAGTTGTCTCTTTGTCAATATCAGTGTTTCCTGTCTCAAAGGCACAGAGACTGGGACTTTTGAGGGTGACATTATGTTTTACCTCTGCCTGGAACACAACTCCCAGGTTGCTTGCTACCTGAGGAGAAACATCATTCTCCTCACATTGAGGTGGTCTTCCAAAAATGACAGCAGGTCAGAGGCAAAGTGCCAGAAGGACAAAAGATCAGACTTAAGTTACCATGGATCATAGAAGTCAACATTCTTTTACCAAACTGCCGATGCTGCTTAGCTTTCTCTAATAAAGAGAACAAATTATGGACTTGGAATTAAAAATAGCTCATAGTAAGCTAAAACTCAAAACTCAAGATGAGTTAGGAAGTAGTAATTCAATTCAAAAAGCACTTATTACACATTTATATCTGTCAAGGCATTGGATGGAGGTGGATAGGCAGTGCACTAGCTAGATTGCTGGGCCTGGAATCAGAAAGACTAATTAAAATCCTGTTTCAGATATTTACTATCTAGGTGACTATAGGTAAGTCACATAAGTTCTGTTAGCTTCAGTTTCCTCAACTATAAAGTGGAGATAACAATAAAACCTACCTCTCGGCATGGTTGTAAGGAACAAAAGTGATGATGTTTATTAAGCCCTTAACACCATGGCTGGCACATGATTAGCACTATATGTATGGTCTTTCTCATTGTTATTATCATTATTAGGCACTACAGATACAAATACAAAATGAAAAAAACAAGGAATAATTCCTGCTCTCAAGGAGGATGTGTGGGGTGAATAGGGCATTTAACTGTATAAATCAATGCAATTTAATTAGAGGAGGCACTTAGCTGTGAGAGTAACTTAAAACAAATGAGTTCAGTTTAGCAGGTCCAAATGAATTGGAACCCAAAGAACTGAAATACATAGCAAAAATGATTGCTGAACTGTTTTCAACAATCTCTGGAAAAAAAAAACATAGAGTGCATGAGGGTTGCTGCAGGTATAGAAATAGGAAAATGTTATCTTGATTTTCATAAAAAAGGAAGAGGTTAGAGTCCTCACACTAGGGGACAGTGAGATTGATTGCAATTCCTAGAAAAGTCAAAGGGTTGGTTTGTGAGGGTTTAGAACAACTCCAAATTGATTACCTGGTGATCCTAAGAAAAGTGAGCTAGGATCACTAAGAATAACATGGCTTCATCAATATTAACAGGGTCTTAATGAGACTAGTGATAGACATACGGACCTGAATTTTATAAAGGCGTTAGATAAAATTTCCTTCATTTTTGAACAAGATTAAGAAATGTGGGCTAGATGACAATGAAGGTGGGTGCAGTTAAAACTGGTTGTATGTCTGGACCCCCAAAGGTTTAGATGATTGAAGTTAGTCTGGAGGGAGATCACAATAACTCTCCAGGTAACCTTTTTTGTTGCAAACTTACATTTCTATTTTTGCTTGTGATCCGAGTAAAATGACTACATTGCAGAAACAAAAGTGTCTTCAAATAGTTAGAGGTCTCTCTAATAGACGGGACCATATATGTGTATGTAACATGCAAATTGTGCTCAGGGTTGATATCTGTAGGTGTGCTGACCAATTCTGACCACAAAAGAACAATAATATTTTCTTCTTCTCCTTTCCCTTGATCAGTCCCATTGTTTCTGCAGATTCACAGAGCTGTTGTAAGATGTTTAACCCAGTGTAGTGTCAATGCAATATTTACAACACCCACAATCACAATAAAGACCGTGACTATAATTATTGCTTCATTGAACATGATCACAAAATATAACAAACTCTCCCTATAGATGACAGAAGCAAAGCATTTTTTAGACACCAGAAAACTGAATCTCAAAACCAGTAAGCCAGTTCCAACATAGTAGCAAAGCGATTAATAAGCCATAACAATGCAGAGAACTGCAGCATCCTTTAGCCTTCCCACAAACCAACACAAGATCAATATTGACTCATGAACCTATCTGCCTCCTTACCTGGGTATCCTCTCCCCCAGTCATCTAGACTAGCTTTTGCTCCCAGGTTCCTATGGCTCTGCTCTACACTTCAGCAAACTCCTCTCATCACAGGCTCCATGACACTATATTCAACCTATTAGGAGTCAGAGTTTATTTTCAAAGCAAGGAAGCTCTTCAATTTCTCAATATGTCTATTAAGAGACAGGAAAGATCTTCAAATTTCTATTCCCATTATTCCCAGCAATCTCAGTTTATTTTGGTAGACTAGCTTTTTATTCTTTCTCACTGGAAAACCTGAAACATGCAGGATTAAATATCCTTTTTGATTTGCAACAGAATTTGTATCCTGACATTTGAAATTTTCCCATCTCTCTAAAGGGAGGTAGGATACATTCATTTGGTCTACTCCATAAGAAATGAGGTCTAGTCAGTATGCTTTACACTGTGCTAAGTGCTGAGAATAAAAAGGGAAATGAAAGACAGTCCCTACTCTCAAATAGTTCCCAGTCTAATGGAGAAGATAACATTCAAATATACAAATATTTGTATACAAATACAATATATATATATGTATATATGTGTGTGTATGTGTGTGTGTGTGTGTGTGTGTGTGTGTGTGTGTACAAACAAGCTATATGAATGGCAAATTGGGGTTAAGGTTATTAAGGTAGACCAAGAAATGTTTCTTGTAGAAGGTGGAATTTTAGCTTGGACTTGAAGGAAATTAGGGAAGCTGGGAGGCAGACATGAGAACGGAGAACATTCCAGGTATGAGGGACAATAAATGAAAATATCAAGTTTCTGGAGAAGAAGTGTCTGCATCATGTACTTGTGGTGCACCAAAGAGCTGTCTTTGTTTCTATTTTGTACAATCCTTTTGTAAATAGTTTGGCTGAAGGCATAGCAGACATGTTTGTCAAAACTGCAGAAGACACAAACCTGGAAGAGATAACGAACACATTAGATAACACAGTCAAGAACAACAACAAAAAAATTACCCACAGGCTACAATCAGTTGAATATAATGGGATAAAATTTAGCAAGATTAAATAAATGAACAGTTCTACACTTGTGTTTTTTCTTTTTTAATCAGCTATCCTTACATAGGAGAGCAGATACATGGAGAGAAACTAGTTCACTTTTTTTTAAAAGTCTTGTCATCTCAGTGTATTACAAATTGAATCAGTCAAACATGTATCATTGCAACACCCCCACCCCCAGTCAATAAACATTTATAAAGTGTTTATTATGTACAAGGTATTATGCTAAGCATTTGGGATCCAAAAAGAGGAGAAAAATAGTCTCTTTTCTCAAGGAGCTCACCATATAATGGAAGAGTCAACAAGCAAACAAATGTATATAGTCAAATAGTGTTTAGGGAAAATAGGGGATGAGTAAAAGAAGGAAGACATTGGAATAGAATAGAGTGGAATACAAAAGGAAAAAGCCAACAGCACTTAGGCTTCATTAATAAAAGCAGAGCATGAAAAATTAAGGAGGAAATAATTCTGTGCTACAATGACCTCCAACAAATTTGATATTTTATTCATTTCTGCACATTACATTTTAGGAAGGCTATTGACAAGCTGAAAAACATATGGAGGGAGTCCCTTTGGCAGAAAAATTGATTAGAATCTGTATCCACAAAGATTTATTGAGGAAGACAGAGATGACTAGGGCAAGGAACATAACAGATATCTTCAAAAAATAAAAAGACTAAGATGGTGGTGTAGAAGCAGCAAGGTCCCGCAGCTCCCATGCAGCCACCCTAAACACCCATAAAATATGACTCTGGACAAATTCTAGATCTCTCAAACTCACAAAAATACAGAAAACACATGTCTTGCAGAAAGCAGCTCGGCATCAGGGGATCATCGCGGCAGGACGTGAGCTGAGGCCAGCCCAGCCTGAAACCAAAGTGCAGCAAGGCCCCAGGACAGGTCGGGAGGAGCTGAGCCTAGCTGCAGCCAGTCTATAAGAGAAAAGATCTGCAGCCTCCAGAAACCCCACATCTACCAAGGTGTGAAAAATAGGGATTAGAGAAAGGCAGCTCGGCAGGAGGGGCTCACGGCGCAGGCCTGCAGGCCAGGAGCCATGGCCAGTCCAGCCTGAAACCACCATGCAGCCAGACTGCAGGGCACTCGGGAGGAGCCGAGCCTCCCAAGCCACAGCATGAGTCTACTTCAGAGAAGATCTAAAGCACCTCTAGCAATCTTCACATCTACTAAGCCAGGATTAGAAGCCAGTGAAAGAGAGTGAAGCTTTCAAGTTAAATTTGGGGTAGGAAAAGCAGTTCAGCCAATCTAAACCCAGGGCAAGGAAGCAGTATGGGAAGGGCAGGAACTGCAGTAACTGGAGGCTGCCCCCACTGGGCTGCTTTAGAGCCCCTGGCCTGCAAATCCCATAGGAGAGCTGAGTCGATTGATCAGGGCCAAGTACTCTTGCATTGAGTGGCCTGGATCTGGATTGTGGTCTTGGGTGGTGGTCCTGGGGAGGACTTTCAGCAAGCCAAAGCTGGGGGGGGGCTGCGACATCCCCCTAATAGCTCCGGCACCTGGGAAAACTCCAGCGATTTGGAACAGAGCATTCTTCTCCCCTGGAAGCAAAGTTTCACAAAGCAAAAAAAAAAAAACAAAACCCAGACCAATTAATTGACTGGCCAACATGAGGAAAAGGAAGCAAAATAAGAACAGCAGTAAAACTCTAGAATCCTTTTTTGTGGACAAAAAGGATCAAAGCATGGAATGGGAGGACGACAACACAGTCAGAACTCCCATACCAAATGCTTCCAAGACACTTGAAGAATGCCTAGAAGCTATAGATAACCTGAAAAATGACTTTGTAAAACAAATAAGAGAAATGGAGGAAAAATTGGGAAGAGAAATGAGAATGATGGAAGAAAATC
>CM053596.1:81350545-81370040 GCA_028646575.1 Pseudocheirus occidentalis | reverse complement strand
GGCTTTCTGGGCCTCTTTTGCCATTTGAGCTAATCTATTCTTTAGAGTGTTGTTTTCTTCAGTCAGGTTGTTGACTCTCTTTTCATGATTTTCTCAAATCCTTCTCATTTCTCTTCCCAATTTTTCCTCCACTTCTCTTATTTGGTTTTCAAAGTCTTTTTCAGTTGATGTATAGTTTTTAGGCATTCTTCAAGTGTCTTGGAAGCATTTGGTTTGGGAGTTCTGACTGTGTTGTCTTCCTCCCATTCCATGATTTGATCCTTTTTGTCCACAAAAAAGGATTCTAGAGTTTTATTGCTGTTCTTATTTTGCTTCCTTTTCTGCAGGTTGGCCAGTCAAATAATTGGTTGGGTTTTTTTTTTAGCTCTGTGAAACTCTGCTTCCAGGCGGGGGGAAGCTCTGTTCCAATTCTCTGGGGATTTCCCAGCTCCTGGAGCTATTAGGGGAGTGTTGCAAGTCCCCCCAGCTTTGGCTTGCTGAAAGTGCACCCCAGGACCACCACCCAAGACCATGATCCAGATCCAGGCCGCTCAATGCAAGAGCACTTGGCCCTGATCAAGCGATTCAGCCCCCCTGTGGGATCCACGGGCCAGGGGCTCTGAAGAAGCCCAGTGGGGCCCACTGCCAGTTCCAGAAGTTCCCTTCCCTCACTGCTTCCTTGCCCCAGGGGCAGATTGGCTGAACTGCTTTTCCTCCCCCAAATTAAGTTCCAAAGTTTCACTTTCACTGACCACCTCTGACCCTGGTTTCCTGGATTTGAAGATCCCCCTCAGGTTCTTTAGATCTTCTCTAAAGTAGACTCACACTGTCGCTTGGGAAGCTCAGCTCCTTCTGGCTGCCCTGGGTCCTGGCCTGCCCTGGCCACGGCTGTGGTTTGGGGCTGGGCTGGTCTTTGCTCCCGGCCTGCCAGCCTGCTGGATGAGCCCCTCCTGCTGAGCTGCCCCTCTCTAGTCCCTGTTTTTCACACCTTGGTAGATGTGGAGGTGCTGGAGGCTGTAGATCTTCTCTCCTGCACCCTGGCTGCTGTGCAGCTTGGCTTGGCTTGGCTTGGCTCCTTCCCACCACCCTAAGCCTGGACACGGTTTCTGTTTCAGGCTGGGCCAGCCTTGGCTCCAGCCCACCGTGATGAGCCCCTGCTGCCGAGCTGCCTTCTGCGAGAGATGTGTTTTCTGCATTTTTGTGAGTCTGAGAGTCCTAGACTTTGTCTGGGGTCATATTTTGTGGGTGTTTAGGGTGGTTGTGTAGGAGCTGTGGAGCCTTGCTGCTTCTGCGCCACCATCCATGAATAGTAGTTAATGCAACAACTGTTTGTAGTATGTCAGCTGCTTGAGGGCAGAAATTGTTTCCTTTTTGTCCTTTTACAACCAGCACCTGGCACACTAACTAGAGTATTTAGGTGGTTGAGAAATCCTTATTGATTCATCATTGCTTTTTTTAAAAATACAGTACCTGGAACATGGTAGGCAGTAAATGTTTATTGATTGACTTTCTTTCCTCCCGTTATTTAAAATATTTTTTTCTTAATACCATTCCTGAAACTCCTCTGTACCTTGATGTTAATGTTCACTAGTTTCTGAGGGTCAGAGCAACATGATATTGAGTCTGTCAAGGGACCTCACCATTGAGATTGAATGAAAATAAATTAGGAAGGGGAGCCCTTCCCTCTAGCCACAATAATAATAGCATCTGCATAGTGTTGAGGGTTTTCAAAGGCCTATACATATGTTATTTCTTTTGATCGTCATGATAGTCCTAAAGAGTAGGTGTTAATATTATTATAGCCATCTCTCAGATGAGGAAGCTAAGGAATCGTGAGTTTCAGTGACTTACCCAGGATTAAACAGCTAGTAACTGTTTGAGGCAGGATTTCACCTCAAGTCTAACTGCCTCCAGGTCCAATACTCTATTGTACCAACTAGCTGTGACAGTATCTCTTCATTTCATACTTAGCCCTCTACCCAGCTAATCAAAACTCTTTCAAACTCATGTTACCTTTCTTTTGTTGGTCTAGAAAATATTTAAAAAATAAGACAAGATGAAAACCTGTCAATTGATATCCAGGAGACTTGAATCTAGAAAATTTCTTAATGTGGAAGAGAAAGAATTTTTGAAAACCAAGATGGAAGCAAAGGTAAGAAGAAGGCTGAGATGATGAATGTAAAAGTCCTTCATCCCTCCACTACTCACATCCCTGCCCTACATCTCTCCCTCTGCCATTCAATATCTAGCTATCACAGGACTGTCAAAAGGTACCTGCATCAAGAGCACCAGTGCCAGCAAGGATGCTCTGAAGAGGTATTGGATAGAGGGGAGGTGTGGTAGTACTATTATTGGCTATAGCAGACTGAGAGAAAGTGTCTCATCTCTTTTCCTTATCCTTCATCTTCCTGCTGGATCTCTGAGTACGCTGTTAGGTCATTGGTCTGATTCTCCTATGGAATAGTACTTAAAGCTATAATCAGTGTCCGTTGTCCAGGGGTTCCTGACCCTTGTGGTATGAACCTTGTAGGCATGTGACAAAACCTATACATCCCCTCTCAGATTAAGATATTTAAATACACAAAATAAAACACAAAGGATTACAAAGGAAATCAATTAATATCTGTTCATGAGTGTCTGTGGTCCCAGATTTAAAACAAATATCATTTGGCAACTACTATGTTTTGGGCACTTTTCTAGGTACTGAAGATATAAAGAAAAACATGGCTGTTCTCAGAGATCTTGGATTCTCTCTTGGGAGATAATATGTATATGTATATACAAAATAAATTCAAGGTAATTTTTTTTGGTGGAAAGAACTAATATCTGGTGAAAGGGAGAAGCATAAATGCCTTCCATAGAAGCTAGTGTTTAACCTGAGCTTTGAAAGCAGGTATATATTCTAAGAGATGAAACTGAGGAGGTACTGAATTTTGCACATGAAAGACAGTCAATGTGGGAAGATCCTGAGGAAGGAAGTTGAAGTGTGGCATGTGAAGAACAAGGGAGAATATCAGTTTGGCTAGATCATAAAGTGTGTGAAGCGGAGTAATCTAATATAATGCTGAAAAGTTAAGTTGGAGCAAAGGGCTTTAAATGCTAGAGTAATCTGTATTTAATCCCAGAGGTGATAATGACCACTGGAGTTTATTGAGTAGATGAAAATTGTAATTATAACTTATTTATAATTGTATATATAATTTATAATCGTCATTATAATTTATTGCCCTAGAAATCACTGGCTGTGGAACAAGTGATAGGTAGAACTTGAAATTTTGGCATGATGATCTCCCATAAATGTGTTCAAGAATCCTAGGGTCAATGGAAAGATGACTGATGGGTGTAAGTAGCAACCATGGCATATCATTAACATTCCTTAGACAAGAGAGAGGGTAGAAAACATGAGATCATAGTGTAGCACTTGCTCTGGAGCTACTGTCCCAACTTACTTGAACAAGCACTAGGATCTCAGAAGGCATCTCCTTCATTTATCTAATGTTAGAGTTCATGAGCCCCTACTCCTATGTTTCTAACTTTATCAGTTGATTCAATTAGTCGGCTAAACTAAGTTAGCTTTCAGAAATCAGTATAGTTGGTACTAAAGTGACTTTTGGAAATTGATATAGTTGGTACAGGGGTATATAGGGTATTCAGGAGGACTTAACACCTCTGTTGTGAGGGCTTGCTGAGCCTTTTTCATGGCTATTCATCCATCTTTGGTGTCAGCACCTGCTTCATCTACCTCTCACCTATGGCTCCAAGATGCTATAGTATGCACTGTGGCCATACCCTGATAAATTATCTTGGCAAATTGACTAAACCAGTTGAGGGCAGCCAAGAGGCTCTCTGTAAATTAGGGGGATGTCTTCCCCAAGCATATGAAGACTTTCCCTGGTATAGTGAGAGACAAAGAGCAATTTGTTCTGATGGTCATGAAGGCTGCTGAAACAGGTGCTGTTGAACATTTAGAGCCTGTGCACCAAGGTCATCCACTGCATCCTGGGACATCACCCATCAGTTGTCTTCACTTTTTTTCTGCCACTGGACTTTGATGACTCAAAAATACAGTGAGGCTGATGATTGTCTGCAACCCTGCCACACTTAAATCCAATTCACATGCAAGTCAAGACATCAACAATGATATCATTGGTCTTCAGAAATGAAGGACAAAATCAATAGTTGTCCTTTGAAAATTCCGTGTCACATTCTACCATGAGTAATGTACAAAGTCTAGTAGAATATAGCTCAAGCTTGGAAAGGTCGTATGGCAAAGAAGTAACTCCTAGCTCCTGGTTGCTGGAAGACTTTTCTCCCCTTTATAGCAATACTTATGAAGTTTCCTTAAACATACTATAGTTTCTTTTCTGGGTTCTTTTTAAAGCAATAAACCTGCATTTTCTCAGTATATCTAGTTTGTCCTTGGCTCCTTATAGAGAAATTTACACCAACAGCTGTTAACTCTGGGATGCTTCTAGGACACCAATGCAAAGTTCAACAACTTTGACCATCAGAAGTTCACAAGGTCCTCTTCTAGTCAGGAGGAAAGGAGTAGAAATTGAGACTAAAACTGAGATCAAGGCAAGGGCTGGGGCTCTTCAATTCTTCCCCCCTAACTCAGGTGATACCTTCTCGAGGGTATGGCTGAAGGGTTCCATTAACCTGCCAGATACTTGAATCCATTGGTTCTGAATGGATTTATTATTTTATTGATGACCTCTAGAGGATGATGGAGTCCCCTCAATCAATGCTAAATACTTCTTGAGCAACTTCACAACATTTTATCCAGTGGCTTTCAAGGATTTCTTAATAGATAAAGAAGTTTTGAAGTTGGTATTAAGTCTATGATTGATGTATGGATTCATTAGACATGTCTAAGCCTTAGTCACACCTAATTCACAATTCCGATTGATTGATTTTTCTTAGTTGACAAAAGTATAATGGAATAACATCTTGTAATTTTAATTGGGTTGAAGTCATTGATTGATTAATTCAATCAGCCTTAGAATAGAATCCCACATTTACAATTAAATCATAGACTTAGAGCTGGAATGGACCTTAGAGTACATTGAGTCCAACCCCCTCATTTTACAGATCAGGAAATTGAGGCCATAGAGAGGTTAAATGACTTGACCAGAATCACACAGGTGGCTGAGGTAGGATTTGAATATAGGTCTTACTGATGTCAAATCCAGTTCTATATCATCAATGCTTTTTGTCCTGAAAGAGGAGAAGATTAGTCATACAGTGAGACTTGGAGGTAACCCCAGTTTCCAGAAGATTAAATGAAATAGAGGGACAGAATCTTTGGGAGGATTTACTGAAAGATGAAGAGAGGAATTTCATTTCCTAGGTTCTGAAGGGAGGAGGAACTCAGATCTGCTTCTGTGGATGGGGCACTCTCACCTACAAAACTGCACATTTATCCAAGCATCCAAGTGACTCTGATCTTCTAGACTTGATGGAGTTGTTACTAAATTTTTATGACTTTTTGGACTGTCTTCTTTTCTTTTTTTAATTAGATTTTTGCTTTAGTGTTCTAAATAGCAAGAAACTCATAATATATCTTTATTATTTCTTTTTAACCCAGTATTTCTGCTCATGACACATTTTATTTGTAAGCTTCCATTGACCCTGTGGCCTTCATCTTGTAAATCATAAACAAAAGCCTGCAGTGTGGTTAATGAAACATTAATTAGAAGTTACAAGGAGGTGCTCTTGCAATTTGGTGTGGCTAAATGATCCGAAGATTGCCAATTAGTTATCAAGAACTGCAAGACACCTAAAAAATGTCATTCTATTATCATGAATGTAGATTACAAATTCAACCCCATACCAGAAATGGAATGTTATAGACTCTTTGAAAATAAGTAAACAGATTAACTAACTAGGCAGATTTTTTTTCCTAAAGCAAGAAAATTCCATGAAATGATAAAAAATGACAGAACAAGTTTCAAAACCAGACCCCTAGATTATGATTACGAGTCATATACGCTCAGATCCTCCCATTCCAACATAAACAAAGCCATTCAAATTCTGCCTGGAAAATGTATGGAACAGACAGGCAGAAAGCCTAGGATATCTCTTCAGTTCTATCACTTAGTCACCAGGTCTTATCTATAGGGAACTGAGGGTGAAAAAGGAAACTCAGGGACAGAGATGCCATGAAATTTACTAGAACCATTGGTTTGATCTTGTTGTTGTTGTTGTTCAGGTATTTCAGTCATATCTGACTCTGTGGCCTCTTTTGGAATTTTCTTCTCCATCTCATTTTGCAGATGAAGAATTGAGGCAAACAGAGTGAAGAGACTTATCCAGGGTCATGCAGATAGCAAGTGTTTGAGGCCAGATTTGAACTCAGGAAGCTGAGTCTTGCTAGCTCTAGAATTGACACTTTATACACTCCATCTTAGCCCCATGATTGTAATTTAGAGCTAGAAGAGACTTTAGAGGTCATAACAGTTAGTCCCCTAGTACAAAGGAAAGCAGTCCAGGGAGGTAAAGGAACTTAACAAATCACATAGCTAATAAGAGGTAGTTGCTTCAATTGTAGTCTTTAGCAGTTTGTGCCTTTGACACAAAAGGTGTTTGATTAAATGACAGCCCAAGTTACTCAAGTAATAAGTAAATAGTACTCCTACTCCTACTCCTACTTCTACTACTACTTATTATTATTAATAATATGTCCCTAGATAAATAGGTATTTTTATTATATTTAATTCCTTAATAGTTTCATATTCCTGTATCTGGTCTCCATCCCAAGACTGTACCTTCCTTCAAACAGTGACAGAGTGGGTAGAACACTTCAATTGCAATCAGGAAGAACTGTGGTAAAACTGTACCTGGTATATTAACTAGTTGCATGACTATGTAAAAGTCACTTAGCTCCTCTAAGTTTCTGTTTCCATGTTTTCAAAATGAAGATAAAAATACCATCTATCTCATAAGAGTGTCAAAGGATGCATGCAGACAAAGAGCTACTTGTACATGCAGTATCATTTTTATTAGTCTAAGCACAGTATTGGGCACAGAGTTTGAATTCACTGTACTACCTTGTTAATTAATTAAATTTAATGAATCCTAAGTGGTCTTTATCTTTTATGACAATATCATGTCCTACTTAGAATAAATAGAAACCAAGCCTGAAAAGATCTATAAAGTCATTTCGTTCACTGTCTTCTGTATTATTTCTAAGAAAACCAAAAACACTACATTTTATAACAGTCACTGAGCACATTGGACAGTATGTTCTCTGACAGACCCAGAGATGTGAATAAGACTGAGAAAAGGAAAGTCATGTGGGTGGTTAGTGACTGAAATATGTACTGCGCATGTGGGAGATTCAGTTCTGGGGAGTTTGGTTCATTTGTCCCTTCTCTGCCTACATCTTGAACATCAAATGAGATCACAGAATCATGGAATGTAAGGTGTCAAAGGGTTTTTAGAAATCATCCTTTTTGACTTCCTGACTGCCTGACTGACCTATGAATGAGTCCCACATACTAAATACCCAAATGAAAAAGTGCTTATGTATTTTGAGTGATGGAATACTGTTGACCTCTCAAAGTAACTCGGAATATTTCCTGACAACTCCAAGGGTGAGGAAGCTTTATTTATAGATTTATAGAATCATTGGTTCTAAGAAGGAATTTGAGAAGATATTCATTTCAATCTCCATTTGAAGCATGAATCTATTCTACAATATCTCCAAGTAAAAAACCATTCAATCTTTGTCTGAATGAAGACTTCTCATGTTGGTACTCACTGCTGCCTGAGGCAGTCTATTAAATTTTCAATAACTCTACTTATTAGAAATATTTTCCTTTTACTAAACCAAAATGTTCCTTTGTATAATTTCCATTAATTGGTTCATATTCTGTCTTTTCAAGCCAGGTAAAATCAGTCTTTTTCCCCACATGACAACCACTGAATATTTGGAGACAATGATAATAAGTATTCCCTTCTTACAACTAAACACCTTCAGTCCCTTCAACTCATTCTGTCATGACATAATTTTGAGTCAGTACACCAACCTGATCACTTTCCTTTAGATAGGCTCCAATTTTTCAACATTATTCTGATAGTGTGGTGTTTAGACTTGGGCACAATATTCCAGATGTTGACAAAACAGAACAAAACACAGTAAAACAACCAAATTAATATAATCTGATATCATAGTAGAATTCTTTTTTTGGCTACAAAATTATACTGCTAATTCATATTGAGTTGGAAGTCAACCAAAATCCAATGTCATTTTTCCCTCATGAACTGATTTCTGACTATCTATTCCTTCATCCTACACTTATATAGTTTATTATTTGAGCCCAAGTCTTGAACTTTACATTTTTTCTTATTAAATGTGACCTTATTAGTTTTGCATCATCATTACAGCTTGTCAAGACCTTTTGGGATTTTATTGTCATCACAGATTTATGACATCTACAGATTTGATATGCAAATTGTCTGTTTCAATTGAAATGATTAATAATAGTATTGAAAAGAATGGAGCTGCACAAAAATTTGTTACACCCTTCTTCCAGGTTGATGTTGATCCATTTTATTCACCACTGTGGGCATCATTTAACAGTCAATTATTAATGTATCACAGTTAAACTCTTACATCCACATTGATAATATTAGAGTCCTTTTTAAATGCTTTTCTAATTTGCCATAAAACACTTAATCCAAGTTAACCATGTTTGTGATATTTCTAGGTTCTATCAATTTAGTCACCCTATTAACAAAGGAAATGTTATTAGATTGGCATAATTTGCTTTTACAAACTCAGCCTCACTCTTGGAGACAATCAATTGCCTTTCTAAATATGCACAAAATGCTCCTTCCATAATGGTTTGTAAGAATTTTCCAGAAATTGATTTAAAAGCTCAATATAGATCAAGAGTTAATATATAGTATGGATAATTTATTTTCTTCACCTTTTTTTTAAGCTGGGTATTTGTGTCTATAACCAGCAATGCAGAAGAGCAGTGACTGTGTTTAGTAATCACATCCACAAGTTCCTTACTGCTCTTAATTCATTCAAAATAACTGGAACTCAGTGAGGGCATCTACATTTTTTTCATCTCCTAATTTACCTCCATTTTCAACTTTTTGTTAATTATATTTGTTGTATCCTTCTAGTATGAAGATCATTCTCATTAGTTGAGAATGTAGTTGCAATATGGGAGACTGCCAGTCTACTTCCCCCTCAATGACATTGTCCCATCAAGATAAAAAATGGTGTTAGGTTTACCTTTATTTTTCCCATTTTCTTCAATATAGCTTTAAACCATTCCTTTTTGGTCTTTCCCCCCATATATTCCAAGTCTCAGTTTTTATTGTTAGTTTTTTTTAACACATTCTTACAGAATCTTGCTATTTATTTGCATTATCCTCAGATAATTACCTTGGTAGATATCTCTCCTTTATCCTTTTACAATTTGAGCAGCCTGATGACCTTCTTACATAGATTGTCTCTTTAGACATCTCTCTCCTTACTTTCTTCCTCATTCATTTTCATTCTTAAGAATTTCCTGTCTTTCTTGAGTTGAAGACTCTTTTAGTCATCACTCTCTCTGTTAGTCGTCACTCATGAAGGAATGAAATAAGATTTGGTAAGTGTTTCCTATATGAAAAAAATGAGATATAAATAGAAAAGTGAGACAGTACTTGCCCTCAAGGAACTCACATTCCAATGGGTGGGGAGAATATATAACGGGAATTTCAACTGCAAGTCAGATAGAAAGATTCCATAATCCTTATGGTATAGTGGCAAAACAAATGGTAATATCTGCCTTTTGTATAATGTCATTAATATGATAAAATCATATAAATTTCAGATATTGAACCATTTGACCATGTTGAAGTTTTTGTTGGCAAGAATATTCTTTTCTGAGATTTTAGTAGCTGTGAATGTAGCACCTGCAGAAGTTGCCAGGCACAATCTCTACAGAGGTTTCTTCCGAGAATAATGGTTACGGAGACTGGAGTGGAAGCATTAATATTCCCAAGGCTCTTTGGTTCAGTATCTTGAACTGTTTCCATTGAAGTTTGAAGAGATGATGTTCAAGATGGTCAAGATGGTCTGACTGGCCTGGCATTTGCTATTTCCTCTGTTTCCCTCAAGGTGCTTTATCTATGCTGTCTTGCAGTCTCTGTGGATAGCAGTTGGCAACTGGTGTGGATGGGAAGGAAGCCTTCTCCATAGATGTTTCTTCCCCAGAATATGGCTTTCATGGTTTGACGAGAAATAGGACTGAGATTCTACCCCAGATATTGTGCCATTCTTGGTTTCTTAAGAAATACTAGAGACTTGTCAAGCATCTCTCACATCAGTTTTGACAATGTGGCTATCTGTGATTAATTTTGTAACCAGACATATGAAATATAAACTTACAAGGCAGTGGGCTTAAAAAAGAAAAGCAGAAGCACACATTCAAATAAGCATAGTGAAATGTCACTTTTAATTAGTGAACCATGTGTTAGTTACAATGGGATGCTAATATCCTGGTTAATCATTGCAAGAATCCTTACTCCCAGGAGCCTGTCGTTGACATGAAAAAGAAAAATTATAGGATAAAAAGTGCATTTATCTATTGCAAGAGTGAAATTAGAGTTGTCTGGAAATGGAATTCAGGGTTATGTAATAGAGGGAGCAATGTTTTTAGAGTTGGAAAAGACGAATTTCAATCCTGGTTTGGCTGCTAATTACTTGTGGACTGGATAAACCAATTCCCTTCAATAGGACTCAGTTTCTTCATCCATAAAGTGAGGGACTTGGAAGAGATAACATCAAATGATGCTTATGTTAACTGGCCTTACTTTCTTAATTTTTTCTTAATTTTTATTTGTATTTTAAAGCAATATGCAATATTGCATTTTCTTTTGCTCAGTGGAAGAGCTAGCTGAGTTGATAAAAGGTATGTTTGTATGTTATTAATTATAGCATTTTACTAATGAATAAAATTATTTATTTTGAATAGAATGAACGAAACATGATTTTTTTTTGGCTTTGTTACTTTAACAAATCAGATATTGGAAATGATCCCTGTCTGATTAGATAATCAAATTTCTCCAATTCCTTTCAGGATTTGACTTTTTTTGTCATTTTGCTTTGCTTTACGTAACTGGTTGGAATTTTACAGCATCTGAATTAACAATGGTAAAGAAAAACAAGAAACACCTAGTCATCTAAAACTTAAAGTCTTGGTACATTTAGTAACTTTCTTGAGTTGTGTATCTGTAGCAATGAGCCATGAAGAAAGAATGGTAGGCCTGCCTATCAAGGAACCTAGGTCAAGAATCCTACCTTGGTTGAAATTGTATAGACAGTAGTATTGGTGTTGTCCCACTTATTGTCTCAGTTCCCTTCTCTGGCAAGGTATTACTCTTTCTCCTTGCTGAGAGGTTTAACCATGGTTTAGGGGGTTAGCCTTCCCCCTATACTTCCTGTAAATAGAAGTTACTTGCATCTTAAATGACAGGATAACTTTCTGATAATGGGATTTCAGATCCTGGTATAGCCAAATAGGGAAATATTTCAAAACAGTCTAGGCTTCCAATATGTCTCAAAGTACAGCCTCCTTCCCATGTGGATAGTTTGTTCTAGTGGGAGGTGAGGGAGATTTAAGCCTTTCATCATTGGCATGCTCACATTTTCTCAAAATGGAATAAGCGCATATGATCTGTTGCAAAGAAAGGGTCAGCCCCCATCCTCCTTCAGCCAAGCTGCTGACCTGAAGAATCAAGCCCATGTTTATGCTGTGTAGTCCCTCTCCTTCTCATATAGATTTGGACATATACTTCTCTCTCCTACAGTGTCTGCCCACACAGATGAAACATTAGAGAACTAGGACACTGCGAGGGTTTTTTTAATGTAGATTTTTTTTCCTTCTCAATTGCTTTAGACTTTTTTTTAACATTTTAATTTTCCTTTTTCCCAAATTGAGGATTTTTTCCTCACTGAAATCTTATTTGATATAAAGTTCTAATGTAAATATTAAATACCAGGAAGAATTCCTCAATGGAAAAATGATCAAAAGAGATTGTAAACAGTTCTCAAAAGAAGAACCACAATTACTAGCCACACTTCAAATCACTAATAATAAGAGAAATGCAAAGCCAAAAAATTTTGAAATTGTACCTCACACTCAGAAAACTTGCAAAAATGATAAAAATATGGGAATGGTTAACATTGTAGAGGTTGTGAAAAGACAGGCACACTAATCGACTATTGGTGAAGATGCAAATTTTCCAGTCGTTCCAGAAAATGATCTTGAATTTCACTAAGAAAATGACTTATGTTGTTTTATGATCTCTTTGGGATATAGACGTAGAAGTGGTATTGCTGGATCAAAGGGTATGCACAGTTTTATAGCTTTGGACATAGTTTCAAATTGCTCTCCAGAATGGTTGGATCAGTTTACAACTCCACCAACAATACATTAGGTTAAAATTTTCCCACATCTTTTCCTATATTTATCATTTTCCTTTTTTGTCATATTAGTCAATCTGATAGGTATAAGATGGTACCTCAGAGGTGTTTTAATTTGCATTTCTCTAATAAGTAGTGATTTGGAGAATTTTTATATGACTATAGACAGTTTTGATTTCATCTGAAAACTCTTCATTCCTATACTTTGACTATTTATCAATTGGGGGAATGACTTATATTCTTCTAAATTTGTCTAAATTCTATCTATGTTTTAGAAATTAGATCTTTATCAGAAACACTGGCTGTAAAAATTGCTTTAAGGAGGTCAGAGTTAGAAAGAAAGGCTTCAGAGTCTCCAAAACATTTATAACATTTTTTTTTGTAATAGCAAGGACTTGCAAAAAAAATAGAGGAATGTCTAAATAAATTTTGGTATGTGAATATAAGAGAATATTGTTGTGCCTTAAGAAATGATGGATACAAAAAATATAGTGATGCACAGGCATGGACAGGTAAATAGAATGAACCAAAGTGAAATAAGAAGAATCAGGACAACAGTATGCAAAATATCTATAGCAATATAAATGAAAAGCATGAACAACTGCCCCCAAAACCCCACAAAATTGAATGTTGTATAATTAGAATTGTGAGAGGACAAAACCTCTTTCTTGGTTCATGTACTGGATCTGCTGCTTGCTATATGGGAGACCTTAGGTAAGTCATTTTTCAATGATTCAACATTTCCTGTGAAAGGTGTTTCAGAAATTTTCCAGCTCAAAAACATTTTATTCTTTTAGAATTAAAAAAATAGTTTGGATGATTGAATAGGCTGAAACAGCACCACATAATCTTAGAAACATTCTATTTGTTTACCTCCCTGATCCCAGTGGAAAGGTCAGGGTCTATGAAAATAGAAAGTCACATGCATCTTATTAGCTGAGGTTAGTATTTCAGCAGATTTTACTTTGCTTTTTCTTTGATACAAGGCAGGAGTAGGGAGGAGGGAGTTTCCTCAATGACATGGAACACAACAATCTCCAAAGAACTGAAAAAATGTATTCTATATATGTGTGTGTGTACATACATATAAAAAGATATATGTATACACACATAAGAGAGAGAAAAAGTAAAGAGGGGAGAGAGAGGGAGGGGGAGTGGGAAACAGAGGAAGAGACAGGCAGACAGAGAGAGACAGAGAGACAGAGAGAGAGACAGACAGTCAGAGAGAGACAGAGACAGAGACAGAGAGACAGAGACAGAGACAGAGAGAAAGAGAAAGAGAGAGACAGAGACAGAGACAGAGAGAAAGAGAGCTAGTACATACAAGCAGGCTGTAGCATATAACAAATAAGGAACTGTGAAGAAAACCTGAAACAAAAAATACTGTCAGGGAAAGGAATGATCAAGAAGGAAGGTGGGTTGTTCACAGGAATAAGATTTGGAGATAACATTATTAAGAAATGACTGTGATATTATGATTAAAAAATTAAGAAATATTTTAAAGGAAGAAATATACCTTTAATACTAGAAATGTTAGGCTTAACAATAAGAAGAGAAAAAGAAATGGAAGGAATTAGAATAGGCAATGAGGAAACAAAATGATCATTTTGCAGATGATATGATGGCATACTTAGAGAATCCTAAAGAGTCAACTAAAAACATATTTGAAACACTTAACAACTTTAGTAAAGTCGAAGGATATAAAATAAATCCACATAAATCATTTTTACCAACAAAGCCCAGTAGGAAAACATAGAGAAATTTCTTTTAAAATTACTGTAGACAATATAAAATATTTGGGAGTCTACCTGACAAGAGAAATTCAGCAACTATATGAACACGATTACAAAACACTTTTCACACAAATAAAGCCAGACCTAAATAATTAGAAAAATATCAGTTTCTTACAGGTAGGCTGAGTTAGTATAATAAAAATGACAATTCTTCCTAAATTAATTTACTTATTCTGGGCCATGCAAATCAAACTACCAAAAAATTAGAGAGCTAGAAAAAATAATGATGAAATTCATCTGGGAGGAAAAAAGGTCCAGAATATCAAGGGAATTAATGAAAAAAGTCACAAAGTAAAATGTCCTAGCTTTACCAGATCTAAAACTATATCATAAAGGGGCCATCATCAAAATGATTTGATACCAGTTTAGAAATAGAGTGGTACATCACTGGAATAGGTTAGGTACACAATATACAGAAGTCAATGACTATAGTAATCTATTACTTGATAAACTCAGAGACTTCAGCTTCTGACATAAGGACTCACTATTCAATGAAAACTTGGGGAAAGTGGAAAATAGTATGGCAGGAACTAGGAATAGACCATTACCCTTATGCCAAGATAAGGGTAAAATGGACACATGATTTAGACATAAGCAGTGAAACCTTAAGCAAATTAGGAGATCAGGGAAGAGTTTACCTGTCAGATCTATGGAGAGGGGAGAAATTTATGACCAAACAAGAGATAGAGACCATTAAATGAATAATTTTGATTATATTAAATTTAAAAGGGATTTCACAAATAAAGCCAATACCATCAAGATTAGAAAGAAAGCAGTAAGCTTTGAAGCAATTTTTACTGCTAGTGTTTCTGATAAAGGCCTCATTTCTAAAATATTTAGAAGAATACAAGTCATTCCCCCAATTGATAAAGGGTCAAAGTATAGGAATGGACAGTTTTCAGATTAAATCAAAGCTGTCTATAGTCATATAAAAATACTCTAAATCACTACTTATTAGAGTATAAAAATGTATACATTAAAAAAGTACTCGTAGTAGCTCTTTAAAAAAAATTGTTTTGGCCAGACAATTGGGGTTAAGTGACTTGCCCAAAATTACACAGCTACTAAGTATGTGAGGCTGGATTTGAACTCAGGTCCTCTTGACTCCAGGGTGGGTGCTCTATTCACTGCACCACCTAGCTGCCCCTATTGCAGCTCTTTGTGTAGTGACAAAGAATTGGTAATTGAGGGGATGCCCATCAGTTGGAAATAGTTGAATAGGTTATGGCATATGAATGCAATGGAATACTATTGCTCCATAAGGAACAATGAGCAGGATGATTTCAGAAAAACGTGAACTGATGCTGAGTGAAGTAAGCAGAACCAGCAGAAGACTATACATGGTATTAGCAACATCATATGAAAACCAACTTTGATAGACTTAGCTTTTCTCAGCAATACATTGTTCTAAGACAGTTACAAAAGACTCATGATGGAAAATGCTATCCACATCCAAAGAAAGAGCTATGGAGTCTGAATGTAGATCAAAGCATACTTTCCTCCCTTTTGTTCTTTCTCGTAGTTTTTCCCTTTGGTTCTGCTTCTTCTTTCACAACATGACTAATGAGGAAATATGTTTAATATAATCATACATGTGTAGCTTATATCAAATTATTTGTACTCCTGTAGAAGTGGGAAGGAAAATAGGGAGGGAGGAAACTTAAAACCTTATAAAAGTGAATGATAAAAACTATCTTTACATATAATCAGAAAAAATAAACTACTATCAAGTGGGAAAAAAGAAATATACCTTTAAAAAGTGTTGAGAATTCTGTGGTTTTTACCTGAGGATAGCATGGTAACAGTAATCATAGTTTATATTTAGATCATAATTGACAATTTACTGAGTACAAGGTAGCTCAGTGGACACTCAGTTGAACTTGGAAAGACCTGAATTCAAATATAACTTCAGAAACTTGCTAACTGTGTGACCCTGGGCAAGCCACTTAATATCTGTCTCTCATTTTTTTATCTGCAAAATGGGAATATTAGTAACTACTTCCCCCAGAGCTGTTGACAGGATAAAATGAGATAATATTTGTAAAGTGCTTTGCAAATTTTCAAGCCCTATCTAACAGACTGACTATTGTATTTTGAGATGATTGAATGACTGAGTAAGGAAACAAACCTCCTTAGGGATACCAGGTGTTTGTTCTTTTGTTCTTTATTCTAAATACTGTGACCACTTTGGTGAAAATTATGTGGCCATTTTAATGTTAAGCTGTTGTGATCACTATATTGTGATTTTCTGTGATGAGATGTAATGTTGTGTATATTGTATTTTAATTTGCTGTGAATGTTTGCCTTGATTTGCTATGGAATAAATGGACTGATCACTAGACTATGTAATCAGAAATCTGTTCACAGTAGTATTCTTTTGGGAAGTTGCTCATGCATGGCATTACATTATATTAACAAGCTATGGTTAGTGAAAATTTTATCATCCCTATCATGCAGATTAATAAACAAAGATTCAGAGAGGTTAAATGGCTTGCCCCTAGTCACACAGCCAATAACACAACAGCAATTGTACCCAGGTCTTCTGACTGTAATCTCACTGCAAATACTTTTTGCTATGTACTGCATGTCTATCCTTAAGTTATACATATTAAAAATTTTCAAAAAAGCGTTTTGTGGTGAACCCATGATCCAAATGGATGAAGAAAAAATGCCTAAAATAGCCCCCAAATAATTAATCCAGTAGCTATTTATTAAATACATGTTACCTACAATACACAGTGGGAATACAAAGACGTTAAAAAGACAGTGTCTGCCCAAAGGAGCACACAGTCTGTTGGATGAAATAAGACAAGAACTTGAATAAGGACAACCCAAGGCAGTATATGAGTGATGGATTGCCCAAGGCACTATGCTACTTGATTTTCTACAGCTCTAGATAGACAAGATGAAAGTGCTCTGGAAACTATTTCCCTCAGGGGATATAGTAGGATGTATATAGGAACACCAACAGTAAATATTGTCTAAAAAGTCTGCCCAGCAAAAGTAAGTTCCTTTCACAGGCACAGAGAATGCATACACAATTCTGAGGGTCAGTTTCATATCACCATTGCCTTCCTATCTTGGAAATCTTATTTAAGGAATATTATGATTAATTGCTATCCCTATCCCCCATCTTGAATGGGAGTTCTAGGTTGTTTTGCATTTTCTTGATTTCATAATTATTAATCGATACCATGTTCCTTTCTAGCTATTTATAAGGACATTTAATAATACTTTCTGTCTCTGCTCAACTCTGAAAAATAGGTCTGAGAAAAGAAGGCACTCGAGTTCTGTAAATTGTTTGAAGAGGTGACTCTCTGCTAAACCCTTGTGTGCTGTAAAAGAAGATGATACTTCTAAAGTGAAATGGATAGCCAACATATCTGGCATGGAACTCAGAATGCAACAGATATAGCAGAGGACTTAGAAGTAATAATCAATAATAATAATGATGATGAAAGTAGCTAGTATTTATATAGCACTTTGCGGTTTGCAAACACTTTACATCTTGTCTCATTTGATTCTCACAACTCTTTGAGATAGGGGCTATTATCATCCTTATTTTTTAGATAAGAAAACTGTAGTTGAGAGAGGTAAAGGCATTTGTCTAGGGTTACACAACTGGTAGGTGCCTGACATAGAATTGCAACTCAGGTCTTACAGATTGGAGATGCCTCCAAGCTGCCTAGATAATAGAAGGAGGAAGCAATTGTTGCCTGAAAAGGAAATAAATTCTTAACCTGGAATCACAAACTTTGGTGATGGTATTGAGGGATGGGGAACCCAGTTTCTCCTGCCAAGAAACCATAGGAAATAGCTTAAAAGTTGGTAATTAGGTAGGACCAGAATCAAAGCTTTTCATGAAAGAAAAGTAGAAGGAAAAGACAAAATGAAAAGATAGAGGCATGCTAGTAAGAAGACAAAGCTTTCTCAGTGCCTGGGCTAGGCTTTGACCCTAGCTTTATTATTCTGTAAGTAATAAGCAAATGATAATGAATGATCAGAATCTCTTAAACAGCCATTGGCCCAGCCATGTCTGGTTACAGTCTGATGTTAGGATCAGAGAACCCTCCTAATGACAGAATGGTAACTAAGGAAAAGCAGTAGGGAGATACTCCCACCTAAGTATACAAAAAAAGAGAAACACTCAGAAGGCTTGACTAATGTGAGAATAGCCTTGGATACTCAGAGTCACACTCTCCTTTTGGCCTCCCCTCTCCCCCACCCCTTCCCCCAGAAGTATCAAAAACCACTTTTGCCCAGTACTTTTAGGTTATTCATTATTAAGAATCAGGTTCTGGCAGACCCACATTCACCCCAATGGTTATTTACTTCAATGGTATCAAGCTCAAATAGAAAGGAGATGAAGAATGTCACTATACCTCATTAGAAAACCACACATTAACATTATCTGTATTCTGCTGTATTTTTCTTTATTTTCTTAAATATTTACCAATTGCATTTTAATCTGGTTTTTCTGCATATGTTTAATACCTCTGAGGTACTCTACCTAACATCAAAGGATACCCAAGTGTAATAGTAATCAGTTTATCAGATTCTTAGCACTTAGTAATTTAGGGCTAAGTAGAACTTAGTAACTTAGGGCTAAGTATTGAAGGTGACCCCTGTCCACTATTGAGAAGATATGAACTCCCCTGTTGATTTGGAAGAAGGCTATTGGCTGAGACACTAGTCCAGTACTGTATATAAAGAAGAATTCGAGAGACAGAGAGACAGAATTGAAATTTGGTCCTCGTGAAGGAAAATTCATGGAGATTGAAGCCACCTGAGAGAAAGAAAGAGAGACAGAGAGAGAAAGAGAGAGAGAGAGAGACAGACAGACAGACAGAGACAGAGAGAGACAGAGAGACAGAGAAAGAGAGATAGAGAGAGAGAGGAGAGGGAGAGAGGGAAGGAGGGAGGGAGGGAGGGAAACGGAGAGGGACAGGGAGAGGGAAAAGGAGTGGAAGAGGGAGAGGGAGAGGGAGAGGGAGAGCAAGAGAGAGTTTCTTTCCTAGTATCTGGAAGCTGATTGAGAACTGAATTGGAATTTTCCTGAGACCAGAATCTGGTGAGGGCCAAACAGAAAGCTGATATTCCTTCTGGGTCCTAGAGCCAGCTGAACAGCTGGAAGACTGAAGAAGCATGATGAGGAGAAGACTTTGTTTATTCATGGCTTGGCTGATCCTTGAGTTCCAGGGAAGAGAAGTGGTGAAGGGTTTGAGATGTGCTGAACTCTGTGAACTTCAGTGTGTGCCAGGGACTGCCCTGAGGACTGGACAAGGACCTGGGA
>CM053596.1:81331787-81350045 GCA_028646575.1 Pseudocheirus occidentalis | reverse complement strand
CAGAGAATAATGCATTTAATATTTCTGCCTTTCTGCACTGAATTGTGAGGTTTTATGCCCTAGTACATGGTTGATTTTTGTATATGTGCCATGTACCACTGAGAAGATGGTAAGTTCCTTTTTATCCCCATTCAGTTTTCTCCAGAGATCTATCATGTCTAGCCTCTCTAAAATTCTATTTGCCTCTTTAACTTCTTTCTTATTTATTTTGAGGTTAGATTTGTCAAGTTCAGAAAGGGGAAGATTGAGGTCCCCCACTAGTATAGTTTTTGCTATCTATTTCTTCCTCTAATTCCCTTGACTTTTCCTCTAGGAATTTGGATGCTGTACTGCTTGGTGCATCTTTGGTAAGTAATGATATTGCTTCATTCTTGATGGTGCCCTTTAGCAGGATGTAGTTTCCTTCCTTATCTCTTTTAATTAGATCTATATTTGCTTTTGCTTTATCTGACATAAGGATTGCTACCCTTGCTTTTTTATTTTAGCTGAAGCATAATATCTTCTACTCCATCCTTTTATATTTACCCTGTTTGTATCTCCTTTTATCAAATGTGTTTCTTGTAGACAACATATCATAGGATTGTGGTTTTTAATCCATTCTGCTATCTGCCTCTGTTTTATGGGAGAGTTCATCCCATTCCCATTCATAGTTATGATTACTATCTCTGACTTCCCCTCCATCCTATTCTCTTCCCTGTTTATATTTTTGCATCTTCCTTTTACCTTCCCCTCCTTAAGAGTTTTTCTTTGACCACCACCTCCCTCAGTATTCTCTCCCTGTATCCCCCCACCTACCTACCCTTTCCCCTTACTACTCTTTCCCTTACTTCTAACCAATTTCCTCCTTTTTATACCCCCTTACTCCTCCTACTGCCTGTAGGGCACAATGAATTTTTATACTTAAAGGAGTATGTTATTCTCCCCCTGAACCCACACAAATGAGAGTAAATTTCATATAGTGCTCCTCTCCCTCCCTCCTTCCCTCTATTATAATGCCTTTTTGTGTCTTTTCATGTTAGAATCAAAAAGCTAACTGATTATATTGATCCTTCTTTGAAGCAGAACCAATGAGAATAATGTTGGTATGATGCATATCTCCCTCCTTCCTTCCCCTCTACTATAGTATGTTTTTATGCCTCTTTGTGTGGCATAATTTACCATTTTCTGCCTCATCCTTTCCTTTTCTCCCATTATAATCTCTTTGTACCACTTTATAAGGTTTATCTTCAGATTAGTTCATTTATACCCATACTCTCTATCTATGTACATCTCTTTTTAAATGTTGGAATAACTAAAATTTCAATACTGATAACTATCCACTTCCCATATTGGGATGTAAAGTTTGCTCTTTTTGAGTCCCAAGTTATGTGCATGTGTATGTGTATGTGTATGTGTATGTGTATGTGTATGTGTATGTGTATGTATATGTGCATGTGTGTGTGTGTGCATGTATTTTCCTTGTTTGCCTTTTTATGTCTTTCTTGAGTCTTGTAAATGGAGATTGAATTTTCCATGAGCTCTGGCTTTTTCATCAGGAAAGTCTGGAAATCCTTTTTTTCATTAAATTACCGTCTCCTTGTCTCAAAGATTATGCTCAGTTTTGCTGGGTCGATCCTTGGTTGCAGTACTTACTTTTTTGCCTTACAAAATATCAAATTCAATTCCAATCCCTCTGATCTTGTAATGTAGAAGCTGCTAAGTCCTGTGTAATCCTGACTGTATTTCCATGATATTTGAATTGTTTCTTTTTGGCTGCTTGCAGTATTTTCTCCTTGACCTTATAGCTCTGGAATTTGGCTACTATATTTCTTGAAGTTTGCAATTTGGTATCTCTTTCAGGAGGAGTACAATGAATTCTTTCAATAACTACTTTGCCCTCTGATTCTAGGACCTCAGGACAGTTTTCTTTAACAATCGCTTGGAGGATGTTGTCCAAGGTCCTTTTTTCATCATGGCTTTCTGGTAAATCATTAATTCTTAGGTTCTCTCTCGCATCTATTCTCCAGGTCTGTTGTTTTTGCAGTGAGATATTTTACACATTCTTTTAATTTTTCAATCTTTATGTTTTGTTTGACTGACTGTTGATGCATCATACAGTCCTTAGCTTCAATTTGACTGATTCTAATTTTTAGTGAATTATTTTCCCCAATTAATTTTGGAAGTTCTTTTTCCATATGTTCAGTTTTCATTTTTAGGGAGGTATTTTCTCCAGTTAGATTTTGAACCTCCCATCCTAGTTCACCAATTTTACTTTTTAAGGATTTGTTTTCTTCAGTGAGATTTTTTTCCAATTTGA
The DNA here is from genome assembly GCA_028646575.1 of Pseudocheirus occidentalis. Classification (NCBI taxonomy): domain Eukaryota; kingdom Metazoa; phylum Chordata; class Mammalia; order Diprotodontia; family Pseudocheiridae; genus Pseudocheirus; species Pseudocheirus occidentalis. Next base: position 81,347,749 of record CM053596.1, on the reverse strand, counting down.
CCAATTTTAATTAGCTTTAAATTTATCTCCTACCTCTCTAATTTGGTTTTAAAATTTTTTCTTGAGCTCCTCCAAGAATGCTTTTTGGGCTTGAGATCAGCTCATATTTCTTTCTGTGGTCTCTAGTGTGAGTATTGAGTCCATGTTGTCCTCTGAATTTGGTTGTTTTTGCTCGCTATAGAAGGATTATATGGTTCTAGATATCACAGATTCTTTCTTGCCCATTGTGATTGCCTCTGTCCTGAATTATTAGAGTAGATGTCTGTTTCTGGGGTGAAGATGTAATTTCTTTCTCAGGCTGGGTTATAGGGGTTTGGTTAGCTATAGCCTCTGAGTGTCTAGACTGAGGCCAAGGCCAGGACTCTTAGTGTTTCCCCTGAGTTGCTCTGATTCTCACAGAGCAACCTGTGGGGAGCAGGATGATCTGACCATTTCAGGTAGGCTCAACAGCTGGAGGCCACCAGTGCTAGTGTCTGCAGATTCTCCTGGTGTTGCTAAGGCAAACCTGGGCTTGTATTGTTAGTGCTTGCTGGCTCCACCCTTGCTGGGCTCCACCCTCCTTAGACTCTGTACTGTCTCACTTACCCCTTCCTCAGTGACTCCCAAGCCTCAGAATGTTTCCACTAAATCAGTATTTTGCTCTGGATGTGACACTTATCTCTGGGTTTTCTGGGACAGGGAGGGGGAATCAGAGTAGCTAGGGTTTATTCCACCATCTTGACTCCTGGCAGTTCAGGTATATGATTTTTAAGCATCCAGGCTGTGGGCTAATAGCCCTAGGGGAAGCTGTCGTTGCTGCTGCAGGCCCTGCACATTCTCTTATCCAGATCCGACCAATCCTCCATCCTGCAGTGAGATGGCTGCAAATCCCCCATTGGGGTGGGTGAGTTTGCTGGCTGGAGCTCCTTATCACTCTGATCTTGGTAGTCTGCTCTTAGATCTGCTCTGGTGCAGCTCTTGCATGCTCTGTGCTTCCCTTGCCCTGATCTAGGTGGGAACTTTCCTGACCTGGGAATCTGCCATGTTCTGTCTCCCCTAGCTCCCCTAATGATAGGGTTCCCTATCACTCTAAAACCCATCCAAATTTACTTTTTAAAGTTTAGTGACAGGAGTCTTGGAGGAGCTTAGAAAAGTCACTGCTTCTTTTCCACCATCTTGGTTCTGCCCTGATGTCTCCATGTTGCACAATCAATTCCACAGTTCTTAAGAGAGACTTTGCATTGCTTGCATTGCTTCTTCTGACTACCATGTGAATGCTTGTCCTGTAAGAGTTATCTGCAAAATAGTCTTTTTTGACAGCATATGTTTTGCCTTCGAACAATATGGCCAGTCTATGAGAGTTGTGCTCTCTGAAGTGGAGTTTGTTAGTTTGAGTAAGGACCTCAGTGTCTGGTACCCTATCCTGAAAAGGCCCTCAGAAAGAAATAATGGAAACATGTTTGGAATAATTTAATCGATTAAAAAGAAAAGATATCAGTAATTTTAACATCTGTTTCACTAAGAAGCTTAACTGCTGTCCTTCATGGTTTGAGCAGTCCTTGAGGGTCTCAATATTTGTAGTCAAGTTTTTGCAATTACCTGTGGGAAAAAAAGCAAATATCCTTGGCAAATATTTGGGCTGGAAAAATACCTCGTCTATGTTTTCTGGGGCCACTTTTTTATCTTTCTTTCCATCCATATTTTTATTTGACTACCTAAAGATGATGTTCACCACCTCTTACTCTCCTTTCCCTTCCTTGGCCTTACCCATCTGATTACTCCAACCACTTTGAGAGAGACCCTCCTGCTAGGAGATTTCATTTATTGCTGCTTTTCCTCTGTCAATATTTTTTCTTGAACTCCTCCTCCTTCATTTATCAGTGGTTTTCTGACCTCCTTATTCATTCTTCTTTTGTTTCAGTGACACTTGAGAGGGAACAAGAAGAAAAAACCCCAAACATCAACCCTTCCAAGCAAATGTTATCTCTAGTCTCTGGGGATGGTGTGTTACTTCTCCAGCTGCTGAAATACCTACTCACCATATCACTGAGTACCTCATGCCAGTTGCCACAGCAAACAAGTGTTGATTGTTTTTTTGTATGGGGGTGGGGGTAGGTTTTAAATAAAAGACTTGGAACACATGAAAATATAGTATGACTAGGTCATGGCCCTCCTGGTGATCCTTCAGGGTATGATGTTAACGCATAATAAATGGGTTATTTGTTACTATATCATTATCCTCATCCTTTAGTTTGGCACTATAATTATCTCTTTAATCTGAAAGTAGAACTGCTGTACTTGGGATGAAACTTTTGCAAGCATATTTTTTTTCTCTGCATTACATCTTATTTTGCTAATAATTCACAATGGGCTGAAAGGCATAGAAGACCCAGATAACTTATTCTTCCTTAAACTGTACTGTGTATAACAGAGGTATTGACTGGTTTGGAAATTATGGTTATCCAAAAGTGTTTACACATATACCTCTACTTTAAAAAAACTAGCTAGGGTTCTATCTCTCCACCCTACTCCCCATTTGTTTCTCTCTCTGTCTCTTTCTGTCTCTTTTTCCGTCCCCTATGCACATACACTAAACAATAAGATAAGTACATATATTTGTGTATCTAGCTTTCTATCCATCCACCAAGACACCATGCCCTAGTAACAAATTTATACATATACATACAAACACATATGCATGTATGCATATCTATATCCACATATACATTTATACATATATGTGCACATGTATGTGTAAATTCATATACACATACATATCCATGAGATAGGGATTGGACCTATGATGGTAGTGCTATAGCATACTCTTAGATGAGAAGACTCCCTCTTCCAGTGCAGGCTGATACCTTCTCTAAAATTTGTAATCTTAAATCATTGATTGGAGTATGGAGAGGACTCAAGATCATGTAGCCAGTATATGTCAGAGGCAGAAATTCAACCCATGTCTCATACTACGTGTATATAATGTGTGTGCACATATACACACATTCATTTTATAGATTTGTGAAATCTTTGTTAACAGCTGGTAATGCTCTGAATCTCCCAATGAGATAAAATGAAGATGTGCAGTGATGGCCGCATTCTTACTCTCCCAATGCTTAGTCATTATCCATTTTGAGTCCTCCTCACCCCCTTCCACTTTAACTTACTGTTAAGTAAGTTACTTACTGCAATTTACCTTCTTACTGAAACATAGCTATTAAACTGTAGAATGAGTACTCTAATCTAGGAGTTCTGATTCTGAGATCATTCCTCTTTCTCTTATATCATGAAAACTCCCACCTCCCCCCCCCACAACATATATACTCATATACGCATATAGTCTATTGTAGTAATATTTTGTTTATTTAAATAAACATATTTTCCCTATTAAAGTCCTACTCTGATGCTGCATCATGGCATGGAGCTGAATGTATTTTCTAGAAGACTAAGCTTACATATCCTCCTATCAGGCTGGGAAGACTTTGACTCTGTACTAAGCCTTCTGTCCAAATCTAGGTCTAGATGAACATGGAGAGGCTAAGCATCAGAAGGCTAGCCATCAGATGATCCTGATGACCAATGAAACATGAAAGTAGAAAATGGCCCCCTCAGTCTTGTCCCTTTCTGGCTTCTATAAATGCTTGAGGTCTGGAGCACTAAAATGCTTACTGAAATCAATTAAAAGGTGTGGTTGAAAAATAAAAGAGATAGAAAATATATTACTCAGATTGTGATATATAAATCTGGATGGGCAGTCCATGAGTATATTAATAAATTTATATTGGAGAGGTACTGTGAATGAACCATTAGAATGGTCAAGAAGTGAATAGGAAGTGAAGAAATAAGCATTTATTCAGCACCTACTGTGTGCTAGGCACTATGTAAATATGACTTCATTTAATATTTGTAGGATATCAAATTCTGAAAACTGCAGTGGTTTCAATGATTCTTAGCTTCTTTCTGATAAAAATAATATTTTTTTAATATTGATAGTCTTCTACTAATGGTATAGGACAGAGAACCATGGAATACCATGACCTCAGAAATAACTAAGTTACAAGTGACCTAAAGGGCAATGGGAAGACATATTGTAAGTGTTTGTGGGGCAAAGCACACAAATAACCATTACTTGCATGTGAGAACTACTGTAAAGAAAAATGTAATCCAAAGCAAAATAGACTGGCCATGTGGTAGGAGGAAATGATAATGTTGGGCAACCTGAATAATATAATGATGCTCTTCCTCAGCAAAACATGTGGGAAAAAAAGCAAAAAAAAAAGGCTTCTAGTGCATTGGGTAGATTCTCTATAAGAAAATTATAGAGGGGTGGCTAGGTGGCACAGTGAATAGAGGATTGGTCCTGGAGTCTGGAGGACCTGAGTTCAAATCTTGCCTCAGACACTTAACACTTACTAGCTGTGTGATCTTGGGCAAGTCAATTAACCCCAACTGCACTCCAAAAAGCAAAAACAAACCAAAAAGAGAGAAAATTATAAAAACAAATAGCAATTTCTTTGGTTCAAAGGGTATCACCACACCATGGATCGTATGTATATTTAACATGGTAACCTGGTACCATGGCAAGAAGAGATAACATGGATTCAAGTCACTGCTCTGTCACTTCCCATCTCTGTGACCATATGAAAGTAATTTCACTTTTTTGGGCCTCAGTTTCCTCATCTGTAAAACAAGGGAAGTTGAAATAGCTTCGAATATAAAAATATTTAATAATATAGAAATATAATTTCTACTAATATTAAGTCTATAACCCACTATTACTACTGCTAACCTGAAGTTCTGTCTTTCATTGCTTAATGGGTTTGAGACAGATGGTCCTACTCAGAGATAAGGAGGCCCAGAAGTTTTTCCTTAAGGAATTCTTCATTTGAGTGCCATTTAGGGAAGGGAAACATTATTTATAGATCCTGGAACCCAGAATCATAGGTCTTAATTATAGAGGTTAAAATGGTCCTATTGGGTCACCCCTCAGTGAGGGGAGCTAAGAATGTATTTGGAGAAGGGCTAGAATTTCTATTAATCTTTTCTTTGGGGGCCACATATGTGCCCTCCTTTTGTTAGGGGTACATTCATTCATGTTGGGTATTTCTCTGCAGTGTTGATCTGTTAAAGTGGAAGGGGTGGGGAGGATTTAAAATGGATAATGACTAAGCAGGATGGGAGAATGAGTATGCAGCCATCACTGAACATCTTCGTTTTATCTTATTGGGAGATTTGGAGCATTACCAGCTGTAACCTAAGATTTCACAAAGCACCTGAATTCCCAGAGTGAAAGCTCTATTACCTTGCTGCTAAATGATCTCAGAAAAGATAAGACATATGTTCATTGAACTTAAGAGGGTATAGAGAAAATTCTACATTCTTTATCCTTAGATATTTCTTCTGAGGATTCCCATTGAACCAACAAAGCATAAGAAGAAGAGAAAAAAAGTATTGTTGTTAGACAGAGGGGTTTATTTTCATAGCTATAATATATAGTAGCTTTAGTATAATGGAAAGGGCATTGGATTAAATGAGATGGAGGTTCTAGTCAGCAAGGCATATTTCATCTCAACAGAAGAAAAAGAACAAACTACTTGCTAACAATTAGAGCTATCCAAGAGTGGAATAAGGTGTTAAGAAGTGTGGGCTTTCCTTAGAACATACTAGAAGATTTGTGGTGAAAGCTGGATAAAAATTTTTAGTATGTCATAGAGGGATTCTTGGTCAGATAAAGGTTGGACTAGACAATCTCTGATGTCTCTGGCATTGCAGACTCTGTGTTTCCATTAGTTTTGATTCTATTGCTTATTACTGGCGTAATCTAGGTCAAATCACTTAACCTCCCTGAGTCCTAGTTTTATGCTGATAAAAATTAGGATACAAATAGTTGCTTTACTTCTTTCATAGGCCCGTTTTGAGATTCAATGCAGTCATGTGATAGTGCTTTGAGTTATTTGTGCCCATAGGAACAGATTAGATTGATTCTTAGACATTGAAATTACAGGTCTATGAGGGACAAACATCTTCTCTGGTTCATGGGAAAAACTGGGGGTAGAGAAGATAGGAATGTTCTAATATCTTCCTGACCTACCATGACTGTAGGTTAATGAGTGTTTCAGAAAGTAAAAGACTCGATTTGGAGTGACCCAAGGTACTTAGTTCTGGTTATATATTCTTAGCTTTTTTATGTGTCAAAACTCTAGTACATATCTTGGGGGAAGGACATTGGAGGTTACTTTTAGGGAGAGTAAGATGATTATTTTGTTAAATTAGATACCTTTGGAGCGGCTTCAAAATGGAACTGAATCTTTATTCACCTTAGCACTCTCCTGGCCTGCTGGGACTGCACCAGGCATCAGATTAATGGCATCTGTAATATGTCTCATGGGGACCTTTCAGGTTCAAATGAGTCCTATGGATCCAGGTGTTTAGTGATGTCATCTGTAAAAGCAGTTGTTTTTCAACTCCACAATGATGGTATGATGAGAATTCACTAGTAAACTTTATAGAGAGTTTTAAAAGAATAAATATTGGAGCAACTAGGTGGTGCAGTGCATAGAGTACAGGCCCTGGAGTCAGGAGAACTTGAGTTCAAAATTAGGTTCAGACATTTGACACTTACTAGCTCTGTGACCTTGGGCAAGTCATTTAACCATTACTGCCTTGCAGAAGAAAGAAAAGAATTGTTGTTCTTTGTGACTTTTAATATTAGATTTAGATGGTCAAACCAAGAAGTGCCTAAGAGGTTGTACAGTATCCAGAACTGGAGATGAAGATTCCCATTTAGAAAAAAACTTTGCTTGGAACTTCTCCTTTTGAGTGTCATTGAGGGCAGGAAACAGAGGAGGTCAAGGTGGAGGTCCAGACACACGACTATATGTCTGCACTATCATGTCCCAGTGATCCTGTTCATTGTTCCAGACTGATTCAAAGGGCAGCATGGCATAGTGGAAAACACTGATCTTGGAGATGGGAGACTGAGTTTGAATATGAAGTCTATCACTTACTTAGCTAGCATAATAATAGCCAGAATTTATATTGCACTTTAAGAATGGCAAAGTACTTCTCAAGTAGCATCTCTTTGGATACATAAAACAACCCTCGAAAGTAGGTACCATTATTATCCCCCTCTAATTAAGGAGAAAACAAAGGAAAACAAAGGCTAAGTGACTTGCCCAGGGTCACACAGCTAGTACAGTTTAGGAGATAGCAGTTGGACTCAGATCTTCCTGACTCTAAGCACAGGTTTCTATTTATTTTATCACCTAGATGACATAGGTGTAACTCTGTGGTAATAGCATTGCTTCTTAGGGGTAGCTACGTGGTATAGTAGATAGAATGCCAGCCCTGGAGTCAGGAGAACCTGCATTCAAATCTCACCTCAGATACTTGCAAACTGTGATGCTGCTGGGCTAGTCACTTAATCCAGTTTTCCTCATCCCTAAAATGAGTTAGAAAAGGAAATGGCAAATCACTCCAATATCTCTCCCAAGAAAGTCCCAAAATGGAGTCACAAAGAGTTGGACATGACTGAACTAAACGACAACAAATCTGTCAGGTATTATGCTAAGTGTTCTCTTCTCATTTGTAAACTTGCACCACCTAATGCACAGGCTTCTTATATAAGAAACACTTTGTAAACCATGAAGTATAATATATGACAGGCATCAGTATCAAAATTTGGAATGTATACTTTCCCCTTATATACACATGTACAAATCACATTGATGACTAGTGGTGTATTTAACATTTAAGCAGGCTTCTATTTCCTGAAAACCAAATATTCATTTAGTGCCCACTCTGAATAATACGTTATATTGGAGTGTGTACATAGGGTCATATGACATGGCATCATCCTTCAAGTAATTTCAAGCATGTCTAGACAAAGTCACTATAACCTAGTTCAGCAATTGCTTCCTGTTTCCCTCAGGCCACTGATTTCAGCTTTGTAAGACTCACTTTATTTGTTAAAAATAAAAAAGAACAAGCCATACTAAATATTTCCTAATGTCCCTTCCAATTCAGAGACCCATACCAACCTTGAATGATTTGTTGTCAATCCATGGTGCTACTTTTTGTTTTTAGCAATCATTGTCTATCCTAACCGATTATGAAGGAAAGATATTTGGACCTAGATCTTCTCATTCTAAATCAAACATTTTCACTATATTGCCTTGATTCTACTCCATCCCTGGCCAATTGTTCCTATATCTTAGATCATCATCTAGGAATACAAATTGCGTATTCTTAACCAGCTGTCAATATCCCAAATCTTCATTTCCCCTAATCCTTATTTTTACTTGACAGACAGCAATGATAGAAAAACAATATGTTGACTGCCAGATCTTTATTTAATCATTTATTTACATTACTAGGATTGAGTAATAACTAGAAATGCTTTCCAGATAGTTTCTGCCGACATTATTTGACCCCACAGAATTCATCAGTACTGAATAGTGGTCATCATGTTGGACACATTTTGGGAGCCATCTTGTCAAATGAATACTCATGGAAAATATTAAACATCACTTTTTTATACCAGATCTACAAGTAGTTGCTTCAATATGATTCATCAGAAAATGATTTCCCCACCCCCCCACACTCATTTCTTCTTCCTCTGGCTCCAATTGCATGATTTGATGCCACATATATTTCTTAAAGTGTGAATTCTTCCTGAGAAGATCTTGCTTCCCACCCTCTAACCCTCTTAGGCAAGGAATAATTTAATTCCTATTACTTAATTCCAAATTTTTGTGGTTCCATTATACAGCCTTCTGATCCTTTTCTCCTCCTCTATTTGATAGTGAACAATCTGAATTTTGTGCACAGATAAATGGTTAGTCAAATCTAGGTGTGGGGGGGGTGGGAAGGAGAAGAAAATGTAGCATAGTCTTTGTAGGTCATTCACTTTCCACTACATACTTACTGCAAAAGAAGTCCTCAATTTTTGTCATTCTTGATAGTTTTTATGACCATTTCCTGCTTGCTACAACAAATTCTGTTTGTTGTACCTGTTGCTGCCATGGGAGATACTGAGTGAAGTTTCATTTACTTTTTTAAATTTTCTACTTCATATTTTTGACTGTATTGAACCATAGGTTCATAGATGTCATGGTGGACTTGACCTTTGAAGCCATCAAATTGACCCCATCATCTTCCAGGTGAGAAAATTCAAGCATAGAGGCTTGTCCAGGGTGACACAGTTCATAAGAGTGTAAGGTGAAATTTGAACCCTTATCCTAAATCTAGTGAAATGCTTTGTCTACCATTATGCTGCATCTCATCAGTTCACTTTGCTCAATTCTCTTTCACTAGAAATTAACAACTTCTGAAGCCCCAGTGTACATAGAAGCTGAGCACAACTTGTTTATGTTAAGAGGTCTTAAGCAGAATCTATTTACCAACCATTTCAGATTTAAGTCATTTCCTCCTTTTTGGCTGCTGTTCTGTGACTCTATCATGCCCTCAGCATCAATCTTTTTGTTTCCCAAAATTCCAATTTACTAATAACATAACATGGTTTTATTAATTAGATAAACTAATTTGTTAATGAGAGAAGACTGCTAAAAAGAAATCTTCTGTGACTTTCCTCCCCTTTCTTATAGGGAAAAAAGAGGGAGAGGGGATGTTATAACAATTTTTTGGAGACACCTTGTCCTTCCTTTATTGCCTAAACTCAATAACTTTAATGGTGGGAATTCTGGTAAGAGAGTCAGGTGGCACCATGGTGGTTTGATAGAGAATATATTTGGGGGCAGGTGGGTTTTATAGTAAAAATATAAGTTTCTATATAAATTGGCAAATCTGAGACAAGTGAACCATATGGCCCTACCCAGAAGGGTTCTCAGGAGTGATATATGAAGCAATGTCATGCAACAAAGAGTATTTACCAAATACTAGGAGTCAAGAGGGGAGGCAGCCTGGTGGTTAAGTGGATAGAACTCTGGGCCTAGAATCAGGAAGACCTGAGTTCAAGTTCACCCTCAAACACACCCAACTGTGTGACCCTGGGCAAATCACTTAATCTCTCTTTGCCTCAATCAATGGAGAAGGAGATGACAAACCACTCCAGTATCTTTGCCAAGAAAACCCCAGAGACATTATGGTCCATGGGATCATGAAGAGTCAGACATGACTGAACAATAACAAAGAGTCAAGAGAGTTTAATTTGAGTCATCCTATAATATTTATTAACCCTGTGTCCATGAGAAAGCTATTTCACCATTTAGTCTCTAAACTCTGTAGTGAAAATTATTTTGATGAGCTGTACAACCTTAGGCAAATCATGTAACCTCTCTGAGCTTTATCTGTAAAAGGGGATAATAATGTTACTTAACTCTCAAGGTTTTTATAAGGAAATCATTTAGTAAACTTTAGAGTGCTATGGAAATATGCGATCCTGGAATTGAAATGGAAATATCATAGAATTGGAAGAAGGAAGGGCTTCATAGGTGATCAAAAATTTACAGATGAGTAAACTGAGGCCCAGAGGAATTAAATGATTCGTCCAGGATTATATAGCACTTAAGTATTCAAGGTAGGATTTGAATGCTATTCTTCCTGACTACAGGTCTAATGCTCCATTAGACTCCAGGTCTAGTTTTTCCTTTATTATGCTGTCTTATAAAGATATTACTGAACAAAAAAAGAAAGTAATTTTCTACTGCCCCTCCTTCTTCCAAGATATCATATGAAAAGGCCTTCTGTCTTCCAATCATCCTCTCTGTAATCAAAGACTGAGCCATATTGAGCGGGTGCTCAACACAGAATGCTTTTCTGCATTTTAATTGGATGGTGTTTCACCCTCGAGATATCAAAGATCGAGGATTTCTCATTAGAGAAAGAGAACAGCTAAATATTGCAGCAGCGTCCTCGCTTGTTGGGTGACACTGAGTCACTGAAGATTACAGCTGCATGCTGGTTCCTGGGGTGAGTGTGAGTCACTGAGAAGGCTTTCATGTGTGACCAGTTTCCGGAGATAGGATTGAAGCTGCTCCAGAGGACAGATGCTCACTGACTTGGGAGGAAGGTAGAACCAACCACAAGATCACAAGGGGACTGCAGAGGGAAGGTGGCACTGAGATGCCCCAGACCATAATAATTACTGTTATTATGATTACGAGTGAATTTTAATTGCTGCTGTACCATGCTAAGCATTCTGGAAAGAGGAAAGTAGAACCTCATAAATAAATGATCTCTTTAAATATTCTAAAAAGATTATTATAATACAGTATTTCTGAATCTTTTCCTTAGCTTGAACTTACAAAGTCATCAAAGAAGAGGGTGAGCAGTTTCTATAAGTGAGTGGGAGTTCCAGTCCACAAAACCTGAATTAGAGCTGTTAAATTTGCAGCCTGAGACATATGTCTTTTACCCTCCCTAAAAAGACTGAAACTGAACTTATTAAACAGAGATATCAGGGAATGATTATTATAATTATAAATGGTGCTTCATTTTACAGCAAAGATAAACTGTTGTTAGGATCTGAACTGTTTTAGGATCTTTTTTTTTGTGCTTTTTTTTTTGGAGGGCAGTTGGGGTTAAGTGACTTGCCCAAGGTCACATGGCTAGTTTTTTGTGTTAAGTGTCTGAGGCCGGATTTGAACTCAGGTACTCCTGACTCCAGGGCCGGTGCTCTATTCACTGCTCCACCTAGCTGCCCCTTTAGGATCTTTTCTAGTGTCTCTCACTTCTCCCTCATTCTACACACAGTTTCCAGATGAATTTTCCAATTGCTCAGCAATGATCAAGTCACTCCCTCACTCAAAAATCTTTCAAATTCTTTGCTATACTCTGGATAAAGTTCATATATCATTCAAGGCACTCCACAATCTAATGCTACCCGACTCACTGACTTTTGGTTCATCCAGAACATACATATTCTAAGCTTCACTGTTCCTCACCCTTGTTTTATCTTTTCCCACCTCTACATCTTTCCTCAATATTATACTCCACCTGGTGTGGACTCTTTCCTAATTACTACTTAAAATTCTTTCCATCCTCCAAGGTTAAGCTCAGAGATCTCATCCTCCTCTACAACAAGTGTGTTGATTCCTGCTGAGCATTCTCTGCACCTCAGGGGATACAAAGCTGAAAAAAAGTCCCTGTCCCAACAGCCAATGGATCTACAATCTAATTGGGGTGAGGGATATGCCATGAACACAAATAATTCTGTTGTAAGGTAGAATGTGATAAAGGTAAAGATGAAATCCAAAGAGTTCTTAGAACATTTGAGAAGTAATAGAAGAATGGAGGAAGAGGTGTCAGGTAAAGTTTCAAAGAAAAACTGACAGGCAAATTGGATCTGTTAGAAAGAAAGGAAATAAATGAGGATTATAGATACAATTAAAAGTGACCTTGGATATCCTATAGTTCACTGCCTTCATTTTGTAGATGAGGAAATTGGAGACCCAATAGTTTGTGTTTTGATCATAATTACAGAGGCACTAAGTTGGAGACCAGTATGTAAAACCCAGGTCCTCTGATTCAGGATCTATCTATTTCATTCTGCAGGGGGACTTTGAAGAACCCTGCTTAGAAAGAGTGGATTTTCAGCATAGGAGAACCTCTACATGAAGGCATGAAGGTGGGACTGCGTTGCACAGGATACGAAGAGATGTAGAATGAAATAAAGCTGAAATGAAAGAATGGAGTAAGAACATAGAGGGAGTTATATGCCAAGATAAGAAGATTGTACTTCATTCTCTAGGCAATGGGAAGCCACTGAAAGTTTGAGTGTGTGTTACACAATCAATCCTGAGCATCAGGAAGATTTCTGTGGCAGTTTCATAGACTATTGTGGGGAAACTGATTGGAGAGTGGAGAGGCTATGGAGGTAAGATGATATTAGTTGTTTATTTATATGACATTCTCCACTAAATAGACAGACAATAAGAAGATGTGGAAATCAATGTTTCTGAAATCATTGTTAAATGCTGATCCACTAAATGTGAAGGTAAAATATCTTTCAAGTTATAAATTGATGAGAACTATGACACAATTTACCAAATCATTATTTAACACACGGGTTTCCAGAAATATCAGATTCAGTTGAACCAAGTTTGGAAGTAAGAAAAAACTTTTGTTATAGAATATCTAGTTGTATTTGGCAAGAGCTGGGGTGGGGGGCGTTACGTGGAGAGGGATATGTGTTCATCTCCTGCTACCCAGAATAGGTATTGACTTAGCCTCCTTAGGGCTTTAGTAAGTGGTTATTTAATGCTGCATGGAGATGAAAGCAATTCTGCCTAAATTCAATGAATTTGTTGACTCTACTATCTTACTGGTGTAAACAAATGTTCTGCTGAAACAAATTACAACTCCCTATGATTTCTCATTCAATGTGATTGTTGTCCATATGTAAATACCTAAATGACCCTGTGATGTCCTTCAAGTGGATATTCCTTTCCATGATCGAGTTTGTGAATCATCCATACCTGCCTATCTTGTGAGACCCTTGGCCACATCCTCCCATTAGTTTGTAACAATGGGCCCACCCAAGTTACTATGGACTTGGTTTACTTTTTCTTGACATCACAAAGAAACCAAAGGAGCATGTCATTCATTGGGTACACCTCACTCTCACCTTGTGATTAGTTCATCTTTTTTAATCACACATTTCTTTGATACCACTATTTACCCTGCTTCTACTCTGTAAGTCTTTGTAATGTGTTTTAGTCTGCTAATACCCACCATGTGTCTCACCTTTTCTCTATGAGTGATTTGTTAGTCACTTTAATTCTTGGGAGATGGTAGGGTTCCATGACCCATATTCATTATACAATTCTCATCCATGTTTTCTGTAATATTATTCATGGAGGATATAGTCTTTCTCTTATGCTTTTAAAATTCCAAAGGGACCAATATACCACTTATCCTGTCCCTCTATTGTTTCTTAGTCTCACTATATGGCTCCATCATCTCCCTTTCTGTCTCCTAATGTCTTTCATTCCACTTCTCAATTGTAAGCCATCAGTGATACCAAGCCTTTCTCTACTGCCCTTTGGCTGATTTTTCATTTTAAGCTCCAGAAGGTTTAGCATTCCATGATTTGCAGCCATATAGCATTACTGAGAAAGTAGAGGTGCTAAAGAGATGAGATTTTATAGCAGTGACAGCTTGGGATCATTGAAAGAACTGCACAGTTTCCCAAATTTGAAACAGCCTGCTTTCCTCCTCCTACTCAATTCAGGCCCCAACTTTGTGTCTGTCTGCAGTGCTTTTTCAAAATCTGCATATTGATGGATTAATTTGGCAAGCCACTTATTTATCTTTGTGTCCTAATTTGAAAAAAGAGTCATAACTTTAGAACTAGAAGGGAGTTTGAAAGCCATCCAATCCAAAGCTCTCATTTTATAGTTGAGGAAGCTAAGGATCAAAGATGCTAAGTGATTCAGTTGCGAATGGTCCCATAGAAAGTATCAGACATGGGATTTGAACCTAGTTCTTCCTGACTCCAAGCTATGAACTCTATCCACTATGCCACATTGTGTCTCAAATATACCATCTGAGCAGATTGCAGATTTTTAATATGATTCCATCAGCAATAATTTGGTATGGCTCTAATCTGTTCCTCATTAGCCAGCCATTGGTCTAGTCACAATATTCCAGCACTTATTTTTGTTTCATGGACTGTAGTCAAAGCACCTTTCTATGTCATTTACACTCCTGCCAATGAATGGTTCTGGAATCCTAAGAGTGAATATATGTGGGTTGAATGATTCACCCACCCAGAGGAGATTGTAGTGGCATTACCTGACAACCTGATGTAGGCCACCCCAATAGTAAGCAGGATAGGACTCAACACAATGAAATGCAATGCACTTCATGTCAACATAATGTATTGCAGCATAAATAATAATAATGAAGCACTTACTGTATGCCGGGCCTGGGAAAACAAAGACAAAAAGGAAGCTGTTCTTGCCTTCAGGGAACTTGCATTCTGAGAGACCTGCCCCTTCTACTTCATCATACTCTTAGCATCAAGATATAGTCATTATTAAAAGCACAGTGGGCACCTGTACCCTACAAATCTAGACCAGCAGATGGGATTTCTAGTGTGAAAAGTACCAGTTAGGTTTATGAAATCATTCCAAGCTTTCCCATTCTGCTGACTAAGAAATCCACTGCTGTGTCTGCTGCTGCTCATTCAAAGCAAGTGTTTTGAACCCTTTATCTCTTAAATTTCAGTGAAACTTTCCCATTCTCCCTATTTCATATGAAAAGAAGTAAATTTAGTAACTTATGATAACACACAAAGTAAATAAAATAGATTAATTTCAACAGGGTAAAGTGATTTAGGGCAGGAAGGTGGTATAGTGGATAGCTCACTGGGCTTGGAATCAGGGAGACTCATTTTCCTGAGTTCAAATTCAGTCCCAGATATTTACTAGCTGTGTGACCCTGGGTTAGTCAGTTGGCCCCATTTTCCTCAGTTCTTCATTTGTAAAATGAGCTGGAGAAGGAAATGGTGAACCATTCCAGTATCTTTGCCAAGAAAATTCCAAATAGAGTTGCAGAGAGTTGGACTACATTGAAATGACTCAGGAACAACAAAAGTTATTTGTCAAACATCCCCTCTACTCTGTTAAAAAGTTCCTCATCCCTCTGTGAGTACATGTACTCACATGTTGAAAACATGCATCTCCTCTGTGCTTTAACTTAACATTTTATGAAAAGGCATAAGTTAATGATCCTGATATTAAGGTCTCTAGGAAAAGTCATTCCATAACTTGTCCTGCTTGATTGTTCTAAATCTTTTTCATAACTAAAGCAAAGGAGTTTGTTTATCTACTTAAATCAGTTTCTCTTGCTTTGTGAGACTTTTTTTCTGGCTTTGTCTACTTAGCAATGAAAAACTGATTAAGTTAATCCTTAATATATTCTTTTTCTATTCAGTTCTTTCCCTCCCTCCTTCCTTATTTTCTTTCTCCATTTTCTTCCTCCATTCTTCCCTCTTTTTCTTCCTTCCTCTTGTTTTTACC
>CM053596.1:81302274-81331687 GCA_028646575.1 Pseudocheirus occidentalis | reverse complement strand
TCCTCCATTCTTCCCTCTTTTTCTTCCTTCCTCTTGTTTTTACCTTTCCTTTTCTCTACTTCCTTCCTTGTTCCCTCCCTCCCTCTTGACTTTCTTCCATCCTTGCTTCCTTCCTTTTCCTTCCTTTCTTCCTTCTTTCCTTCCTTCCTTCCTTCCTTCCTTCCTTCCTTCCTTCCTTCCTTCCTATTTATTGAGTACCACTTAATGGCTTACCACCATACTTGACTCTGTGGAGAATAAAAAAGATTAACTTCAACTGTCTCCTGGAAGTTTATAGTGTGGGTGAAGTGACAATAGATGAAAAGTTAAACAATATAGTCCAATCTAACAAGCAGTCCTTGGGATCCCACTTCAGAGAAATTTTCATACTTGAGTCATGCATCTGGTTATTTTCTCTAACTTTTTCTCTGGGAAAAAAAAACTTCCTGTGAAGGAAACAGAGGACATGGTGCTCTAACCTGGCAGCTAGGAATAATAGCAAGCAATCTCTTTAAATATTCGCTCAGGAAAAGGAGAGAAAGTTATTGAGTCATAAGTGTGGCTCCCCACCTCTCACTGCACTTCCAGCTGTTTCTTCAATAGAAGTGCCAAATCTCCAGTGACACATTCCCAGAAAACCTCTGCCAATGTGTGGCCAATTTTCCTGTGCTCATCTTGGAACCATCAGCAGAACTACTGGAAAATAACTCAGTAGCCCTACTAGGGCATGTTAGCCCTACAGGATGTTAGAGACCTTTTTCTATTCATGATATGTGGTGATTTGTAGAGTTTCACTTGAAAGGAAAGCCTCCCAGTGTCTATCAGCAAGGCAATGACATAGGATAGAATAGAAAATAGAATAGAATAGAAAATAAACTTCCAATGATTGCGAGTTTGCATGTTGTAAGACTTACAGATCCTCAACTTAATTTTTCTTTATCATTTCTTTGTTTTGGGGCTCTTGGGTAAAGACAGGTTCAGATGGTGTCTTGAATGGTTTGAGGCTCCTCATGCTCTGCTATGGTTTTTCATAGCATATTATATCTGCTCTGATTTTGGTGGGAATATTTGGAAATGTTTGTTTAGGAATATCATTATTCATTAATACTTTGTGTCTTAGAATATTTATGAATGTGCTTATTAATATTTCTGTTACTCCTATGTGGGGCAGCTAAGTGTTGCAGTGGATAGAGCACTGGGCTTGGAATCAGGAGTCTCAGACACTTACTAGTTACTTGGCTATTCTCAAGTATTTGAACTTCTCCCTCAATTTCAGTCATCTCATCTCTAAAATGAAAAAAAATGTTAGAATTAATTTATTGAGTTGTTGTGAGAATCGGGTGAAACACTATATATGAAACATTTTGTTTTTTGTCAACAAAATGATGTTTTACTTTTTTTCCCATTCTCATTGTCAAGTAGTTCTGATTTTTTGCATAATTTTTTAAATTTTTATTTTTTAAATGTATTTATTTTTAGTTTTCAACATTCATTTCCACAAGATTTTGAGTTATACTTTTTCCTCCCTGTCTTTCCCCTATCCCCACCCCAAAATAGTGAGCTTACTGAATACCTCTTCCCCCAATCTGTTCTGTCTTATATTCTCCCCCATCTAATCCCTAACTTTCTAATAGGGCAAGATTGATTTCTATACCCCAGTGCTTGTATATCTTATTTCCCAGTTGCATGTAAAAAGATAAAAAGTTGCATGTTTTTTAACAATTGTTTTAGACACTTTGAGTTGCAGTCTTTCCCTTTTTCCTCCTCAAGACAAGCAACTCAACATAGGTTGTACATGTATAGTTACACAAAACAATTCCATAGTAGTTATATTGTGAAAGACTAACTATATTTCCCTCCATCCTATCCTGGCCCCCCACTTACTCTATTTTCTACTTTGATCCTGTCTCTTTTCAAAAGTGGTAGCTTTAACTACCCTCTCCCCCAATCTGACCTCCCTTCTATTATCCCCCCTCTTATCCCCTTTTCCCCTGATTTCCTGTAGGTTAACAGACTCAATTAAATGTGCATGTTACTCTCTCTTTTAGCCAAATTCAATGAAAGTAAGGTTGACCAGTTTTACTTTCACCTTCCTGTTCTTCCCCTCCATGGTAACAGTGTTCTCTTGCCTCTTTTATATGAGATAATTTACCCTAATCTATTTTTCCCTTTCTCTTTCTCCCAATATATTCTCTCACCTCTTAATTTTATTTTTTAGATATCGTTCCATTATATTCAATTCATCCTGTGCCCTCTGTCAATGTATGCATGTACACACAAATTCACACTCTCACGTATATATTTATTCACACATCTACCCTCCTATACACATATATGTATACATATATGTGCATATATGTATACATACATGCATATATGTATACATATACGCGCATATATGTATACATTTGTATAAATATATTCCCTTCAACTATCCTCATATTGAGAAAAATCTCATGAGTTACATTTATCATTTTTCCATGTAGGAATGTAAATAATTCAACTTAAATAAGTTCCTTATGATTTTTTTTCCTGTTTACCTTATGTCTCTCTTCCTTGTTGTATTTGAAAGTCAAATTTTCTGCTTAGCTCTGGTTTTTTTGTTGAGAATGCTTAAAAATCCTCATTCATTCAATGACCATATTTTCTTCTGAAGCATTATACTCTGTTTTTCTGGGCAGGTGATTCTTGGTTTTAATCCTAGCTCATTTGACTTCCAGAACATCATATTCCAACTCTTAATGTAGAAGCTGCTAGGTCTTGTGTTATCCTGATTGTGTTTCCACAATACTAAAACTGCTTCTTCCTGACTGCTTGCAGTATTTGCTCCTTGACCTAGGAAATCTGGAATTTGGTTATGATATTCCTACAAGCTTTCTTTTTTGGATCTTTTTCAAGAGGCAATAGGTGAATTCTTTCAATTTCTATTTGGCCCTATGGTTCTAGAATATCATGAAAATTTTACTTGGTAATTTCTTGAAGATCGTGTCTAGGCTCTTTTTTTGATCATAGCTTTCAGGTAATTCAATAATTTTAAAATGATCTCTCAAGGATCTATTTTCCAGGTCAGTGGTTTTTATAATGAGATATTTCACATTGCCTTCTATTTTTTCATTTGTTTGGATCCATTTAATAGTATCTTGCTTCTCATAAAGTCATTATCTTCCAATTTTTACAATCTAATTTTGAAGTAATTATTCTCTTCAGTGAGTTTTTGAAATTCCTTTTCCACCTGGCGAATTTGGTTATTTAAGGCGTTCTTCTCCTCATTGGCTTTTTGGGCCTCTTTTGCCATTTGAGTCATTCTACTTTTTTAAGCTGTTATTTTCTTTAGTCTTTTTGGGTCTCCTTTAGTAGGAGTTGACTTGATTTTCATGATTTTCTTGCATCATTCTCATGTCTCTTCCCAATTTTACCTCCACTTCTCTTACCTGATTTTCAAAATCTTTCTTGAGCTCCTCCATGGCTTGTGAATAGTTCATATTGTTCTTGAAATATGTTGATGCAGGAGCTCTGACTTCATTGTCCTCCAGTTCCATGCTCTGGTCCTTTTTGTTCCCCCAAAAGGATCATATCGTCCCATTGAGCTTCCTCTGCTTGCTTGTCTTGCAATTACTCAACTTTTGAGCTCTTTGCTATGGTAGAACTCTGCTTCCAGAGTGGAGATAGCTTTGCCCCAAATTTCTGGGGTTTTTGCAGCTGCCAGAGCTATTAGGAGGGTGCCCTCTCTGAAGCCCCCACAAGCTCTGGCACAGTGGCCACACACCCCAGGACCATCATCCAAGACTGTGATCCAGATTCATGAAAGTCAAAGCAAGAGTGATTACCCTATGAATGGTCTCTTGGTCCCCCTATTATCTGCATGCCAGGAGCTCTGGAAGCAGCGATGTGGCAGCAACTGCAGCCACCATGGCTCAGCCACTTCTTGCCCAGGGGCAGGGGCCAGATTTTACTCTTCCTTCACCCTTCCAGCAGAGTTCCCCACTGTCCTTTTATTTTCTTTTTGGCATTTATGGGTTGAGAAGTCTGGAAACCAACAAAGATGCTGATAATTTACTCTCCTCAAGTGTACTCTGGCCAGTCTGGGCCACCTTGGGGCTGGAGCCATGGCTTATGGGGGTCTGTGCTCAGCTCCCATCTTGATGTGTTAGACCTTTCCTGTCAGCCTGCAAGGCTGCTTTCTTGGGGGATTTGTTTCTTTCTGTCAGTTTGTAGGTTCTGTAGCTTTGAAATTTGTTTAGAGTCATTTTTTTACAGGTATTGGAAGTGGTTGGAGCCAGAGCCCATGCCAAGTTGGTGCTTTTATTCCACCATCTTGTCTCTGCCCCAATGAAACATTTTCTAAGTATTAAAGTGATATATAAATGCTAGAATGGTGTTGTATACTCAATGGTTTATTAAACTATGTTTTTATGGTCAAGATACTGGAGTGGTTTGCTACTTCCTTCTCCAGCTCATTTTACAGATGAGGAACATGAGGCAAATAGGAGGAAGTGACTTGTCTAGAGTCACGTAGCTAGTAAGTTTCTGAGGACAGATTTGAACTCATGAAAATCAATCTTCCTAAATCCCAACCCAGTGATCTATCCACTGTGCCACCTACCTGCCCTAAATGACTTTATGTTATTGAATAATCAACCTTTTCCTTTACCCTATGTGTTTCCATGATAAGCTACTAATTTACTTCCTTTCATATGAAATATGGAGATTTCAGAATAATCACACAGCTAATAAGTGTCTGATACAACATTCAAATTCGAGTATTCCTCAATATAGATCCAGCTTTCTCTTCAAAATACCTGCCATCTGCCACAGATGCTGAGGGGAGAGAAAAAAAGTTAGCTAAGGCCTGGTTCCTGACCTTGTGGAGCTATAATACACTGAGATAAGAAGGTGTACCTTCTATCCAGCTGTACCTTCTGCTTAAAAAATGAGATTATTGATTACCATTATTAAAATATAATTTAAAGGTTGCACACTGGGTCCTCCTGAAAATCTAAACCACTGAGTTAAGACTGTCATTATATCTTCTTGTTAAGATTAGAAAGTGTCACAAAGCTGGATCTGAGAAGAGTGCATTCTGTTCTCTTATCCCCTTGTACTGAACTTTGTTGCTATATATTTAGCGACTGCATAACTCCCTCCATCATGGGTTCTTAATTTTACGCTATAAAAACTACCCAGAAATTGCTTATCAGAGAGTTCATTTGGAGATTTTAATCTTTGAGCTAATCGGTCCTTTTTGCCATGGATTATAGTAACAATAAAGCTTCCATGTGACCTGTTCATTCGACTTGAAGCTGTAGGTGCTTTTTTTGTTTTGTTTTGTTTTTTGTTTTATTGATTGCAACAGAGGAACAAGATAGTTCAAATAATGGTAATACATAGTATTACATGGCAAGTGCATTGGAGAGATAATAGTAAAATAAGAGCCAATATTTATATTGTGTTCAAGTTTTACAAAGCACATTATCTTATTTGAATCTCACAATATGCCTATTAAATGAATACTATAAGTAATGTCAGCATTTTATACATGAAGAAATCGAGGCTTTGATAGATAAACTGACTTATCCATGACTACACAGATAGTAACCATCAGAGGTAGGATTCAAATTCTGGTCACTGTTGATTCCAAGCATGTGCTTTCTACAAAAATATCATGTGTGGTCCCAAGGAAAGAAAGATTTCCCCTAAGGAATCAGAGAAAACTTCATGGAAGAGGTAATATTTGCATAAGACTTCAAAATATTATTAGGACTTCAAAATCCGCATAAGGTAGGGAAGGCCTTCTAAGTATAGGATACAGCTTGAGCAAGGAATGGAATCTGAAGAGCTCTGGGAATGATAATGGAAATAAAATAGAACAATTTTCTATAGAACAATTTTCTATATATCATTCTATAGAACAAAAGAGCATAGAGTGTGTGCAGGTGAATAATATGTGATAAGGATGGAAAAACTGGGTGACATCAGCTTATGGTTGGCCACGAATGCTTGTCAGAGGAATTGGAAGTTTACTTGCCAGTGAATAGGGAGCTACTCATAATTTTGAACAAAGGAATTAAGTCACCACATCTATGCCTAAGAATGAATATTCTGTCAGCCTTAAGAAGGATGGATAGGAAGAGGAAAAGTTTGAAAGTGAAAGCCCTTTTTGAAGACAATTATAATATTCATGTGTCAGTAGTGAGATGAATCTTCTGGTGATGATGTAGTGGTAGAGAAATATAGAATGAAGAGGATAAATATGAGGTCTAAAGGTTGGAATAAAGGACAAGGAATAAAAATTTGAAGATCATCTATATTGCAATAGCGAAGTTGATGTTGTGGGAAGGAGGGAAGGTAAAAGGTAAAGAGAGAAAAAGAGACAGTCAGACAGAAACAAACAGTGAGAGACAGATACAGAGAAACAGACAGAGACAGACCACAATTTCAATTAATTGGTGAGAACATGAGCCAAATGACAAGAAGCTGAAAAAAAGTGAAGAGGTGGAAAAGATCACCTATAGAAAACATAAGAGTTTATCAAAGAAAGGGAGAAGAAAGAGGGGATAATTGCTGGAAGCCAAGAAGGCGTCAAAGATTTTATATTTTTAAAAGTCTTTTTTATTTTAAAAAATCTTTAAAAAGGACGCTCTCCTTATTTGTGGAACTGAATGCCCTTCCCTTTTGAGTAGTGGAAGCTGTTGAGAGCAAGAGATGTTGAGTTTTCTTCAAATCTTCTTTAAATTTTGAGTTGCTTTGGGTATTTCTGGCTTCCAGTTCCCAGAGAGAAAATGAAAGAGGACAATCTCACTTCAGGTTGCTGAAGGAAAAGCCTCTGGGAAGAAGACAACAAGATGGAAACTGCCAACTCCTCTCCTGCTTTCCCAGAATCTTTTCCTTTGGCAACCTGAAGTGGAGTTGGCTTCTTCTATCTTTCTTCTCAAAGCTGGAAGCAAGAAAGCCTAAAAGCAACTCAAAGCTTGAAAAAGGTCTGAAGAAAACTCAAGTTTTTCTCCTCTCATCAAGCCTACTCTGCCTCTCATGAAGGTCAGTCAATGGGCTTTGTGAAAGAAATATAAGCAAAAGTATTCGGGAATATTTTGAAAATCAATAGGAGTGAGTCAGTGGAGAGGGGTGGAATCCATTGCATGAGAGAAAGCAGATGACTTCTTGAACAAAGATCTAGAAGAAGCAGGAGGAAGCAGGACAAAGGGTAAAGTTAACCTCAGTGAGGAGTAGAGATGCCTTTTCTTTTGTGAGCTGAATAAAGGAAATAGTAATGCTGCTAAGTTTTGATGAATGGAAATGGGGGAACTTAGAGAGTTCATGCTGGATAGTTCAATTATTCTTAGTGAAGTAGGAAGCTAGATCATTTCTTATCATAGGTAAAGAAGTAAGGAGGTAGTGAAATGGTGGGAGAGAACAGAAGTCTTGTAAAAGGCATCATGGGGCATGAGATAGAAAGTTGACAAAAGTTAAATGGAAGAACTATTGAAGAACTACATTGGCTTCTTTGCTGTTTTGGCTCTTCTGATTGGCTTATCTCTAATCACACCTTCTGCCAGAGGTCTTCCCCATCTAGCAATCTTGCTAATGCTCTTCCTCTGAGATTACCATTTATTTATATTGTATATGTTTTGCATATTTTCATTTGCTTGTTTGTTTTTTGCCTTCTGTCTCCCAAATAAGAATGTGTGTGAGCTCCTTGAGCGCAGGGATTGTCTTTCTCCTTTCTTTGAATCTTTAGTACTATTATTAAGCACTGACTGTGTGCCAGGCACTGTGCTATGTGCTTCACAAATATTATATAACTTGATCTTCACAACAGCCCTGGGAGTTAAGTACCATTATTATCCCTATTTTACAGTTAAGGAAACTGAGGTAGACAGAGTCTACCTTGCTCAGGGTCACAAAGCTAGTAAATGTCTGAGGCTGGATTTGAACACAGGAAGATGAGTCTTCCTGACTTCTGGCCCAACACTCTATCGGCTGTAGCTAGCTGCTTGAGAAGAGGTTACTAATCAATAAACAAAGGCAGTTTAGCAACCTAGAATGATCTCAATGGAAAGGGCAGGAAGATAGTCAGTAAAGTCTCAGTTGGGAATCTCTAGCACCTACCTAAATTAGTAGTTTGGCTTAACTCTTTTTTTTAATTGAAAAATAATTTTATTTCCTAGACTACATTTATTTCTTAAGAATTGCACAATTAGCTGGTTATCCAATATAGAATCCACCCATTCACCTTTCTATTATTAGATCAAATTACAGTAACAGATTTTAGGGTGTGGGAGAAGCAATTGCAAATATATGTGTGTATGTATATATGTATGTGTGTATATATCTATATATCTATACCTATACATCTATATCTATATCTATCTATCATTTATCTACCTATCTGTCTGTCTGTCTGTCTATCTATACACACACACACACACACACACACATTTGCATGACCTTTCAGAAATCAATGGTAAAATTTTAGGGCTAGGAAAAAAAACTGGCCCAAACTTAGTTCATCATGATGACCCAACCAGAATCAAGTCTTGTTCTCTTCTCTCTGGTCCTCCCCAAAACCTTCCTGGGATATACCAAACCTATATTGAATTGAATGGCATTTAAAATCAGGGTCAAGTACCCTTTCCCAGAGCAACTGTCAGATAAGACAAAATCCCACAAACTCCCTCCTGCTCCAAAACCACAGAGCCTTGAGGATATGTGAAAGACCAAACAGAACCTCCTAAATCAAGGCTCTTTTGAACTTAAATACAGCGATGCTCAAAGACTGCCAAATTGACTATATGACATTTCAAGATTGTGAGGTGTTGAATTTCCCTGTTTTTTTAAGAATTCCAAACATTCAGGTATAGGTTCACTTTGATTTTTCCTTCTATAATTTATATGAGACACAACTTTTTTTTACTCAAGGTATTTTTCTCTATTCTAATCTGGGTCAATAATATTTTTGCAATAGATTGGAATTCAAACCAGAAATATGAATATAGTTGAAATGCCAAATTCAGTGATATGAGGCAGTCCATAACATGCCATATATATTTACTAGCTAAATTCTCTCACCTCAATCTTTCTCCTTAAACATTTTCCTTTAAGAGAAGGGATGGAAAAGACGATGCAAATATCTACATACCTGGTCCTCTACCTCATCTGAAAAGCCTTCATTAAAGGAAATCATCCCAAACCTCCTTTAAAAGTCAGTGGCATTACTGTCACTGCTCACATCTCAATTATTCAGTCAATTGGAATCACAACTGTTTACAAGTTTGAATTACTTGTTTATGTAAGACTTTGCATTGCCTTGTCCACATGCGGCTTGACCAACTTTAGTGACTAAATTTCTGTACAGTCTCTGGAAGGAGTCTGAGTTTCTCCAGTTGCAGAAGGATTTTTAGGAAATTTCCTCTTCTATGTTCACTGAAGGGCTTGGTTCCTAGTACTAGAAGTTCCTTTTGGTTTAGATATCATCAATAATCGGTTGCAATTTCTCATTTTCAAATCGACCCTCCAAGCTGGGAATCAGAACCTTAGCCTCCTCTGCTGGCTCAGGCAAAGATTTGCTACACAAGACAACTCAAGCTTATGTAACTTTTCCTGGAAGTAACAAATTCTGAACACTAGTAATGATTTCCCTGTTTTTAAAACAACTAAAATGTGCATCTAATTTAAAATATTGGGAGGGCAGAGTCAAGATGGTGAAGTAGAAGCACAAACTCCAGCTCCAAACAATTCTAATACCTGTAAAAAATGACTCTAAACATATTTTAAAGCTACAGCACCCACAAAGTGACAGAGAGAAACATCTCCCATGCTGAGAACATCTGGCAGGCCAACAGGAAGGGTCTATCACAGTGTTCTGGGAAACGAGCACAGTCCGTCAGGACCTGCATGGCTCCAGCCCCAGGGAGGCTGTGACTAGCAGTGACGAGAGCAGACTTCAAGAGAGTGGATAACCAGTGGCTATGGCTGCTTCCAGACTTCTCAACTCATAAACACCAAAGACAAAGTAAAAGGTCAGTGTAGAAATTTGTTGGAATGGGGGTGGGTTGGGGTGGGTAGAAGAGCATGGTATGGCTGCTGCCTTGCAAGAAGACTGTGAGAAGAGGGCAGAAGCATTGCAGCTATACTGCATGGCTGCCTCAGGAGTTCCTAGCCTGAATATTGTAGGGGAACCAAAGAACCATTCAGAGGGTACTCACTCTTGCTTTAACCTTCTTGGCTCTGTATTGCAGTCTTGGGTGGTGGTCCTGGGGTGTGTGACCAGTGAGCCAGAACCTGTGGGGGCTATAGAAATGGTATCCTCCTAATAGCTCCAGCAGATATGAAAACCCCAGCGATTTTAGACAAAGCTTTCTCCATTCTGGATGCAGAGTGTTAATGTGGCAAAGAGCTCAAGAGGGGTTGGCAATATGAGCAAGCACAGGAAGTACAAACAGATGATAGAATCCTTTTTTGGGGACAAAAAGGATCAAGGCATGGAGAGGAAGAAAACAGAAAAGTCAGAACTCTTACACCAAAAGCCTCCAAGAAAAATATAAACTGGTC
Organism: Pseudocheirus occidentalis; assembly: GCA_028646575.1. NCBI lineage: Eukaryota > Metazoa > Chordata > Mammalia > Diprotodontia > Pseudocheiridae > Pseudocheirus > Pseudocheirus occidentalis. The sequence goes on along the minus strand of CM053596.1, from coordinate 81,321,160 downwards.
ATAGGCCATGGAGGGGCTCAGAAGGATTTTGAAAATCAAGTAAGAGAAGTGGAGGAAAAGTTGGAAAAAGAAATGAGAATAATGCAGGAAAATCATGAAAATAGAGTTAACAGTGTGGTAAAGGAGACCCAAAAATGCACTGACAAAAATTTTTAAAAAGACTAACTCAAATGGAAAAACATGCCCAAAAAGCCAATGAGGAGAGGAAGGCCTTAAGAAGTCAAACTTGCCAAATGGAAAAGGAATTTCAAAAACTCACTGAAGAGAACAATTCATTCAAAATTATATTGGAGCAATTGGAAGTTTATGACTGTATGAAAAATCAAGATACTGGAAAAATAGATCCAAACAAATGAAAAAATGTGAAATATCTCCTGGGAAAAACCACTGACATTGAAAATAGATCCAAGATACATAATTTTAAAAATATTAGACTACCTGAAAGCCATGATTAAAAAAAGAGCTTGGAGATCTTCCTTTAAGAAATTCTTAAGGAAAATTGCCATGATGTTCTAGAACCATAGGGCAAAATAGAAATGGAAAGAATTAACCTATCACCATTTGAAAAAGTTCTAAAAAAAGAAAACTCATAGGAATATTATAGCCAAATTGCAGATTTCCCAGGTCAAGGAAAAATACTGCAAGCAATCAGGAAGAAACAATTTGAATATGGTGCAAATAACAATCAGGATAACACAAAACCTAGCAGCTGCTACATTAAGGGATTGCAGGGCTTGGAATATGATATTCTGGAGGTCAAAGAGCTAGGACTAAAACCAAGAATCACCTACCCAGCAAAACTGAATATAATGCTTCAGGGGAAAATATTGTCATTCAATGAAATAGGGGATTTTCAAGCATTCTTGATGAAAAAACTGGAGCTGAATAGAAAATTTGATTTTCAAATACAAGAAGCAAGAGAAGCATGAGGAGGTAAACAGGAAAAAGAAATCATAAGGAGCATATTAAAGTCAAACTATTCACATTCCTACATGTAAAAATGATAATTATAACTCATAAGACTTTTCTTAGTATAAGGATACTTGAAGGGAATATATACGAGTATGTGCATGTATCTATGTATAGAATGTATATGTGTAAATAAATATATATGTGAGTGTGGGCATATGTATGTTCATGTATACATAGAAAGTGGGCAAAAGTATGAGTTGAATATAAAGGAGTGATATCTAAAATAAAATTAAGAGGTTAGAGAGCAATTTATTGGGAGAAGGGGAAGCAGAGAGATAGATGAAGATAAAATATCTCATATAAAAGAGGCAAGAGAAAACTGTTACAATGGAGGGGAAGAGCAGGAAGGTGAAAGGGAAGGGGATGACCTTACTCCCACTGAATTTGACTTAAAGAGTGAATAACATACACATTCAATTGGGTATCTTACCCTACAGGAAAATAGTGAGGGTAGGGGTTAAGATGGGGGATGATAGAAGGGAGGGCAGATTAGGGGAAGAGGGTATTTAGAAGCAAATATTTTTGAAAAGGGGTAGGGTCAAAGGAGAAAATTAGAATAAGTGGAGCATGAGACAGGATGGAGGGAAATATAGTTAGTCTTTCACAATACAAAAGTTATGAAAATGTTTTGGGTAACTACATATGTACAACCTATATTGAGTTGCTTTTTTTCCCAGTGGGGGCCAGTGAGGAGGGAAGAAGGGAAAAAATCTGTAACTCAAAATTTTAAAGGTAAATTTTTATTTTAAAAAATTGTCTTTTATATGCAGAGATATATAGGCACTGGGGTATATAAATCCATCTTGCCTTACTAGAAAGTCAGGGGGAGGTTTTGGGGGAGGATATAAGAGAGAACAGATTGAGGGAAGGGGTATTCAGTAGGCTTGCTATTTTGGGTTGGGGGGTAGGGGAAAGATAGGGAGAAAAAACTGTACCTCAAAATCTTGTGGAAATGAATGTCCAAAACTAAAAATAAATAAATTAATTAAAATAAAAATGATTTAAAAAGAATAAAATTTTCATGAAAAACTCTGACATCTCTTGTTGATCCTCTGCTCTTTTATGCTGTTGTTTTCAAAGCTTTAGAAGCATGTAGAGCGGGATAGCTAGGTGATTCAGTGAATAGAGCACCAGCCCTGGAGTCAGGAAGACCTGAGTTCAAATCTGGACACAGACACTTGACACAAAAACTAGCCATGTGACTTTGGGCAAGTCACTTAACTCCAATTGCCCTCCAAAAAGCAAAAATGAGAAGCCTATGGAGTTCAGAACTAAGAAGAGTTTCTGTTTTTTCAAACTCTCTGTGGAAGACAAGTTCCAAGGGTCTCCTTCCACATGGCATGCCAGGTTTTCTGCCTCCAGCCACCATCATGCCTCAGTTCTGTGCCAAAGGATCAACTCTTAATCACATGGATGAACCATGATATCCTGCAACAAAAAAACTACAGAAGACTGAGGGCCTCCCAGAAAGTATATCAATAAAGAATTTCAGCTCTCTGTTTTTCTGCTAGTGTCAAGTACCCATGAGGTTTGTCTGAATTACAAGTTGACCTGCCGTACCCATGACCCCTATTTTTATTCTATTTAACAAGAAGCTAAAATCCCTGGAGTAACTAACACCTCTTGAAGAATTATCTTTAATCTATAGTTCGTGAGGGAAAATAAAATTCTCCTTTCTTAAAAATTTTAGACAAATGCTAAAACAAGCATATAAGAAAAGAAAAGGAAACATTATAAACTTAAATGTAAAAAAAGTATCATGTTTTAATGGTAATTAATTTAAATTTGAAGACCCCTTTTTGTTACATCAAGTAAGCAGGTATTTAGCCCTTAGTAACTAATCAAGCCTTTGTGGCTAAAAGGCAGAGGGTGTGAACTCTGTCTCCTGTTGCTGACATAACAGGAACGGTTTGGCTGAAACAGGAAGCCAATGCTTTGTGTGTATATAAGAAGAACCCCAGAGAGAGGCAGAATAAGAATTAGAATTTTTCTTCTGGTGGAGGAAGCAGAATTTTCTCAACATCTGGAAGCTGGGCTGCTACTTGCTGGACTAAGAACTGAGTTGGAGTTTTCTTGATTCCAGAATCTGGTGAAGGCTGAAGCTGCTGCTGAGAAGTCCACCTGGAAGGCTGAGACTTCTTGCCAAGAAAGTGGCCTGGAAGGCTAAGATTTCTTCTGGGTCAGATCTCTTCTGAGATTTCTAGGGCCTGCTGAACTGCCAGAGGACTGAAGAAGCATGACAGGGATAAGCCTTTGTTGGTTTATTTTGCTTGGTTGATCATTGAGTTCCCAGCAACAGAAGTTGTGAAGGTTTTGAGATGTGCTGGACCCTGTGAACTTCAGTGTGTAGCAGGAACTGCCCAGAGGACTGGACAAGGACCTGGGAGCTGTCTGCCTCTGAATCCAGGTGACTATTTGGTAAATTCAGGTAGGAGTTGGGACCATGGAAGGGGATCCAGGGAATCTGAGAGACCACCCCAAGTCAAGATGAAGAAAAGGCCTCTCTTTGGATATTGAATGCTGTGATGAAATTGAAGTTTACTAGAGACAGAGGGGTGGGGGGTTGTATAATTTTCTAATGATTGTATTTAGTGATTAACAATAATTAGTGACTGATTGCTAGATAAGTGACAGATTAAGTTAACCTATGATTGCCCCGTGAGTGGAAAACTGACTACTGTATTTTGAGATGACTGAATGACTGAGTGTATCAATAATGAAATATTCACAACACCCATGATGGTTATGAATAGGCTGGTATAGTTTTGGATCACAAAATGTAGCAAACTCTCCACATGGAAGGCAGAACCAAGGTCTTTATTCAGAAACCAGAGCATTGAGTCCCAAAACCAGAAGGACAAGTCTCCAAACCAGAAAGCCAAAGTCATTATAGTGGTCACAATGTTGATACACATAGTTAACGCAGTGGATACCCACATTCCCAAGCCTTCACAAATAGAACAGGATCCCTCAAGCAGGGATCCCTCTCAGACTCACGACAGTTTCTCAGCCTGGTCCTTGGAAGTTCTCAGTAGGAGCTGCAGAAGGAGAATCTCAGCAAAGGTGCAGTCTCCAGGTGGTAACTGAGAAAAAATCTGAAAGTCCTTCTGGTTCTCTCCTTATATACAGTATAGCTCCTCCCTGTTCAGCCCCTTCCTGTTAAGGTATGAACTACTCCCAAGGAGTTAACTGGAAGTAAGGAGCTAAGCCTTTACTAGGTGCTAAGTGCCTTTACTAGGTGCCAATAGAAAGGGGCATGGAAGATGTTCTTGTTTCATTAACATTACACTGAGTAAGGAGACAAACCTCCTTAGGGATATCAGCTGTTTATTCTTTTGTTCTTTGTTCTAAATACTGTGACCACTTTGGTGAAATGTTAAGCTGTTGTGAACACTGTATTGGGATTTTCTGTGATAAGATGTAATGTTGTGAATATTATATTGTGATTTGTTGTGAATATTTGCCTTGATTTGTTATGGAATAAATGGACTGTTCACTGTACTGTGTAATCAGAACTTTAAAAGCTGTCATAGTAGTGTTCTTTTGGGAAGCTGCTTGTGCATGGTGTTACACATGCGCATAGTAAAACATAGGTGAAGATTCAAAATATAATAGCAATGACTTATCATTTCAAGAAAGCCTATATATTAAATACTGTGCATTCAGTTGAAAACTGTCCATCTTTTCTTTGGTTCCTTGTAGGTTTTCTTTTATTCTTTGGTATATACTTTTTGCCTTTTTTCTTTTTTTCTCCCTTCCTCCTCCCAACCCACAACCCCAAGGCTACAACTGAACATGGTTATTTTTCATATTGGTGTATATATATATATATATATATATATATACACACACACACACACACACACACATTCATGCATGCCAACATAAATATATACTTTTCCTAAGAGATTCTACTCATAATCTTGTTTTTATGTTTGTGCATATCTCTTTTTTCCTATCTTTCCACATGCCCCTAATTTACTTCTACCTGCTACCTTGCTCTCCTATTACTTAACCTATCTCCACTTCAGCAATCCTTCCTTTATCCTCCAGCTTGAGAAATAAGTACCTTCAGGACACAGATAGTGTATTTTTCCTCATCACTTTGTATTGTTAGGGAATCCTGAAGAAAAAGGCAGATTTGAGAAGTGAATAACTATTAAAGGAAATAGTTTTGAGAATAAGATTTTTATTTTGGGCCATGGCTTAAAATATATCAGAATAATGAGATAAGGATAGAATGTACCTAACTAGGGCTGGTAAAAATATATGTACCTGAAGTGTTAGGAATCAGAAGAATATATTCACTGAAAATGGTGGTGGAGAGAGAAAACTGCTCTACATATATTTGCCAAGCTAAAACATAGTGTGAAGAATAGCAGTGGAAAAGCACAGAAATTCTTAGGAAGTGGTATCTAAGGAGGGAACCAACAGAAAATCCATGGTTTCAATTACCCATATTGCAAAAATGTGTAATATAGGTAATAAATAAGGTGAAACAGATATCCTAATGAAAAGAGGTAAATTAGATCTTAGAGGGATAGAACTCATACTTGGAATATGGTTATATGAGGATATGCCATATTCAAAAGGAACACAACAAGTAAAATTTGAAAATGGGGAAGTATTGTATATTAAGAAAGTACACTCATATGAAATCCAGGACACATAGTTGAGAGGCATGGTGTGGAACATTTGGATAATGAGAGTGTAGAACTGGCAAAGATTATAAAAATGGAAATGTTGTAGGGTCTGTGGGAAGATCAGTTATCCAATATACACAGATAGACCTGGGAATTCTCTAGCTGATCTGAAAAATAATTTGTAATTATGTGAAAAAGGCATTAAATGATTCTTATCACCAGATCCAGTAATCCCACTACTGATCACAGCCCAGTGGAGGTCAATGACAGGAAAAAGGTCCTATATACATCAAAATATTAAGATAAGTATTTCTTGTAGTATTAAAAACATGACTAGAAATAAAATGTTCACCCCTCAATTGGAAAACAGGAGAATGAGCTGTGGTGCATGAATGTAATGAAATCCTAATGAAGCATAAGGGGACAAACAAAAGCAAACAGTTCAGAGAAACATGAGAAGAATGATATGAACTGATAATGAGCAAAATAAGCAAAATCAGTAGACTGATACACACAATCATAACAATAAAAATGAAAACATTATTTCAATGAGCAATCTTGATCTGGGAAACCAGATGATGAAACCTACTTCTCACCCATTGATAGAGAAGGGGCGGCAGGGGCAGGGTGGGGGGCTAAGTATGGAATGTTGTATATGCTACAGTTTTCTTATCTATTTTTGTTTGTTATAAGAGAGGGTTCAGTGTCTGAATGAATATATTGGCAAATGAATGTAGCACAAAAAGTAAAAGGTATACGTAATACCTGTTGTAGTAGCTTTTCTCAAGCTATCATACCCATTGTTTTTTTCCCCCCACATCATTAGCAGCCAAACACATGGAAATATTTGTGTGTGTTTGTCAGTCTATGTACGAATGAGTTGACCAAGTGGCAAAAGTCATGGCTGATATAAAGGAAAGAATCAAACATATATTTAGGACCTACTATGTGCAAGATGCTTTACCAGTGTTATCTCATTTTATTACAACAACAACCTCAAGAGTCAGTGCTATTATTATCCTGACTTTTCAGTTAAGGAACCTGAGGCAGACAAAGGTTAAATGTCACATGGTGTCACATAGCTAATAAGTGTCTGAGAAAGGGTTTTAACTTAGCTCTCTATCCACCCCACTACCTAGCTGACCAAAGTAGAGGCAGGTAATAAAAGGTCATGAACTCAAAGCAGGAATTTTATAAGGGGAGAGACTATACATGGCATTTCTTTCTCATTCTGGGGCTTCCAGAATTTAAGCTGACTATATACACTGGCTAGGTGGTCCCTTTCTCTATTGTTCCCTCTCTCAGGATTCCTCCCTTCTGGAACACCAGCAGTTACTCAGGGAGAAGAATGCTTAGAAGCTGTTGAGCAACCATGTTGGCATCTAGCTCTGCCTCCACTTAGTAAGTAGCCAGGAGCTGTCAAAAATAGCTATTCAGTGGTGCTTGGGAAGGGATCTGCTATTAGCCAATCAATGGGAACCAGAGTGAATTAGATTTATGACATAGTCCTTAAGAAAGAAATCTAGCCAGTAAATCCCAAGATAACTACACGGGTTTCAACCATCAAAAATTAGCTTCTTTTGGGCACAACACCCTCAGATAAGAGCATTATACCCTATGTAGGTGGAGGAAAAGAGAGAAGGGAAGGGATAGGGTGGGGGAGAAAGGGGAAGGAAGAAGACAGGAGAAGAGGAAAAGAGGAGGGGAGGAGAGAGAAGTGGAGAGAAGTAGGGAGAGGACACTTAATGGTTATTTTTGGGGGCCCTCAAAGCTCAGAATTAATGTAAATAGTCATTGTTTCTTTTTCATCCGGGAAACCTGAAGGTCTTCCCCTCCCAGTTTGATTTAACAGGGGAAAATCACTTAATGGGCATTGTCTCACTCAAAGGGAGAACTCAGAAAGACCTTAGTTTAAAAAAGCCAAGGTTCCGCATTGCATCATGGGCCATCTCCAGTCATCCTTATCTATAACTGGCCACTGGATCCAGATGATTCTGGAGGAGAAAATGAGGCTGGTGACTTTACACAGCCTTCCCGCACTCTAATCCAATTCTATTGCAAATCATGTCATCATCTTCCTGATGTCATGGTTCTCCTCTAGAACGAAGGACAAACCACACACAATGATGCAATATTTAGGAGCTCTAAAAAGCAACCAGAGAGTGAGGACTACACTCAGTTAGTTCACTCCGCCCCCCCCCCCCAATTTTACAGATGATGAAACTGAAATTTGCAGAGGGAAAATGATTTCCCCAAGGCCATAGCAGTAGAATTTGAAGTAGAAATCTGAGGAGTTCCTTCCCAGGATCAGAGGACTGAATTCCAGCTCTCCCATTTGCCTCCAATTTACTACCTGTGTGATATTCCTATCCATGATGGTGGTGTATGGTAGATGGATATTCCTTCCACTTTGATTTTGAAAGGGGGAAGGTATTTGGATTCCTTCCCTAGAAGATCTCTGGGTGTACTTGTGGGAAACAAGGCACAGACATTTGAGTAGGGAGAGTTGGAAAACTCAGACTTTAATTGAAGTAGCTTTGATTTACTCCGGCCATGTCAGATTTAAACATTGTACCTTTTTTCATAAATATACTTTGATCTCCTTGGAAGAGAGATATCCTTGTGGGTTCATGCTCATAGACTAAAAGTTTCCTAAGTTTATGCCTATCTGATTTCTCTAGTATGTTTACCACTTGACAGTAGGACAGCATCCTCTCTACAGCACTAAGAGCATACTGGACCCTCAATAAATGTTAAATAAAAGTCTTACTGCCAGAAGGAATTGCTTTGGGCAGGGCCTCTACTTTTACTGGTAAAAATTCATGAATTCTAGCTATGTTGCTGAAATGAAGTAACCAATCTTTCAAGTGCATTGGGAGTTTTAAGGTCTGTTTTCCTATACTCTTACATGTCTTGAAATGAAATTCTGTGCAGATGGAAGATTTAAGCTGAATATGAACAACATCACTTGCACTTTTTATTGCAATATTTTAAGACATCATTATCTTTTATACCAAGGCTTGACTACTTATAAAGTTGCTTTCTGATTTTGAAAAATAGTACAAACTTCCCTTGCAGAGCTCCTTTAGGAAATGACAAGGCAAATTTGCCTTGACTGAAATTGAGATTGCTAGCATCTATGGTTCATTGGTACATCATGTATTTGAGGATGAGTTCATGTTCTTGTGAATCCATAGAGGAAGGTATTGTACTGGTCACCATGACTTACTAGGGTGATTCCTTAGCACCATGCCCCCGTTTAATAGTTGGATTGGGCTTTCAGTTAGAATAAGTTGCCTCCCAAGGGGGTGAGAGTTTAAGATATTGAGAATGCTTTATGTCACGAAATATGTCTTCTTCACTGTCTGACGCATGCTTGAAATTGCACACCCATATCCTTATCCCTTCATTATTTAAATATCTCTAGAAAGGCTATAACTTTTAAACTTTTTCGGTCATTTGCACCTCAGTATGAATGTAAGATTTGAGAATAGTTTTGGATAAGAATCATAGATTCAGAAATGGAAGATGCCATAGAAGTAATTTAATTTCACCCTTTCATTTTATAAATGAGAAAACTAAATTCCAGGAAATTAAATGACTTCTCTAAGGTCACACAGCTATTAAGTGATAGTGCTAGGAACTGAACCCAGGATCTCTGACTCCATATCTAGCATGATTTCCATTGTATCACATTTTAGAGAAGAGAGAACAGGGCATAAGGCTCTTGGGATGTACCTGAAACTCAGACAAAGTGAGCTGCACCTGAAGGAAAACTTCTAAACTCTGTGTAGGCTCTATTCCGGTCCACTGGCATTGAGCTGAAATTTTACATCTTTTTTTAACCTTGCACATACCATTGAACAAAAAGTAAAATAAATTGGGGTGATAATTATACTAATAGTGATCTGCTCTGAACAGTTGACATTAGGACATGCTTATCATCAACCTATGTAGCCATGTTCTAAGAAACTAGGGTCAGCTGGGTAGGCATTGACTATTACCCTGGACTTAGAGTCAGGAAGTCAGTTCAAATCCCACCTGAGGCATTTACCAGCTCTGTGACCATGAGCAAAACCTCAGTTTCCTCATTTGTAGAATAGGAATAATAATAGCCTATATACAATAATATATTAATAATAATATATAATATAACAATAACCCTACCTCCACAGGGTTGTTGTGAGGGAAAAAAAATGAGACAATATTCCCAAAGTGCTTAGCAAACCTTACTGTCTTACATAAACGCTGGCTATTATTATTTTGTCATCTGCTCTGCTGTCCTATGGTTTGAGCTTTCCTGAAGAAATTTAAATATGGAACTATTATGGGAAATCTCTCTATAGGTTTATTTGTTTGGTTTTTCTTTTTGAAAGATTTTGGGGAGCACAGATTCTGATGTGAATAAGTGAGGGTCAAGAAGTGAGTATATGGACTTCATAAACAATTTAACCCAGGCTTAAAAAGCAAGAGGAAAGGTCAACTTTTTGATGATTCTTGCAGAGCAGAAAAACAAGTTGATTCTTTTTCCTTGTTTATTTATTTTTACTTTATTTTTTATTTTTTTGCTTTTTTGGAGGGGGAAAGGTAGGGCAATCAGGGTTAAGTGACTTGCCCAAGGTCATATAGCTAGTTTTGTGTTAAATGTCTGAGGCCAGACTTGAACTCAGGTCCTCCTGACTCCAGGGCCAGTGCTCTATTCACTGCACCACCTAGCTACCCCTATTTTTACATTTCAACATTCATTTCCAAAAGTCTTCAATTTTCTACCCCTTTCTTCCCTCCTCCTTCCCCCCTCTTCAAGATGGCATGCAGTCTGATATAGGCTCTACATATACATTTGTATTAAACATATTTTCACATTAGTCATGTTCCATAGAAGAATTAGAATGAATGGGAGGAACCATGAGAAAGAAAGCAAAAGACAAAACAAATTTAAAACATAGTCTGTTTTGCTCTGTGTTCTGACTCCATAGTTCTTTCTCTGCATATGGCTTGCATTTTCCCTCATGTGTCCTTTGGAATTGTTTTAGGTCCTTGAATTGCTGAGAAGGTCTAAGTCTATCAAAATCAGTCCTCACACACTGTGGCAGTTACCATGTGCAATGTTCTCCTAGTTCTGCTCACTTCATGGAGCATCAGTTCATATAAGTCTTTCCAGTTTTTTTTTCTGAAGTCCAATTGTTCATCATTTCTTATACCACAATAGTATTCCATTGTATTCATATGCCATAACTTGTTCAGTCATTCCCCAGGTGATGGGCATCCCCTCAATTTCCAGTTCTTGCCTACCACAAAAAGAGCTACTACGAATATTTTTTACATGTGGGTCTTTTCCCCATTTTCATGATCTCTTTGGGATTTGGTCTTAGAAGTAGTATTGCTGGGTCAAAGAGTATTCACATGCTATAGCCCTTTGGCGTATAATTCCAAATTACTTTCCAGAATGGTTGGAACAGCTCACAGCTCCACCAAATAAATTAGTATTCCAACTGTCCCACATCTCCTCCAACATTTATCATTTCCTCTTTTGTCATGTTAGCCAATCTGACAGATGTGATGTCATATGTAAGAGTTGTTTTGATTTTCATCTCTCTATTCAATGGTGATTTAGAGCAATTTTTCAAATGACTGTAGATAAGTTTATTTTCTTCTTCTGAAAAATGCCTGTTCATATCCTTTGACCATTTATCAATTGGGGAATGACTTGTATTCTTATAAATTTGACTCAGTTCTCTATATAATTTAGAAATGAGGCCTTTATCAGAGACTCTAGTTATAAGAATTCTTCCCCAGTTTTCTGTTTCTCTCCTAATCTTGGTTGCATTGGCTTTGTTTGTGCAAAATCTTTTCAATTTAATGTAACAAAAATGGTTGATTTTATATTTCATAATGTTCTCTATCTCTTTTTCATCATAAATTACTTCATTCTCCATAAATCTGACAGATAAACTATTCCTTACTCCCCTAATTTGTTTTTAGTATCAACCTTTATACCTAAATTATGTACCAATTTGTACTATATTTTGGTATATGGTGTAAGATATTGGTCTATGCTCAGTTTCCGACATTCTATTTTCCAGTTTTCCCAGCAACTATTTTGTCAAATAGTGAATTCTTATCCCAGAAACTGGGGTCTTTGGGTTTATCAAACAGTAGATTACTATAATCACTGACTATTGTGTGGGGTGAAGACCAAACATGACTAATATTTGTTTTGTTTTTGTTATGCTTCCTGCTTCCCCACTAAATCTATAATTTGTTCTCAGAGGTCATCTAGTCCAACCCTACCCCACCCCCATTTCACAGACAGAGAAATCAAGGCCAAGAGAGATAAAATGAGTTGATATTAGTCATGGCTAGAATCTGGATCTTGACTGGAACAGGGCTTTCCCACTACGTGATGTTGCTTCTTATTTTAAAAAAAATTGCCTTCAGTCTTCAGATCAATGAGATTGTGTGTGTATGTGTGTGTGTGTGTGTGTGCGTGTGTGTGTGTGCATGTAAGAAGCAATTTTCAGGGATTTCATAGAAATATAGATGGGATTAAAAGATCTCTGATTTCTAAATTCTCACCTTTCTGTGGCTCAAATCTCTGCTCTGTCACTTAAGGAGCTATGTCATAATGGTTCAGGTCAATTTAACCTCTTTGAAACTCAGTTTCCTCATCTGGAAAACATCAGTTTTCCATCATCCTTATCCCAAGATGGGGATAAAAATGCTAGTACCGCCTGCCTCACAGACTGGTTGTAAAACACATTCTTTGGAAACCTTACTATATTCTACAAATGTCAGAGAAAGAAGAGGAGGAGGAGGAGGAGGAGGAGGAGGAGGAGGGGGAGGAGGAGGAGGAGAAGGATTTATTTAGTATTATGAGAGGATGTCTATTCACCACAGAGCAATCTGGTTAGGGTTCTGAGCATATAAAAACGAAAGGACAAAAGAACATTTCCAAAGCAATATGTAGATATGTAAATACAAATGAATCTTCTTTGCAAGACTTAGACAAACCAATTAACTTTCCTGAATCTCCTTCTATTTTCTCATTTGTAAAATGAAGAGGTTGAGCTAAATGGCTCTTTAAGGCTCTTTCCACCTCAAAATCTATGATCCTGCTATCTCTAAGAAATCTGACTTTCAGTAACAAAAACCAACAAAATAAAAATTATATTACAAAAGAATTCTTAACTTTCTAAGGTGATTCACTATACTTTAAGTAGTAAGCTTCTAAAGGATTTTAAAAGCATACTTTTGACTTGCCAAAAAAAATTGATTCCCACTCATCTTTGCAGACATACCCTATATGGTATGACTATAAAAATATTGAGATGGATTTTCATCATACAGTATCCATTTTGTGCCTATAAGTCCCTTTTCTCTTCTCTTTTTTCCCTAGGCTTCCTTTAAATTAGTCCTTCCTTTCTATTACTAGTAGGGCTCTCATATTCCTAATTTGAAATGCTCACAGTCTTCTTGGTGTCAAACTTTGGCATCTGATCAGTCTGTTAAGATTCTGAAGAAATTTAAGTCTGCAATGAAAAATCTATAGAATTCCTCAGAGACTTAAATTAGCTAAGGGATATTTATACAACTGACTCTGTTCTGGGAGATCCATTAGGCCCTCAGGCCAGTGGATTTAAAAGATTTAAAAACAAATCATTTCCACTCACTGGTCCTCAGTTTGCTCACCCATGAAATGAAGGGGTTGGACTATAAAATCATTGAGGTGCCTTCAGGCTTTGACACTCTATAAAATACCTGTGAAAATGACCTTAAGTACCACTCCTCTAGCTGCATTCCCAAATTGTCCAGGATATACTTCTCAGACCCTTCTCTATCATTCTCAGAAAAGATTTTTCATGCACAGTATAGGCTAGTGAAAACAATGTTTTAATTCCTATATGTGTTGAAGGTGCTCTGTTAAGAAATTAGGTTGGCTAGCTTAGAGGAAGGCTGAAAGCTGACCAGCCATCCGCAGTTTTTTTCTGCAGTCTAAGCTGGCTGCCAATGTGAATGGATTGAGGGATGAAGCAAATCTAATAGATTTTAATCAAGAACAATTTCCTCAGTTCAGACAGTAAAGCTGAGGTTGCTTGGAAACATATTAGGGCATGACCAATGCCTCTTTTCAGGAGATTTGCCCTTGGTCCTTTACCTTTTCTTCAATGTTATTTTTAATGCATCTTTGATGTAAGAAGAAACCCTCTAATTCTCCAGTAACATATGGTCAAAATCCATTCCTTTCAGCCTTCTATCCTGGTATTGATACAGTACAAATTTTAGGGACTCTATGGTGGACGTTGCAAGCTTAAATTTCTTTGGAACCCAATGAACTGAGCAAGCTGAATAGAGAATCATAGGATTTTAGAGTGTGAAAATCATTTGAAGTAATTTTGTTCAAATGCTTTATTTTTTAAAGGGCTATAGAGATTTAGAGAAGTTGTGCATCTGTTTAGTTCCTGAACCATTAAATAACTGGAATCCATGTGTCCTGATTTCTAAGCTAATGTTCCCAGATCACACCATTCTCCTTCTGTCCTAAGGTTGACTGGCCAGCAGGTAACTGGAAGAAGTCCAGTTGTATTTCTCTAATTATTTTATTTCTCTGGAAATATATTCAGTGCTGTCCATTGTGCTGCATCTTGGGATATAAACAGAAAAAAGGAGAGCTAGTTAAAAACTCTTATGATTTTTTAAAAACCATAGAAATAATCTTTCCTCCCAAACCTATATATCACTTCTAGAACAATGATCAAATCAACTATGCCACCTATCCTGGAAGAGATGTGTGTTTCAATATACTTTCACTCACCATCCCTGTAACTTTTAGGACCAAAGTGCCCCCATCCTAGCCACTACTCCCCAAATGTGTGTTGTTCCCTCAATTATAATGCAAGTTTCTTGATGGCAGGGACTCTTTTTTTACTTTTGTTTTTTATTTCCAGTGCTTAGTGCAGTGCTTTGTACGTGCTAAGCACAAAAGGAATGCTTTCAATTTATTCAGAGTAAAGTTATTGTAATTGCATTTTATGATTTGTGAGCATTTCATCGTATTTCAATCCTGAACCTCAGTCACTAGAGTGATCCACACTAAATCTGGCCATGAACACATGTCATGTTTCATTTCTTGTCTTTGCATCCCCAACTTTTAGCACAGTGCTTTATTTGTGAAACACATTTAATCAATATTGAATTGAATTGAAAGTCAAGTGCAGAAAGGGGAATACCAGATGGAAAGGTAGGTTATTCAAGGTTGTAAAGGACTTTGGATGACAGACTGAAAGGTCTGTATTATGTTTAGTTTGTTTATTTTTTCAAGGAAATCACTGAAAATTATTTGGGAGATGGAGTGACACCAGATCAATGCAGTGTGAGAGATGTATTGGAAAGGGAGAGACTTGAATTATGTGGCCTGAATCAAGATGATCTGCAGTGGAAGTTAAAATAAGGGCATGGTTGCAAGAGAAGTAAAAATTAGGTTCAATGGAATCTGAGAACTGAATGGATTTGGGGAACAGGAGATAGGAGAAGAATCAGACTTCCTCACTGCCATCTCCATCTATTAGGCAGGGCTTAAGCAGCGCCTGGTTACAAAGAATACCTAGATAAAGTGAAATACTATATTTATATCACAAACTCCATAAAATTGTAGTTCAAGTCATTGCCTTCACTTTCTCTCCTCCCTCTCATGGCTCAGCCTTTGCGAGTCTAATTATCCATCTAACCATTTAACTGGAACTGCCTTTTATATGGTTATCAAAAATCTCAAGATAGAAATAGTTTACTTTTCTCAGTCTTTATCTTTCTTGAACTCTTTGGGATCTTTTGGCCACCCATTCCTGCTTAATACTCTCTCCTTCCCCAGATTTTGTGACAATGCTCTCTCCTGTTTGACTAAGCATTCCTTCTTAGTCTTCCTTGCTGTATTATCAATTATATTCTTCTAACTGTCATCCCAACCCCAACCCCAAGGCTTTTTCCTGGTAACTCTTTTCTCTATCTGAAGCATCTCTAGAAGGTCTCATCATCAATCTGGTTCCATTAATGCCTTTTTGCAGATTACTCTGAGACTTCTATGTCCAGATCTAATCTCCTGAACTCCTGTCCAGCATTACCAACTGGTTATTGGATATCTCCAGCTGAATGTACTGTGGGCATCTCAAACTCATTATGTCCAAAGTCAAACTCAAAACCTACCACCTAAACCTCTAGACCTAGAATATATGTTTCTTGAGCACAGGTCCTGTTTTCAATTTTGTTTTTGTATCCCTGATAGCAAGTAATTACTTGATAAATTTTACTGGAACTGATTGATTGAATTGGGAGCTCATACACAAAGGTCAATTTTTGTGCTCACACCTTCAAATGTCTTCTGGTTTCTTTCTACCCTGGGAGGGAAAATTTTCCTCTCTTGCCCCAGTTTCCAAAATGTCTAGTTATGACTTTGAGTAAAAGAAACCAATTAAATATAGTTGAGTTATGTGCTGGAGGTGCCATAGTTTTGAGGATATTGGGGAATATAGCCAAAAGAAGGGAAGAATTCCAAATACTTGGAAAATTACAAGCCTTTTTATCATCAAAAAATAGTAGATTAAGGAAATGCCTGTAAATGTAGTCTCTCATGTTTACTATATGACTAAAGTTTTTATAAGAATAATTTACGTATACATATATCAAGAGCATACTTGATAAATGCATGAGATTGCAACAAAAAGGAATGTTCAAATGATATTCTACAGAAGATCACATATTTATAGTCAAATGATTGAGTGAAAGTTTCAGAAAACATCATATCTCATCATGCTTGTTGTTGATCAACTATAAAAGAAATTTAATTTGGTAGAGCATGATACTTAACTTAAAGGTTCACTTCTAACAAGGTATATCTCTCATATATGCAGAAATAATGGTAAGTTTGTCTATGACTCTGATTATTAATATCTGATTTGCATTAATTATGGAGGAACACAATTGCTAAAGATGTTTGCTATTGTCATGGAGGACAGAGAAGTTTTTCAAATATTTGGGGTCCTTCAAATATTCATGTTTACTGACAATAAATGAAAATTTCATCAAGGTTCACAAATGCAGAATCTTTTCTATGACAGATATAATGCCTCAAAGACTTCGTCCTAACTAGCAAAATAAGAAAATCCAAGTAGATGAAGAATTGCTATTGTCCAGATATTGTCCAGGTGGGGGACCTGCAGCCTCAAAGCCACATGTGGTCCTCTAGGTCCTCAGGTGCTGCCCTTTGACTGAATCCAAACTTCGCAGAATAAATCTACTTAATAAAATCATGTGTTCCCTAAAACTTGGACTTAGGTAAAAGGCCACACACAAGGACTTAGAAGGCTACTTTGATATCTCCAACTGAATACACTGGCCTCGAAGCCACAGGTTCCCCACTCCTGGTTCAGACTCTGATATGTAATTGCACTGACATTTCATTGAAATGGACCCTCAGTATAATAATATATATTGGAAAGAAATAGTAGGTAGATGATGACCCAGACCCAGTTTTATATAAGTATAGAATAGAGGGCTGGATTACCTTTAGGGAATTTCTATAGACTCTTTGATCATTCTAAGTTTTCCCCAGAAACCAAGACCCATCTTTTTTTAGCAATAATATTTTTCTGATATTGCTGTATGCCTATCCTTTTTAGAGTACTATGAAATCCTAAGATCCAAAGATCAAGGTGTAGAAGTGGGAACAAAAGCATCTGCATTGTGTTTATGGTAGTATCTATTAGAACAAAAGGTTTATTATGTAAATCAACAGTTGCGAGTACAGTGATCTCCCAAATCAACTTAATAATGCCATTCAGTCAGAGAGAGAGAGAGAAACAGACAGAGAGACAGAGAGAAAGAGAGACAAAGAGAGAGAGACAGAGCCAGAGAGAGAGGGACAAAGAGAGAGACAGAGAGAGAGAAAGAGAGAGACAGAGAGAGAGAAAGAGAGAGAGACAGAAACAGAGAGACAGAGACAGAGAGAGGCAGAGAGGGAGAGACAGAGAGAGAGACAGAGACAGAGAGATAGAGACAGACAAAGAGAGACAGAGAGACAGACAGAGAGACAGAGACAGAGAGATAGAGAGACAGAGAGAGACAGAGAGACAGAGATGGAGACAGATAGAGAGAGACAGAGAGACAGAGATGGGGAGAGAGAGAGAGAGAGAGAGAGAGAGAGAGAGAGAGAGAGAACTTTGAGAAACAGACATGATCTAGTAGCGTTTATGCAGTCTTAAGAGTAATGTAGGTTGCTATTTCCAATTTAGCATCTACATGTAAAACACTGGAAGTCAGGACAGAATTGTTTACATCAAGGAAGTAAGCTCAAAGGCCTATTATTGTAGTATAAACAAGATAGGACATAACATACAATCTTAAGGATCCTCAGATGTTAGATTTTAATCGTTGCAAAATTTCTAAACAGCTTTAGTTTCTTGTTGTTGCATTCTCAGAACAAACAGCTTTTGGTTCTTGTTTATGTTTTTTTAAACCATCTTGCAAGCACGTAAGCAATGAATCTTTTTTTTTAGTTTTCTTTTTTAATTTTCTTTTTAATTTATGGAATAAAACAAGCATTTCCATAACATAGTACTAGTTTTCAAAAAAGAAAAAACAAAACAAATTATAGAGACCCAACAAAATTCTTTTTTTTAATTTTTTTATTTGTTTTCTTGTTTACATCATTCATTCTCATGACATTTTTGAATAAAAAAATTTCTCCCCATCTGTCCCCTATCCCAACCCTAAAACAGCAATCCCACTGTAAAGCCCCTCCACTGATCTGCTCTCTTACTTTCTGGTAGGGCAGGGAGGGTCTCCCTATCCCAGCCCCTATATATCTTAATTCCTAATTGTAGGTATTGCAGAACTTTAAATTCTAGATTCTTTAGATTCTTCCCTTATCACCCGCCCCCACTGGAAGGACAATCAATTCAATACAGGCTGTGTAGATGTGATTATACAGGACATCTTCATAGTGGACATATTGTGACAGTGATCATCTGTCTCTCCTTCCTATCCCCCCCTTGTTCTGTTCTCTACCCTGTCCCTGTCCCTTTACTGAAGTGTGTGCTTCCAGCATCCCTCCCCCAGACCCTGTCCTCTCCTCCGTCATCCCCCCTCTCATCCCCATGCCCCCTACTCTCCTGTGTGGCATGATGCCCAGTTTAGAGTTTATGCCATTTCTTCCCTGAGCCAAATTTTATGAGAGTAATTGAAAGTAAAGTTGTAACAGTTATTCCTTGCTTTTTCTATAT
>CM053596.1:81275562-81301774 GCA_028646575.1 Pseudocheirus occidentalis | reverse complement strand
GTATCCCAAAGAGATCATAGAAGTGGGAAAAGGACCAATATGTACAAAAATATTTATTGAAGCTCTCTTTGTTGTGGCAAAAAACTCAAAATTTAGTGGTTGCCCATCAATTGGGGAATGGCTGAACAAGTTATGGTATATGAATGTAATGGAATACTATTGTGCTATAAGAAATGGGAAGGAGATGGACTTCATAATTACCTGGAGAGGCTTATACAAATTGATGCTAAGTGAGAAGAAAAATTTGTACACAGTCACAGATACATCATATGTGTGATGACCAACCTTGACAAACTGGACTCTTCTCAGCAATGCACAGTTATAAAACAACTCTACAGGTCTCAGGATGGAAGGGGATATTACATTCAGAGAAAGATCTAGAAAGACCAGAGTTTAAATGGAGACTGAAGCAATACATGCTATTGTTCTTTTCTATGTTTGGTTTTGTTTCTTTTTTTCCCATTGTTCACTCTGTTGGTTACAACCTTGTTATATAACGAGACTATTGTACAATGTGAAAGAGTGTGTAGATCCTATACATGACTATATGCCACCATGTGGTAAGGGGGAGAAGGAAGGGGAGAAAATCTGAAACTCAAGTGATTCTGGAACTGAATCTTGTAAACTAAAAGCAAACAAACAAATCAATAAAAAAAGATATATAAATGCTAGCCATTATTAGCTACTGTTAATTTTGTGGTTGTTGTTGTTCAGTCATCTTTCAGTAACGTCCTACTCTGTGACCCTATCTGAGGTTTTCTTGACCAAGATACTGGAATGGTTTGCCATTACTTTCTTCAGCTCATTTTACAAATGAAGAACTGAGACAAATAGGATTAAGTGACTTGTCCAGGGTCACACAGATAGCAAGTGTTTGAGGCCATATTTGAACTCAGGAAGATGAATCTTCCTGAGTCCAGGTTCATTACTCTTTCTACAAATAAGTAACAAGAAACAAAAAGAATCATATTATAAAAAGTTTCTTGAATGTTAAAGTTGATAGCAACCTTAGATTGTCTAGTCCAGGCCTCTGGAAGCTACAGAAAGAGGTTAAGTAATTTACCCAAGCTAAGTGGCAGGCCAGGATCTCTCACTTGAGTCTTCTAACTCCTAGATCAATGATTTTGCTACCAAACCTTCGAGTTTATCTATGCTTTGTTGGTCAGGGACCTCTGAGTGATTTATTGCAGCACATTGTCTCTTTCCTAGAACTGAGCTGTTGTGTGTCTTGACTCTCATTATATTCCTGGAATTTCTTTTATAGCAAAGGTATATTATACAATTGCTCACTTCTCCTGTTTGAGTTAGTTAAGCCTTGCTTTATAATGGTCTGTGCCTTTTGGGGCATTCCTAGGTACTTTTACCAACTGATATATTTCCGTGACGTGCTTGTTGCAGACAAGGCTTGCATGAGCATGATTCTCCTGGTTGCCCTTAGCTTACAGACACTGTTTTCCATTTGGATGAAGTTTTTCTCCAATAATCTCTGTGTCCATACATATTGTTAATTTCTTTTTTTCTAATGTAATATCTTAATTAAAATGCTCTTGTTTACAGGGATAAAAAAGGGCAAAATACATACGTTTTATGTTGCTAATAGATTTCATTAATACGTAGTATACAATTGGGAGAACAGAATGAATTAAAATTCTTTAAAGCAGGAACTTTTTCATAATCAATTTTATTAGTTCTTTCCTCTCTTCCTTTCCTTTCTTCTTTTACCTCTTTCTCACAATGACATTAGCTCTGCTCTTAAATAATCATTAAATGAGTTAAGATCCTAACAGATCAAGTCTTAGTTTCATTAAACTTCAGAAGTCATAAATTTAAATGATTTTGTCTTTGATCTATGATATGCCTTATAAACATATATTGGAATTCCTTTGAATCTTTAAATGAAGACTAGAGTTTTAATAGAAAGTAGTGTTTGGATCAAGCAAATAAGAGAAAAACTGACCTAAAATATTTGGTAGTATGAAATCCCCTCAATTTAATAAAAATTGCTAAAATCTACAGATTTTATTTCTAGATTCTTTAGCTATCAAAACTAGCAGCAAATGGCAAAACATTTTTAAATATATAAAACAAAAGCTATAATCTATCAAAGCTTCTTCAATAGAAAGAATTTGGTGCTCAAGGTTGTAGTAGCATCCAAGTGTCAGAGGGGCTAAGCAGTAGCTTCAGGATTAATAATAGGCTTTATATTATTTCTGCCTACATTTTGAAGTCAAATTTAAAATACCTTTTATCCAAAACCAGAAAGCAAAGTATAAGATAAACAAAAGAAAGATTAATACACTCATATTTATTCCACTTGCCAAATTTTAAAAATAGCTGTTAATGGGCAAATAGATAAAACAGGAAAATTCATCAATTTAAATTGATTTATAGCATAGGAAATCACCATCACAATGTAGGGCATTGAAAAGCAGCCCATTTTGCTATTTTCTAGGAATGCTGGGTGCTAGAAATAAAAGTATCATACAAATGGCTATATGTATCCTCTGATAACAAATAACTGATTGGATCAGTTGGCAAGCGTTTCCTGCTATCTTATCCTTCAACTCAATCTGAACAGTTCATTTTCTTGACATAGTTGATATAAAGCTGATTAGGTCAGGTTGCTGATAGTCCAAATCTCACCTTTAGCTCTCACCCCAGTAATTGATTGATAACCCCATTTCTGTTTGAAGGCAATTTCCAATAAAGGGAAACTCATTAATTCTAGATGGTAATCTGAACAAAATAGTGAGCCAGGACAAGTTTCACACACCCTGTAGTGCCTAGAGTGTTCCTTACACATAGTGGGTATTCACTGTAAACATATTAAGTACTCTATGAATATCTGCTAAATGAGTGAATGAATGAATAGGGAAACAGTGTGGATATAAGGGTCTGGGTTACAAAGTTATAACTGTCTTTACCAACTCAGAAATAACTTAAGCTATCACTAAGGTACTTGCAAGAGATGTGAGAAAAAAAAGGGGACCTAAAAGAAGGGGGGTAGATTATAGGGTTGATAATCTAGAGGAATACGCTATTGTTCAAGGACATATATCCTTCCTTATGTTAAGATGATTATATGTTTTTCTGGCTAGAATAAAACACTATCACTATGACTAAAGACAGAAAGGAATAGATAAACAAAATTCAAGATCACAAATCCGATTTTAATACTTAGTAATAGGAGCAATGGAATTTTGTGGTAGACTAGGTTATAAAAATAAAATATAGTATAAAAGGAGTATGAATGGAATCAATCAATTAATCAATCAACAAGCATTTATTACATGCCTACTGTGAATCTACTGTATTAGGTACTGGCCATACAAAGAAAAAAATGTAACAGTCCCTGACCTTCTATTTTGGAAACAACATGTATACACAAAATTATATAACATATAAATACAAGGTAAATTTATGGGAATTCAGAGCACACCAACAACTGGGTTACATGTGTGTGAAGAATAAGGAAAAGCTTCATTTGAAGGCTATATTCTGAGAAGAAAACAAGACAATCTAAGAGGCAGAGATGAGCAGGGAATATATTCCAAGAAAGGAAGGGACAGTTAGTACAACAGAGACAGGAAATAGAATTATGTATGAGGATCTCAGACTTTGAGACAGTAAAAAACAAACACTCTTAAAATCAATATAGTCATATATTTTGTCAGGGAAAAGTGAAATAAAGACCAATATAGTTTTTTAAAAGCAAGAGCTTATGTATATTTATCTTTTTGATTAGGACTGGTTCACTTCTCCATGGCATCCAGTCAGTTAGTTTTTATCAAGTGCCTACTATGTGTCAAGCACTGTGCCAAGCACTGAGGATACCAAGGAAGAAAAAAAAATCTCTCCTTTTTCTGCTCTTAAGGAACTCACAGTTTAATGGAGGCCACATGAAAACAATCATGTACAAAAAAGATAAATACAGGGGTGATAAATAAAAGAGTGAAGGAACTAACATGTAGGGCAATTGGAAAAGCCTTTTTTAGAAGGTGAGATTTTAACAGGGAAGCCAAGAGGTAGAGTTAAAGAGGGAGTGTATTCCAGGAATAAGGAGCAGATAGTGAAAATGCCTGGAGTCAGGACACAAAGTATCTTGTTCATGAAGCAAGAAGTAGGCCAGAGACTCTGAATTGTAGAGTATTTGGGGATTACTTAGAGTAAGGTATGAGAAGATAAGAAAGAAATGAGGGGGACAGATTGTGAAAGCCTTTCAATGCCAAACAGAAGATTTCATATTTGATCCAGAAGTAACAGAAAACCACTGGAGTTTGTTGATTGGTGGTAAGTGAGGTGGTCATATCTGATCTTTATGAAAATTACTTTGGCCACTCAGTGATGGACTGGAGTGGGGAGAGACTCAAGGAAGGAAAACCCACCAACAGGCTATTGCAATAGTATTGGTGTGAGGTGATGAAGGCCTATACCAGAGTGGTAGCAATGTCAGAATAGAAAAAGGGGACTAAATGAAAGATATTATAAAGGCAAAATCAACCAGACTTAGCATCATATTGGATATGGGGTGGGGCTGAGAGGTAGTGAGGAGTTGAGAATCACATGCAACCCTCAAGAGTGAGTGACTAGGAGAGAATTTTCAAAATTAGGAAGTTTGAAAGAGAGGAGTGTTTGAGGGGAAAGAAAATGAGTCAAGTTACAGAGTTTATGTTGAGTTTATATATATAGGACATTAATTTGAGATATCTAAGAGACAATTGGAGATGCCAGTCTGGAGGTTAGGAGAGAGGTTGGGGTTGGATAGATATGTCTGAGACCCATCAATTTAAAGATGATCATTGAAATCATAAGAGCTGTTGTGATCACTAAAGTCAAGTAGCATAGAACAAAAAGAGAAAAGAGCGAGAAAGAAAATAGAAAAGAGAAGGCCCAATATAGAGAACAGGGAGACATATACTTTGAGTAGGTATGGCCTGGATGAAGATCCAGCAAAGGAGACTGAGGCATAATCAAAAGATAGGAAGGGAACCCAAGGAGAATGTCTAGGAAATGTAGAGGGTATCAAGGAGAAGAGGAAGACTAATAGTGTTAAAGTTTGTAAAAAGGTTAAGAAGACTGTGGATTGGGGAATAAAAAGTCTTTATATTTGTCAATGAGAAGATCATTGGTCACTTTGAAGAGAGTAATTTGGGTTGAATGATGAGGTCAGAAGTCACAAAGATTTAAGAAAAGGGTAAAAGAAAATGTAGTGGTGGAGGCAATCCATTATAAGTGACCTTCTCAAAGAGTTTAGTCACAAAAGGGAAGAGAGATATAGAACAATAGTACATGGAGGCTGACCAATCAAGTAAAGGGATAGGAGATCAGGGACATGTTTGCAGACAATGCTGGGACACCTGCAGTCATTCTGAGCTATATCTGTTCCCTGGACCCAACTAGCTCTGGAGGAAAAAGTGAAATTGGAGACTTCACACAGCCTTCCCTCATTCAAATGCAATTCAATTCCAAGTAATGTCATCATCTCCCTGATTTCATGGTCCTCTTTGAGAAAGAAAGACTAATCACAGGCAACCACAGAAGACAATGGGGAAGCATCCAGGAGACAAAGAGAGAATGAAGATAATTGAGAAGATAGAGGAAATGGAGGTAGCAAGCTGTTGGAGAAGACAAGAGGGGAAGGGGATCACTTATGCATATCAAAGAGCTTACCTTGGAGAAGGTAAGAACCTTGGAGAAGGAGAAGAATAAGAATCACCTTTTCCCACTAGCTGGAATGAAAGAGGAGAGAGTAGTGGAGGGTACCTAAGTAATGTAAAATAAGCAAGAAAGGAACTCTTATTGATTTTTGTTCTTTACTATGGGTTCTCCAGGAACCTCAGAATGAATCTTGGTCTCATATGTATATCTTTTGATGCCATTGCTCTCTTGTCAACCCAGAGACTGACAAACTAAATGTAGTCATAGCCAGAACAAATTCCCCAGTTGTCCTCTGGCAGTTACCGATATAGTAACTAGGTGGGTGCCCCTCTAGCAGTGCAGAAGCTTTAGCCTGCAATGAATTCTTTGCTCTTCTTAATATTCAAAGTTTCTTATGTTATAGGATTATGGGGAGATTGTTAGCAATTACCATATGTAATTGGTTAAGCTACCCTCTTTTACCTAGGGAGAAGGATACTCATCTGTCAGTCCTGCTTTTATAGAAATATAGATAAACTGCATTGTGATACAGAATTTATTTAAAATAAATATATGCAAGATGGTAATACTTGAAACACAAAGGACCAAAGAGACTTTGTCCTTTTGAGGTGAAATATAATTGTGCCCTTTTCTGTAGTAACCATGCAAATTTTGATGACTGACATTACGGTATTAATAAAAATGTTGCTATGGAGTAGGGTGGAATTTCTTGGGTGAAGGAAGATGAATTCAATTCCCAAATTAAAGTTTTCTGTCCTTTAAACACAAACTTCAATCTTGCTCTTATAAACATTTAATAGATATGGTGTATTCCATAGTAATTTTGATGGCTCATGGTAATTTTAATCGAAAATCAGATCTTGATCAGATTAGACTCCTTTAGACACATTTAAGTGCTACATCTTAATGTAGGTGAAACACTAACAGAAGGCTTCAGAACAAAATAACCTATATTTCTTAGAGAAGATGAAAGAATGAAGGGCCTCTTTTTTTTTCTTCACCAGGTTTTGTGGTAGCTGTGGTAGACAGAATAATAATTTTAAAGATTTTTGACCCATTTCTCTGGATTATTCAATAAAATTGTTGTAGTTAAGGCAATGAAAGAAAGTGATTTCTCCTCCCCCTCATAGATAAAAGTCTCATAGACCTTTATTAATAGCTCTCCTTCTTATCACAGCTATTCATATCATTGCATTTGACACATAGTAGGAGTTTAATAAGTGATGGTTGAATGGATGAGTGAATGAATGAATTTGTATTTTTCTCCTTCAGAGAAGGGAATGTGTCCCATTTGTCTTTGCAGCTTTATAAATAGCCTCAATAGATATGGAATTCCCTATAATTTAAAGTCTTTAAGCAGAGATTGACCACTGGTGACAGATTGGGTAGAGCAGATACGTGATTTGAATAGTATTTGAACATCAAGAACTCTGACCTTTCTCCTATCCTTGAAATGATTCTGTAAAAATGGGCACTAAATATATATTTATTCAAATTTGTTGAATAGAGCATCCTATATGTTATCATTAACTTCCATCAAAAGAAAGCCAGAAAGATTTCAGTCACTCTCCTTCAATTTTTGCTTATCACTAGTTCTGTTCTTTAGCAGTGAATTAGCTCTTCAGGAAGATTTTTGTCCCTGCTGAGGATTCTTTCTTTAAACTTCAGGAAATGAGTATTCTTACAATTTCTGACCTGGAACAGTCTTTGGTAATCAGGTGGTACAATCTCCTTATTTTAAAGATAAGGAGACCAAAGCCCAGGGAGAGGAAAGGGATTTGACCCACAACACAGAATTAGTTGGTGGCAGAGTTGGGAGTTGAGACCAGCTTCTTGCTTTCTACTCAATGAACTTTTTGTAGACCACACTGCCCTCCACCTACCACCCACCCCTGACTTATTCTTACTCCCCAGTTTCTCTTTCTAAGTCCTAACTTTCAATTATTATCAAAAGCCTGGATTTAAATCTAAATCCCCTTATTGCTGATTGAGTTCAAAGATACCAAGGAATGGGATTTGTTCCCAGGATAATTAAAGATCAGACATCTCTCAGGCTGTTCTTCTAAAATAATATAATAGGATTCACTTCTTAGAGCTCAAAAGGCCAGAGAGCTGTTGATCAAATGAAGTATATATTTGGTGCATGAGATTTAACTTTTCCCATTCAGCAGGTGAGCCAAGGGTTCCCACAGTCCTCCAAGAGATCCCACAGTTATACTAAATACCTTAGGACCAAGCCCAGATGAAGGAGAGCTATTGGTATAAACCTAAATGGAAATATATTCTATTTCACTAGAAATACTAGAAGTCCTTTGGGGAAAATTTATGAACACGTTTCCTTATTTTCTTCTTTCTTCTCTAGCTATGACTAACTCTGTCACCCTCACTCTCAGTTGTCTCAGTTTTAAATGTTGGGGAAAAGTGTGTATACAAAAAAATTTCTGAAGAAGACACTGGAGTTCAAGGCCAGGTTTTTATTTTTTTTTAAATCTGGTTAATAAGAATTGTCATCAATATCTTTTAAACTAGCATAACCTGAAATTCAAAGTCCATTGACAGGGGAGTCTGTCTTTATTGTTAATCAATGCTCTTAGCCTTGTAAGGGGAACATTAGAGCTGATGAGTGGGAAAGAGAAGGCCTCCTGAGTCTTTTGACTTTTTTCTGTGGGCTTTGAAGTAACTTCTGGAATCCATTATATAGAGAAATTGACAATGGCAACCCCACTTCAAAAGAAGACTCTAGAAAGAAGCCTACATAAGAGGAGTCTCCATCATGTCCCTATCTATAGTTAGAAACTTGGGGAAATTTCCTTTTGGATGACATATGGGACTCTCTTTTGGTTGAGCTAAGGTACCTCAATCCCAATGAGAGAGCACCTTCACTCTGTGTTGTCTTGTATATATTCTTCTATGTATACTTTCCCTGATTTCTGTTTTGCTGCTGACTTGGATAAATGGATTTATTACTGCTTATTATATGTTTATATAATATATATTATACATATGTTTATGCAATATTAATAATAATATTATTAATATATTGTGGAAGTGTTATTTGGTGGGAAGGGAATCAAACTTTGAATATAAAGCTTAGGGTATCCCTTCCCCATTAATGAACAGCAATCATAAGTTTATCTTGAACCTGAAAATTACATCACCTAGAATAATATTTAAGAGAGCAGATAGAAATAATTATTGCCTAGTAGATACCCCCTGTTTCTGAAGAGCATAGGATGTCCAGGCTTCTAGCCAACATCCTCCTTCCATTTCTGGTAGGAAATGAAGTTATCTTTGGAAAAGGGATGGGGTGAAGAGGATAGAAATAACTCTTCCACCTCTCTCTGAACCACATAATGATACCCCCATGCTATATGTAGAGGAACAGCCTTGACACACTGCATTCTTTAAAGCTCACAATGTGTTTTACATATGTTAATCCATTTGATACTCACAAAATCCCTATGAAGTAGATGATTTTATTAGCTTCATTTTACATAAGGGGAAACTGAGGCAGATAGGGCTTAAAATGACTTGCCTACGGTCATAAAGTAACCAAGCATCATTCAATAAGATGGGGAACTTCCAAGCATTCTTGATGAAAAAACCAGAACCGAATAGAAAAATTTGAAATTCAAATACAAGAAGCCTGAGCAGGTAGACATGGAAAAGAATTCATGAGGAACTTATCAAAGTTGAACTATTTACATGCCAACATGGAAAAATGATAATAATAACTTATGAAACTTTTCTCAGTATGATAGTTGAAGGGAATATAAATGTATATATATATATATATGTATACATATACATATGTCTATATAAGAGGGTATATATGCATATCAATACATATGTGAGTGTGTGTATATGTGTGTGTGTGTGTGTGTGTGTGTGTGTACATAGACGGAGGGCACAAGATCAGTTGAATAGGATGGGATAATATTAGTATGAGAGGACACAGGGAGATACAGAATGGGGTTAATTCTCTCATATAGAAGAGGCAAGGGATAATTGTTAAAATGGAGGGCAAGAACAGGAAGGCAAAAGGGAATGGGTCAACTGTACTCTCATTGAAGTTGGCTTAGGGAAGGAATGACATACACTCTAAATTGGGTATCTTGGGCCACAGGAGAGTAAGGGGAAGGGGACAAGAAGGGGGAGGCTGGAAAGGGCAGGTTGGGGAGGTGGTTGTTAGAAGCACACACTTTTGTATAGGGACAGGGACAAAGTAGAGAATAGAACAAGTGGGGGGTGGAATAGGAAGGAGGGAAATATGCAGGTACTGGGGTAGGGAGATCCGTCTTGCCCTACTGGAAAGTCAGAGGGGTGATGGCGGGGGATATAGAAGAGAGCTGATTGGGAGAGGGAGTATACAGTGGAATCGCTATTTTGGGGTGGTGGGTAGGAGAAAAACGGGGAGAAAATTTGTAAATCAAAATCTCATGGAAATGAATGATATAAACTAAAAATAAACAAAAGTTAAAAAAATAAGCAAGCCAGTATCTTAGGAAGGATTTGAACTCAGATCTTTCTAACTTCAAGTTCTATCTTCTATCCACAGCAACATCTGACTGCCACAGATACCTCTTGTAGCCTGGATAAAGGGGAAATCCTCTGATCTTAGCCCTTCACTTAAACCTAAGGAAAACTCTAAACCCCTTACAATCCCTGTAGTTGTCTCCAGGGTATCAATCTGTAATGAAGGACTTATGGTCATTTTGTATATTCTTCTCTAGTTCAAGGAAGAGTTCTAATTCAAAGGACCCCTGGCTGCATTGATGAGTTCTAATATCCTTTCAGGAATTCTAATTTATTTATGTACTTCATGGGTGAATCATGTTGTCCTGATTCAGTCTTATGTCCTAGAAGTATGTAAGCAACGGTTTCAGGGACGCTTAGATGTAATTCATCTTTTTGTATTTAACTTTCTTATATTTATCTTTTATTTATTCACTCTGTATATATTTATGCCTTTATACATATATATATACATATATATGTACATATGTTTCATGATAGGATGTAAGCTACTTAAAAGCAAGGATCTTTGTTTGTTTTGTATCTGTGCCTTCAATGTCTAGCACAGCGTCTGGTATATAATAATTACTTAACAATCCTAGTTGGTTGATGGATTATGAATTGTCGAGCCAATATTAGTGATTGTTGAAAGATTATGAGAAACAAGAGAGGGGCCACAGAATTGGAAAAGGGCAATTATTGTCCCAATTTTCAAAAAAGAGAAAATATCAGGATCTGTAATCCAGCAAGTCTGACTTTGATTCCCAGGGAAAACCTCTAGAAGAAATCAACAAAGAATTGGCTATTGAATATCTGGAAAACAAAGCAATTATTACAAAAAGTCAGCCTGGCTTCCTCAAAAATTGGTCATGTCAGACTGACTTTACGGTTCCTTTTTATGACAGGGTTACTAATCTTGCAGATGAAAAAAATACAATGGATACGTTGTGCCTAAATTTTAGCAAATCTTTTAATAAAGTAGCTGATATAATAATTGTTAAAATAGAGAGTTATAAACCAGATGGTTAAGAACGTAAACAGTTATTAATGGTTAAATGTCAATATATCAGAAAGTGAAGTCTAGTAGAGTAGTACATACATCTGTACTTCTATGTGTGCTGTTTAGCATTTTTTCAATGTCTTGAATAAAATCATATATTGATATACTAATGAAATTTGCATCTGACACAAAGCCAAGAGGGAAAGCTACCCCCACTGAATTATAGGATAAAAAAAATATGCCTTGACAAGCTAGAGCATTGGGCTGCATCTAATAAAATGAAATTCACTAGGGATAAATGTAAAATCTTTCAGTTTGAGTACAAAAAATCAAGTTTACCAGTACTTAATGGAGGGGAAGCAATAGTATAAATGGACTGCAAACTTAATATGAATCAGCAGTGTGATGTGACAGGTGGAAAAATTAATACAATCTTGGATTGCATTAAATTTGGACTGCATACAGAATTTTGCTGGAAACAATAGGGAGGCAATGCTCCCATTATACTCTGCCTTCATCACACCTCATTTGAAGTATTAAATGCAGTTATGGGCACCATAGTTTAAGAAGGTCATTAATAAAGTGAAGAATGTCAAGAAAAGGGAAGTGCCTATGGTAAAATGCCTTGAGGCAATGCCATATGTGAATAATTTGAAGAAACTAGGAATGTTTAGCCTGGAGAAGGGAACACATGGCAGAGAGATAGGAGAGTAGGACATGAGTGCTGAGTTCAAGAATTTGAAGGATTGTCATATATAGGAGAGGGATTAGATTTGTTTAGTTTAGTCCCAGATGTAGAACCAGGAAACAAAGACTGGAAATTTGAAAGCAGAAAATTTAGACTAAAGGTCAGAGATATCCAAAATTGTGATGAACTTTCTTAAGAGGATCCCTTCTCTTTGAAGGTCTTCAAAGAGGGTAGGTGGCTACTTATTGGTTATTTTACAGAGAGAATTCATTTCCTGTATGGGTTTGACTAGATTAGCTTCTGATGCCTCTTCTGAATGTTATCCAATATGACTCTGTGAGTTATCCAGGTTATTTGGTCCAAGCAAGGTCTAGGATAACCTTTCAAAGAATTGTTTTCTTGGACTAACCCTATTTTAAGTTAACTTCTTGGAGATGTCTTTTTATAAAAGATCCTGGAATAAGGAATCTACACTATGTTGTACTGCCTGAAAAAAGGCCTAACACTATGTAGTTGTTTGACCTCCCTGGACTTCAATTTTCTGATCTGCAAAATGAAAGATTAGACTTGATAGCATCTAAGGTCTCTTTCCTTCGTCCAGTTGAAACATTCTGCTATATTTCCTATCCTCATGTCTTATGTACCTTTATAAGTCGTCATACAAATTTAAATGAGTGCTTGAAATAGATTGTTATTAAGCCAAGCAGAGTAGCTTTCCAGAAGACTGCTTTGTGAATAGCTTTAAGGTTCTGACCATGTAGTATAGTGAACTCTCTATTTATTCAGCAGTAAACTAAAGCAAAACATTCACAGAAACCTAAGCATAACATTCACAATGATATAATGTAACAACTTATCACTAATGTGGCCACATAGTTTTAAACAAAAAATATCATTCAGGATACAAAGGTCTTTATAAATACTTAATTAACTGTCTTAATCTCATCAGTCAGAAAGTCTTCTTTCTTCTTGATTGGAGACTAACTTCAAATCATCCTTAATTCAATCATCCTTAAGGAGTACTTGGTACAAAGTACAAGGTTCTCCCACCCCTAGATCACAGTAAATCGTAACCTTGTCAATCAGCACTAAATACCCATGGAAAGGTTCCCAAATTCCATAGTTCCTCTTCCATGCTCCTAGCTCTTGTCCTAATTTACCCAGCTGTCACCTGGACTCCCAGATAGGCAGCTTCCAGCTCCTGTTCCAGTTTGAAACTGATGGTGACCAGTCCACCTCAAGCCCCTCAAAGTCTCTGTTCCTGGGAAGATAAAACTTAACAGAGCCACAACATTATCTACAAACGTCAAGTTTAACAGTATTAAAACAACATACACACACATTGATGACATTATCATCTCAATTCACTTTCTGTCTGTGAAATCAACACAATTCAACAGACAGAATGCTTCTATCTGCTTCTAAGACAATCAACAGATAGAGTCCTCCTATCTGAAAAAGTAACACAAAAAACAGACAGAATGTTTCTATCTGACAAAGTAAAAAACACAAATCAACACAGAACAGAGTGCGGGCCACCACAACTGTTCTCCTTCTCAGTTCTACTCAGTCCCAGTTTGTGCTCCTACTTTTATATGGTCTTTAGCTCCTCCCTTTTCTGCTCACCTCTTATGTCCTTCCTGTTCCATCTTTGGCAAGTCCCTCCCACTATGGGCTTCACAGGTTCTGTTTCCAACAAAGACTTGATATAGTCAGGGTGAGACTCAAAGACACTTGAAATGAAACAAGGTGCTTAAGTACTGCTTTGTTTGCCATTACGACTGCATACCATGAGCTACCTTCCTAGTTCAATACTTCTCTGTAATAAAATAGAGAAAGCCTCAGATTTATAAACATTGAGTAAGCCCTAATTAGGAGAACCTTTAGTCCAAAGTGATTAGAAGTTATTCTTTTCTTGTAATCTGATAGCCTCGGGTCATGATTCTATCTTGCTTCCCCAAACCACAGATATATAAAGACATATAAATATGAAATATATAAACATATAAATAGATATATAAAGATATATAAAAGACACATTAGTATTTAATAACAGTTGGAATCTCTGCTCCCTGAAGCACATAAAACAAAACTAATCTTCAGGAAATCCTACAAGATTATGCCAACTATTGCATGAGAATGAATATGGTCATAACTCCATGATTAACATAAGTATAGGAACTCCCCTTTCTCTGTATTGCTTTTTTAGTCCTCTAATACTATGCTTCCCTTTCTGAGGTAGTATATTTGCTTTGACTTGTCCAAAACCAATCTCAAGATCACCAGTATGAGCCAATATTCTGGCAAAAAGTCTTGCTATCAATAATTGCTTCTGGGAAATGGTTGTTCTTGCTAATTGGCAGAACTTTTGCTACCTTTGCCCATGCTACAGTGTCTAGCCTTTTAGTGAGATTAAGTCATCAGTGCTGGCCTGTGATGGTAGTGTTCTCATTGACATTATTCTTGGCATGAAAGCACACTTTCAGTTAACTGTTGTCCACCTTACTGCAGCAGAACAAGTCCTAATAGCTCTTACTAATAATCTCCTCAATGTAGTGGGAAGCTCTTTTCCTCTTGTAGCATCTTAGGTTCTACTGTAATTACTTCTGGTAACTATAGTTACATCTGGTATGTATTGTACCGATCGCCTTCCTCCCTATGAATTCCTGTGTTGTCCACTGCAATCATCGTGTCCTAATGACCAACATTGTAAATTCTTCAAGGTCAGGACAACGCCATTTTTTAAAACTCTGAGACATAAAGGCTTGTCCCCTTGTGTGTACCCTCTACCCCCACCAACCAATGGCCCTGTCCTGACTCTTTGCCAGACTTTCTCTACCATGCTATAGAAACCTCTTTGTGGCCGAGGCTCCTTCCACATCTGGGCTACTCATCCCTTTAGAAATATCTTTCAACTCTGAAGTGTCTTTCTCAGGTTGTCTTATTTCTCCCAGAATCTCCATTTTAAGGAAGATGCCCAGGCTAGTAATGTCTTCATTCCTTTGCAGGATGGGCTCCTGATTCTCTCAGCTTTCTCTATCATGCTTCTGCACTGGATACCTTCATCTCTTCCCCCTCTACCTTTTCATTGTCATTTTATGTTTTCCACTACTGGAATGTAAGTTCCTTGAGGGCAGGAATTGCCCTTTTGCTTGTATTTGTATTCCCAGCACTTAACATAGTGTCTGAAATGTGGTAAGTGATTAATATACGCTTCTTGACTAGACTTAGTGACTTTTTCATTTATAAATATCCCCATTCTTCTTTTTACCAGGTGCCAAATTCGGTACTCTGCATACAGTCGGACCTCAGTGAAAGATCTTGTAGTGATTGTTATTGGACTGGACAAATAGTAGGCATTCAGTAAATGTTTTTTAGATAACTGATGAATGAGTTTATTGACAGGTTTGACAGTCCTGTTTATTTTTTCACTTAGAGCTGTCATTATGCTTGTGTGGATAAACTGAAATAGTAATCAAGGAATTCTACCCCTACCTGGCATGAAGAGTTTTTGCCTTTCCCAGGAAACCCCCTGGTACTCGCATTACTACCCTTCAAGAAAGCTAACAGACAACAAAGCCAGCATCAGGATGCTAAATAATGTAAGGAACTGCATTATGTATATCTCTAAAAAATGACTATTTCAACTTCCCAACTAATTCACTTCCACATAAAACAAAAAAAATTATTTAAATATTTTTACAAAAATGTTGTTTGGTTTCTAAGGGACTATCTGTCATTGGTAGCATTTCTTTTTTTAATATATGTTTCAGATATTCCACATATATAATTTAGAAACTATTTCAAAATAATTTTCTTCAATCTTTTGAGTGGCTATTTTTGAAGCCCCAAAGAGGCCTTATGTATGACTAGTACATATTGCAGTTTTCAAGTGGGATATTCTGAAATTTATGTAGTTCAGTTGATTTTATAGTGTGACATTCAAGTTTAGAATTGGTGTGAAGTTGAAAGATGTGATTAGCATATTCTTGATGGTGTATCCTGAACTATCACACTTGGATTTGAGCTCTGGGCTTGAAACTGGATGCCCTGTGTTTTAGTACTGTCTGTGCTGTGAAATATTGTTCAAGGTAAACCCTCTCTGGGCCTCAGTTTCCTCACCTATAAAAAGAGAGAATTTATATGTATAGTAGTCTGGATTTCAAGTAAATATTTGACAAAGTTTCTCCAAATATCCATGGGAAGGACAGAAGAAAGGAAACAAGAATTTATTAGTTACCGATAATGTATCAGGCACTGTGCTAGGCACTTTACTAATACCCCATTCTATCTTTACAACAAGCCTGGGAGGCAGGGGCTAATGTGGTGCCCATTTATAGTTGAGAAAACCGAGACAGACAGAGGTTAAGTTCCTTACCTAGGCTCATGTAGCTAGGAAGTGTACAATCTGAATTCAAGTTCTCCTGACTCAAGGTCCAGTGCTGTTGACACTGCAAAACCTAATTGAATTTATGAACAAAGTGAAGAAATGTGTACTGGATAATGGTATAGTTAGGTTAAGATCTAACCAAATTTTCTTGATTAAGTGCTTTGAACAGTTCCTGTCACATAGTAGAAACTCGATAAATGTTTATTGAATGCCCGGCTCATAGCAGGCCCTCAATAAATGTTTCTCGACTTGCTGACTAATTTATTTATATCAATAAATATAGAATGTTACCTCCTTGAGAGAAGAGACTATTGAGTTTTTCTCTGTATCTTTAAATCCTAGCACATTACCTCACATCTTGGGTTGGTTTATTTGGACATGTGATTCGATTGGTATAAGGTGCTCCCTCTTAAGGAAATACCTTTTCCCAGTGCAGGTGAGTCACTCTTCTACAAGTTAGAGAGTGTGAGAGTTATCTGAAGCACTGAGAAGTTGTGACTTGCCCAAGGTAGTCCCAACCAAGATGTTAGAGGTGGTACTTGAACCTAGATTTTTTTGACTGAGGCTACCTCTCTGCCTTAAACTTAATCAGTGCTTAATAAAGCTTTACTTAATTCAAAAAAAAGTCCATTGGAATAAGTGTGCTTTAAAGTCCCTTATAGCTCTATAATAATTCAATGCTTATATGTTTCTTCCCATGCTCTTTCTTCTCCCCTTAAGCCAAGGGATCTTAATCTTTTTTCTTTTTGTCTTGGACCTTTTTGGTGGTCTGGTGAAGCCTATTGAACTACCAAACCCTTCTCAGACTAATGTTCTTAAAACAGTTGAAATAAATGCTAAATTTTAGATGGAAGTTGCTGCAAATAAAAATGCAATGTTTTCTCCCCATCCAAGTTTATAGACCCTGTGAAACCACTCTTAGACCCAAGGTTAAGAACCCCTTCCTCCATAGTGTCAACTATCAAACCAAATCTGCTCAACTCTCCCTATAATCTCCTAATTAGTAGTCTCATTTTTTCCAGTATTAAAATGTGTAGTCAAAAAAGACTTTTGTTAACTTCTTTTACCCAGAGTTGTTAATGACTGTTTAGCTTTCCTGTGTGCCCATTGCTTAACAACCCAAGGGAGCAGGAAAGATTATCATTATGATTCTATCCTCAAGATTAACCTCAGCACAGGATATTAATAAATGAAAGAGTATAGAGAGAAAAGAGAAGAGGACTCAGGATAGAGTTTCGCAAAGAACCTACATACAAAGGGGGTGGGGAGGGATATGGATTATGAACCTGCAAAGGAGACTGAGAAAGAGCAATCAGATTGGCAGGAGAACTAAGAGAGAAGGATGTCAATGAAACCCAAAGGAGAGAATATAGCTAGCAGGAAAGGGTAGTCAACATCATAAAATGCCTCAGGAGCCAAGAAGTATGGAGACTGAGAAAAGGCCATTGGATTCAGCAAGAATGAAGAGAGTTGTAACTTCTGAGATAATAGTTTCAACTGAGTGGTGAGATGGGAATCCATATTGCAAAGTGTTAAATATGTAAGTAATAGGAGAAAAGGTGGGAGTAAAAAATATAGGAAGCTGTTCCTGGAGTTAATTGTAAAGTGGAGTAGAGATACAAGATTATAGCTTGAGGAGATAATAGAGTCTGGGGATTTTTTAAATTAAAATTTTTTTGTTGTTGCTTCTTTGGAGGTGGAAGGTAGGGCAATTGGGGTTAAGTGACTTGCCCAAGGTCACATGGCTAGTTTTTTGTGTTAAATGTCTGAGGCCAGATTTGAACTCAGGTTCTCCCGACTCCAGGGCTGGTGCTCTATTCACTGTACCACCTAGCCATTCCTAAATTAAATTAGTGCATTTATTCAATTAACAGGCAAGATTGTCTACCTGAGAGGGTCAGGGGAAGGGTGGTAATGGAAACCTTGAGGAAGTAGGTTTGGATAGTAAGATATGGAATCAATTAGTCAGAATAAAAGTGTCTTGCTTCTTTGAGAGTCCACTTGAGATAAATTTGTAATAGACTGAATCAGTGAGATTGAATGACTTCCTCCATTTCACAGCATGTGAGTAGCAATGAAGGAAGCAATTGGTGGGAGTAACACAAGGCTGGGGTTTATCAAGTTGTGAATAATGTGCTAGGAAAAGGGGGTAAGGGATTTAAAAGGAGATGATAATGTAGAGTTGAACTGGTTAATTATAGGTTAAAAACTGAAAAAGAAGAAACTGAGGCCAGAATAGAAGTGATGTGATATAAAAGCATCGGAGGATATTAAAGAATATCAGTCTTGACACTCTATAAATATAACCAGAAGATAAAACTAGTTTCCAGTTACCTGGAAAGAAAGGTTCTATATTCTCCTAGGTGAGGTGAGGGAATTTACTAAGTTGGTTTGCATCCAAGACCAACAAGAAACAATTTTCTGTAGGACATTTTATCATGACATACTGTAGTAATCACAAAAAGTTTGTAAAACAAAACAAAACAGAAATAATTGTACCATTTGTGCCAATGTTTGTTACAAAGGATTAGGAGGTATAGAAACCCTATGAAGTAATCAATATTATTTTCTAAATTAAATCAGCATATGCACAGACACAATTACTTTAATACAAAGATTGGCATCAGGAAAGACAGTGAAAAATATGTTGGAAAATGTTTTAAAAGGAAGAAATGTGAGTTTGCCAAAAAGCTTTCAGAATATTTAGAAGCTTTTCACCCATATAATATGAATATTTTCTTACAGAATTCATGAGATGCTGGATATGAAGTACACCAAATAAAGTCACCAGAAATGACATTGATTATATTTTAATAGGCAGAATATTATTGCTCAATGTGAAAGTCATTTCTGAAATACTAGTCTTTCAATGGTCAGGTGACAATCATTAGAGTAAGATTAAAGTCAATACAAGACTAGAAAAAAATGAGAAAATGTGAATGTATGTTTTGAAATTGAGGTGACTCTAACTTGACCTATTCAAATAAGACACTGAGACGTGGGAGATAGAGAAATTAATGTATTCTGATGCAGACTACAACCATTTCCTAAAGAAGTATAATCAGCCAATTTTCAAACTGCCAAAGAGCCTAGAAACCACTTCATTCAGCAATAAAAAGTTATATCTTTACCAAATTATAACACCAAGGCAATATTTACAGAGCCCATGGTGTCTATGAATATGATGGTGTAGTTCTGAATCACAAAATGTAACAGACACTCCACATGGAAGACAGAAACAAAACATTTATTCAAACATCAGAAAGTTGAATCCCAACACCAGAAGGCCAAATCCATCATAACAACCAAGAAGTTGGTACACATAACCAATGCAGTGAACACAAATATCCCCAAGTCTTCCATCCATCAGGCCTTCAGAACAAAATAGGCTCCCCTAAACAAAAATGCCCTTCTCTCAGGCTAGCTGCTCTGCCTCCTGAAGGCTATTCCCAGCTCTACCCCTGCTCTCCCCTGCTCCAACTTTCCTGTTCTACCCTTTCAGCAAGCTCCTCCCACTGTATGCTCCATGTGATTACATTTGGCCTATTAAGGTCAGAGAGATATTCCAATTCCCCCATTACCATTACACAAATGGAGAAACATGAAAGCCAAAGTACAAATTTGCCGAGAAATATAGTTAAGATTTTAAACAATACAGGCAAAATTTCCACATCTACAACATGCTCATTCTCCTCCTCTTTTATTGTTACGATTATTTATTGTTATATAAAGAGAAGCAATGGAGGGAAAACAATTTATAGGAACCTTAAAAAAAAGACTTAAATAAACATACCAGCAGCACCTAAGGATGAAACTGAATAGAGAACAAACACAACTTATTTTCTTCACTCATGTTGAGCCATAATATTCAGAATCTAACACTGTAGTCATGGATGTGCTGTATGAAGGATCATAAATAGCTCTGAAGGTAACAAAGATGGGAAAAGAAATTGTGCTTGATCAGATATGCAGAGAGAAAGTACATGTTGGAGGTGACACAATTTTGAAAGCACTGCGAGATTGCTTATAGATATATACTGAAGGAGGGCAGGATATCAGACATTTAAGGGAGAAAAAATAAACCTTAAAACTTATTACAGAAAAAGACCTAGAAAACATTTTTTTAAAACTGAGCTACATACATAATTTCCTATCTCTACTTTTTTCCCTAAGAATAATATACATAAGGCAGTTGAGGGCATCTTTGAAGATTTAAGGAAAGAATAATAGGACATTTTAATAAATCCTATTCTCTGGCAGACAAGTTCCTTTCAGTTAGACAATTCCCTGAAACATGTAAAGACTACATAATATTGCTGTGATTTTTTTGTTTGTTGATTACAAAATGAAATTTAATTGGGGAGAACAAAGTGTTGTTTTAAGATCTTTCCTCCAACAAGGTGCTTCATATGCATAAAAAATAATAAATTATTTCTCCCCAGAATGTAAAAATTAAAGATATAAAGCTAGATCATGATTAACACTAGCAATGTTACACAAAATGTTCATATTTTTCAAAGTTATAATTATATTGAATATGATAACTGGTTCCAATCTGGTGAAAATATTCAATAAAGAAATTTTAAAATACTTTTATCTGTTTTTCAATGTAATGTAATTGCAAAATATAAGTAACATGTATTTATGGTTCAAGTTTATTACAAAGTACTCATAAAGTATATTAAATTTTTGAATATTGTACTTAATTATAATCCTACACTGAAAATATGATGAAAATCATAATTGTTGTTATTTACAATATTTTCACAGTATAAGCTGAACTGTCATCTCGTTCTTAAAATCTCCATAAATAGACTGGTAGGAACAAAGAGCTTTATTCCCATCTCAAGCAAATTTGCATGCTGACATCCTCACACAGTGAACAGAGTTTAGTTGGATGACCTAGACATTATGTAAAATCAGTGATGCTTTAAACTCAATCTAAACTGTCCTTGCAGTATTTTTCAATAACTGGGCTAAAATAATAGTATTCAGAAACAGTTTTGGTTATTCTTTTTTG
Source organism: Pseudocheirus occidentalis (assembly GCA_028646575.1). NCBI lineage: Eukaryota > Metazoa > Chordata > Mammalia > Diprotodontia > Pseudocheiridae > Pseudocheirus > Pseudocheirus occidentalis. Next base: position 81,280,503 of record CM053596.1, on the reverse strand, counting down.
ACCACCAAAAAGCTGAAAGTGATCAATGTTTATAATTTCCCAGAGCATGAGAATTTTGAGATCAACAAATATACATTGATTTTAATTTAATCATTTGCCTTTCAATTTAAAATCTTCTATATCATCTAGCAATAAAAGTATTATGTGATTCTTTTTTCTTTCTTAGAAGCACATTATAGATGGCATCCTTTCCAGAAAAAAGACTAACTAGTTCATCCACATTAAAAATTTTATTCATTAGTGAGTACAGCTTCTTAGATCATTTTATTTAAAACAATAGGATAATTAAGTGCCACAGCTTCATCTATACAGTCACCTTTGAGATTACCATGTACATAGAAATCAATTCTTAAAAGTGATTGAACCATTAAAAAATTTGTTATTTTTCACATTTTCCCCCAGTTACATGTAAAAACAATTTTTAACATTAAAAAAAACTATGAGTTGCAAAATCTATCCCTTCCTCTCTCCCCAGTCCCACTGAAAAAAGCAAGTGGTTCAATATGGGTTATACATGTATAGCCATGCAAAACATATCCATAAATCATGTTGTGAAAGAAAACCTAGACAAAAACTCAAGAAATAAAAAGGTATACTTCAATCCATATTCAGACACCATCAGTTCTTTCTCTGTGAATGGACAGCATTTTTCATCATAAGTCCTTCACAATTGTCTTATATTGTTGTATTACTGAGAATAGCTAAGTGCTTCACATCTGATCATCTTACAATATTGCTGTTACTCTGTACACTATACATTTCAGTTTGTATCAGCCCTTGCAAGCCTTTCCAGATTTTTCTGAGAGCCATCTGCACATCATTTCTTATAGTACAATAGTTTTCCATCATAATCACACCAAAATCTGGTCATCCATTCCATGATTGAAGGGCCTCCCCTCAATTTCTAATTCTCTATTCCAAGAAATGAGCTGCTATGGGTATTATTGTTTCTGACTGCCCTCTTCCCCAATCTACTCTCCCTTCTATCATTCCTCTCTGTCTCTTATCCCCTCCTCTCTCTATTTTCCTGTAGGATAAGATCAATTTCTATACCCAATTAAGAACTTATGTTATTCCCCCTTGGGTCAATTCTGATGAGAGTAAGGTTCACCCACTTCCCCTCACCTCCCTTCTCTTCTCCCCACTGAAAAAGCTTTATTGCCTCTTTTATGTGAGAAAATTTACCCCATTCTATGTTTTCTTTTCTCTTTCTCCCATTATATTCTTCTCTTACCCTAAATTTTTTATTTTTTAGGATATGATTCCCTCATATTAAACTCACACCTGTCCCCTACGTATACATGTACATGTATATGTACATGTACATATACCTATACACATACACATACACACACATACTCCTTCTAACTATCCTAATAATGAGAAAGGTCTTATGAATTACAAGTATCATCTTCCCATGTAGGAATATAAATGGTATAAACTTTTTAAGTCTTTGATGCTTCATGACTTAATGCTAGATGGACTTTAAGTCCCTTTTCTGCTTACCTTTTTATGTTTCTCTTAACTCTTGCATTTGAAAGTCAAACGTTCTATTTAACTTTGGTCTTTTCATCAAGAATCCTTGAAAGTTCTCACTGAATATCCATTTTCTCCTGAAGCATTATACTCAGTTTTGCTGGATAGGTGATTCTTGGTTTATATCCTAACTCCTTTGCTCTCTGGAATAACATTCTTTAGGCCCTCTGATCCTTTAATATAGAAGCTGCTAAATCTTGTGTTCCTCTGACTGTGGCTCCGCTGTACTTGAATTGTTTCTAGCTACTTGCAATATTTTCTTCTGGACCTGGGAACTCTGGAAGCCTATAATATTCCTAGAAGTTTTCATTTTGGGAACCATTTTAGGAGGTGATCGGTAGATTCTTTTTATTTCTATTTGATCATCTAGTTCTACATTATTGGGGAGTTTTCCTTGAAAATTTCTTGAAAGATGGTGTCTAGGATCTTTTTTTTTATCATGTCGTTCAGGTAGTCCAATAATTTTAAAAATTATCTCTCCTGGATCTATCTTCCAGATCACTTGTTTTTCTAAGGAGATATTTCACAGGGTCTTACATTTTTTAAAATTATTTTGGTTTTGTTTTATTGTTTGCTGATTTCTCATTTCAGTAGCTTCCACTTGATACATTCTAATTTTTAAGAAATTATTTTCTTTAGTGAACCTTTGGACCTCCTTTCCAATTTGACCAATTCTGTTTTTAACTTCTCCTTATTGTTTTTTGGGGGCCTCCTTTGTTGTTTGGTCTGGTCTGTTTTTAAAGTGTTATTTACTTCAGTTTGGTGTGTGTGTGTGTTTGTGTGTGTGTCCTTTATCAAGCTGTTGATTGATTTTTCGTAGTTTTCTTTCATCACTCTCATTTCTTTTCCTATTTTTCCTCTACCTCTCTTACTTGAGCTTTAAAATCTTTTTGAACTCTTCCATGGCCTGAGACAAATTTATGTTTTCCTTGAAGGGTTTGGATATAGGAGCTTTGACTTTGCTGTCTTCTGATGTTGTGTTTTTATCTTCCTTGTCACCATAGTAACTTCTTATTGTCAGAGTTTTTTTTTCTCTCTGTTGTTTGCTCATTTCTCTAGCCTATTACTGGACTTATAACTGTTTGTTAAAATAGGGCTCAGCTTCCAGGGTAGAGGGTGCACTGTTCCACGTTTCAGGCATTTTGTGTATCTATTTTCAGAGATACTTCTAGGGACCTGTATGTTTTCAGTTGTTCTAATGTGGCATGATCTAAGCCTTAGATTCTAAAGAGAGATGTTTATCTTTCCCCTGGTCTGTGCTCTGATCTGTGAATGCCACAAGCACTATTTTCTGCCCTAGGACTATGAGAAGGATCCTTACTCCACTGTGGCCACAAGTTCTGGTCTGCCAGTGCTCCTCCTCATCCTGAGATTGCCACCCCAGGACCCTGATCTGAGTATGGACAAAACAATAGAGTTCTGTCTCAGTGCTAGCAAAAAGACCCCTGTCATATCCTTTTGACCAGTTGTTCAACTCTCTTACTGTCTGTGGACTGAGAACTCTAGAAGCAGCTGCTGCTACTGCTACTACTGATTCAGTGAGTCCCCAGTTCTGCTCATACTTGTGTGGGGTTGGGACTATGATGGTAGGCCCTGCATTGGACTATGCTCTTCTCTTACCCTGGTACAAAAAACCCTTCAACCAAGCTTCCAATTTGTCTTGGGCTGGTAATGTTTTTTCATTTCATCTTTTTGTGGGTTCTGCTCCTCTAGAATTTGTTTAGAGCCACGGTTCTCAACCTGTGTGTTATGTTCAATTTGTGACAATGAAAATACATCCTGCATATCAGATATTTACAATACAATTCATAACAGTAGCAAAATTATAGTTATGAAGTAGCAACAGAAATAATCTTATGATTGGGGGTCACTACAACACGAGGAACCGTATTAAAGGGTTGCGACATTAGGAAGGTTGAGTAACTTTAGAGTTGAGAACTTTAAAGTAATTTTTTTTTTTGCTTTTTGGAGGAGAGAAGGCGGGACAATTGGGGTTAAGTGACTTGCCCAAGGTCACATGGCTAGTAAGTGTTAAGTGTTTGAGGCTGGATTTGAACTCAGATCCTCTTGACTCTAGTGTCAGTTCTCTTTTCACTGTACCACCTAGCTGCTCCTAGCGTAAATTTTAAATGGTATTTCGAAGAATTTGGGGGAGTGCTCAGGTGAGTCCCTGCCTTTACACCTTCATCTTGAACCAACCAATTCTTTCAGTAAACATTTCCTCCCATTCCATTTTATTTCAATTTTCTTTTACTGTCTTAAGCTTGAAGCAGCTGAATGGCTGCTCTGGTAAGAAAAATATTTTTTGATTGTAATCCATAGAGCTGAAAGACTGTTTCTATCACTCTAAACTTCTGTTCTTTGCAAACTACAAAAATGTGATGCAATTTGGCTTTTATCTTTTATTTTACCGGTATGATATATTTTTAACTATTTGTTTATTTTTGACAGTCTTTTCTTTTTAAATATTGTGTTCCAAATTCCTTTCTTCCCTCCTACACCTTCCCATACTTAAAAGGAGTGCAATATGATATCAGTTTTACATGTGAAATTATGCAAAATAATTTTCCATATTAGTCATACTGTAGTTTTTTTTAAAGCAAAAAGAAAATAAATTGAGAAAACTATGCTTCAATTTGTATTCAGAGTTCACCAGTTCTCTTTCTGGACTTGGATACATATTTTCACCATGAGTCCTTTGTAATTATTTTGGATCATTGTATTGATCTGAGTAGCCAAATATTTCTCAGTTGATAAACATTACAATATTTATATTACTGTGCATAATGATCTCCTGGTTTTTCTCACTTCACTTTGTGTCAGGTCATATACGTCTTGTCATATTTTTCAGAAATCATCCACCTTGTCATTTCTTATAGCAGATTAGTGCTCTATCATAATCACATGCCACAACTTGTTCAAACACTCCCCAAATGATAAGCATTCCATCACTTACCAATTCTTTGCCACTAGAAAAAGAGCTGTTTTAAATATTTTATACCTATGGGTTCCTTTCCTTTTTCTTTGATTTCTTTGGCATACAGAAGTAGTAGTAGTACTGCTGGATTGAAGGACATGACTTTTGGGCCTAGTTCCAAATTGTTTTCAAGGATGGTTGTACAAGTTCACTTCTCTAGGAAAAATTCAGTGGTACACCTGTTTTCTCTCATCCTCTCCAGTATTGCCATTTATGATAGGTGTGAGATGGAACCTCAGAGATGTTTTTATTTATATTTATTTAATCAAGTAATTTATACCATTTTTCTTATATGACTATAGATAACTTTGGTTTTATCAGAAAACTACTTGGTCATATCCTTTGACCATGTTTCAGTTGACAATTAGATCTTATTTTAGATAAATTTGACTTAGTTCTCCACCTATTTAAGAAATGAGAACCTTGTC
>CM053596.1:81241664-81258006 GCA_028646575.1 Pseudocheirus occidentalis | reverse complement strand
AAACTCTGCTCCCAAGGGGGGAAGCTCTGTTCCAAATCGCTGGGGTTTTCACAGCTGCCGGAGCTATTAGGGGGGTGTTGCAAAACCCCCGAAGCTTTGGCTTGCTGAAAGTGTACCCCAGGACCACCACCCAAGACCACAATCCGGATCCAGGCCACTCAACGCAAGAGCACTTGGCTCTGATCAATCGATTCAGCCCCCCTGATGAGTCTGCAGGCCAGGGGCTCTGAAGCAGCCTGGTGGGGGCTGCAGCTGGTTCCAGCAGTTCCCTTCCCCCACTGCTTCCTTGCCCTGGGGGCTGATTGGCCGAACTGCTTTACCAACCCCAAATTAAATTTCAAAGTTTCAGTTTCACTAACAGGTCTCTGAATATTTGAAGATTCCCTCAGGCAGGTGCTTTAGATTTTCTTTGAAGTAGAGACTTGGGAGGCTCACTCCTCCAGGCCACCCTGGGGCCTAGCGTGGCTGAGGCTGAGGTTTTGGGCTGGCCCGGTCTCTGCAGTGCGAGCTGCCCCTCTCCCACCCTGTTCCTCACACCTTGGCAGATGTGGAGGTGCTGGGGGCTGTAGATCTCTCCTGCAGACTGGCTGAGGTGCCCCATCGGCTCAACTCGGCCAGGCTATTTCCCACCATCCTAGGCCTGGCTGCGGTCTCGGCTTCAGGCTCTTCCAGCCTCCGCTCCCGGCTGACATGATAAGCCCCTGCTGCCGAGCTGCCTTCAGGTAGAGATGTGTTCTCTGTATTTTTGTGTGAGTCTGAGAGTCCTAGGCTTTATCTGGGCTCATATTTTATGGGTGTTTAGGGTGGCGGTTGGGAGCTGTGGGACCTTGCTGCTTCTATGCTGCCATCTTGGCTCTGCCCCTTTCCTGGAATTCTTATGCTTCTCTTAAGATTGAATTTTCTGTTCACCTCTAATTGTTTCATCAGGAAAATTTAAAAGTCCCCTATTTCAATGAATGTGCATCTTTTCACTTGAAATATTATGCTAAATTTTGTTGGATAGTTGATTTTTGGTTGTAATCCAAAGTGCTTTGCCTTACACAATATCGTATTCCAAGCTGTCTGATCTTCTAATGTAGAAGCTAAGTCCTGTGCAATCCTAATTGTGGTTCCTTGATATTTGAACTGTTTCTTTCTGTCTGCTTATAGTATTTCCTCATTTAAAAAAAAGTTACAATATTTCATTCATTCATTCATTTATTTCTTTGTTTGTAGTTTTCAACATTCATGTCCACAAGATTTTGAGTTACAATTTTTCCCTGTCTTTCCCCTAACCCCTCACCCCAAAATAGCAAGCCTACTGAATACTGCTTCCTACAATCTCTCTTATATTCTCCCCCATCACCCTTTCTAACTTTCTAGTAGGGCAAGATGGATTTCTATATTCCAGTGCATATATATCTTATTTTCCAGAAGCATGTAAAATTTTTTTAAACGTTTGTTTTTAAAAATTTGAGTTCCAGAATTTTTCCCTTTTTCCCTCCTCACCCACCCCCCACTGGGAAGATGAGCAATTCAATATAGGTTGTATGTGTGTAGTTATCCAAATCATTTACATAGTAGTTAAATTGTGAAAGATTAAGTATATTTCCCTCTATCCTATCCTTTTGCCCCCACTTATTCTGTTTTCTCCTTTGATTCTATCCCTTTTAAATAATGTTTACCTCTAAGTACCCTCTTCCCCAATCTACCCTCCCTTCTATCATCTTCCCTTTTATCCCCTACTCTCCTATTTCCTGTAGAATAAGATACCCAAATGAGTGTGTGTTATTCCCTCCTTAAGCCACATTCAATGGGCCTGGTCATTGGTTTTCTGTGCCAGGGCCTCAGATACTTGAGGATTGCCCACTGTGCTGGAATGGCCCTGCATAGCTCCTACCTGTTTTGCCAGGGTTTCGGGGTAGGAAATATTATTTCTGTTCCGGGGCAAGAGACCTAGCAGGTGGCCTGTTATACGAGTAGACTGCTTATCCAGGACCAAGGGCCCTTGGTTGCTGATCCGGGCTGTGATTAAAGCCTTCTGTTGGCTTCTCTGGACACCATCTGCCCTAGAATGTGCTCCCCCTTTTATCTAAGTAAGACAAAATTTTTCTGAAATCCTAAGTTATCTTAAGCTGGAAAACTGTTTCACTCCATCTTTTGGTGGTTTCTGTCACTCCAGAATCCATGTAGAGGTTTGATATAATATTGTTTCTGAGGGAAACCAGGGAGAGCTCTGGAAATTTCTTTGCTTCTCTCCATAATCTTGGCTCCACCTCCTCTCCTTGAAAATTTCTTGAAAGATTTTGTCCAGGTCCTTCTTTTGATGATAGCTAGTCCATTTATTCTGACATTGTCTCTCTTGGATCTATTTTCCAGGTCAGTTTTTTTCCAATGAGATATTTTACATTTTCTTCATTTTTCTATTCTTTTGAATTTCTTTGATTGATTCTTCATCTCCCATAGAGTCATTAGCTTCCACTTGCCCAATTCTAAATTTTGAAGACTTGTTTTCTTCAGTTAACTTTTGGATTCCCTTTTCAATTTGATCAATAATTTTTAAGGAGTTATTTCTTTAGTAGATTTTTGTGTTTCCTTTTCCATTTATCCAATTCAACTTTTTAAGCAGTCATTTTCTTTTTCCAGCCTATTGGCTCTTTTTCCATAATTTTCTTTCATCATTCTCATTTCTTTTCCCAATTTTTCTTCTACCTCTCTCATATGATGTTTAAGGTCCTTTTTGATCTCTTCTAAAAGTTCTTTCTGGGCTTGAAACCACTTCCCATTTTTCTTTGGGGTTTTGCCTATAGGTATTTTGAAAGTGCTGTCTTCTTCTGAATTTGTATCTTGATCTTTCCTATCACCGTAATAACTTTCTATAGGTAGATTGTTTTTGTTTTCATTGCTTTTTTTGCTCATTTTTTTTAACATTTTCTTCCTTTCTTTTAAATTGAACTCTGCTCCCAGGGTAGAAGGAGCAATATCTCGGCTTCTTGTGCTTGGGATAGCAAGTGCTGGCTATTTACCTGGTGCTGCACTAATGTTGTTCCAAGGCCTACAGAGGGCCCTTATGTCTGGTGCTACACTGAAGAGGTATCGTGGGCATAACTGGTGCTGCTATAAACCACAAGGGTCTGGAAGTGTACCTGGTGCTTGGCCAGGGTCCTAGGTTGGTGTATGATATGTGCTATGGATGGTGGGGTGTTTCTGCATTTCCCAGGACTACACTGAAGCAAGTGGGACTCCACTGGAGGTTGCTGTTTACCTGTAACTATGCCGAAGTGTTTGGCAGTTGTCTAAGGTGGAGTCTTCTCATTTCCCTGGCTATGTTGAGGCATGCAAGGCATCCTAGGTTTGGTGTTTGCCTGCTCTACCACCAGCTTAAGATCTCCCTTTGGTTTGGTGGGTGCGGGGGGGAGTGTTGCTAGCTTGTTGTGAGGCATCCTGTCCTGGATTGCAAGTCCTTTTCACCAGAGACAGACCTTTCTTGCTGATCTTCCAAGATTTTTGGGCTAAATGATTGTTTTACCCCTTTATTGCTGGTTCTGCTATTTCTAGGATTAGTTTGGGGGGTACTATATTATGGTTTTTGGAGGTAAATATGGGAGAGTTACAGCAATTTACTGGTTACTTTACCATGTTGGCTCCCAGAAGTCTTATCATCAATATATTTTAAAAGAGAACATATTCTTTACTGTCATTTAAAAATAAAATATAGTCTCAAGATTAAAATCGGTATGCAAAAAATCCTTTCAATTTGAGCAGAGTTAAAATTGAATAGAATCCTAAAAGATAAGATAATTTTCAAATTGCTTAATTTTAAAAATGAATTAGGGATTTGGTTTTAGAAAAGGAGTCAAACAACTGGCTTAATATGTGCTATATGATTTCAGGAACACCAAGGAAAGCCACTTGCATCCAAATTACTTGCCCTACTTAGGTAACTGTAATTCCTCTATTCTGGATTAGTTCCTCTTTACCCTTCTGTTCTATTTTCAAATTTAAAAACTCCCAGGAGGCATAAATTTTGAAACTTCAGTGACATTAAAGTGTAAATGATTGTCCTTTTCTTTATACAGAATAAACCTTGGGGAATCTGAGTAATATATAGGAGGATGAGGAGGAGGGGTTAGGAAGATAAAGTAGTGGCATGAGAACAGAGAGAAACAGAAAAAGTGAATAGGCTAATGGAAGAATAGAAAAAAGAACTGGAAAAGGAAACTATTTCTTTCTTTTAAAAAAATCTTAATTTAACAAAGATGGAAGAGAATTTCCATATAAAAAGTAGAACAGAAAGATGATTGTATGTAACAAAAATCTCTATTATGTACAGCTTGATTTTGTAAAAAAATATGTGTATATTGGGGTGGCTAGTTGGTACAGTGAGTAGAGCACTGGCCCTGGAGTAAGAAGGATCTGAGTTCAAATCTGGATTCAGACACTTGACACACTTACTAGCTGTTTAACCTTGGGCAAGTCACTTAACCCCAAGTGCCCTGCAAAAAAAGAGTTTAAAAAAGTGTGTGTGTGTGTATGCATATATTTAATAAATTTAACTTGTTTTCAAAACTGTCTTGACAGTGTTACCTTAATGAAATTCCTTCATTTCTCTCCTACGCATTTTTAGCAGTGCTTCTATGATAAGGCTTTGTTTCTTTTGCTCTTTCTCTCTTTCTTTTTGTCATTCTTTTTTCTTTCTCTTTTTGTGCATGTGACTATATCACTAGCTCTCTTCTCTCTCCAAATGCAGACAGGAAAACACAATCTTTGAAAAAAAGCATAGTTAAGCAAAATAAATGTATATATTTTTATTTCCAAAAATGTACATCTGATTCTACACTGCAAATCTGAGCTCTCTTCTGTCAGGAGGAGGGTAGCTTCTTTCATAACTAGTCCTCTAGAGTTGTGGTTGGTCACTTCATTGATAAAAGTTCTTCAGTCTTGTTTTTCCTTAATACAGTTGTTAGACTATAAATTGTTCTACTAGTTCTGATCACTTCCATCTTCATTAGTTTATGTAAATAGTTCCAATTTTCCCTGAAAGCTTTCTTTTCCATTTCTTGTGACACAATAATGCTTATTACATTCATATACCATGATTAGTTCAACCATTTCACAATTGATGAATATTCCTTTTATTTCTAGTTCTTTGCTATCACAGGAAAGTACTACTGTAAATATTTCTTGACACAGTGGTTCTCAACCTTCCTAATGCTGTTACCCTTTAAGACTCATGTGTGGGTGTAGCTGCATGTGGCAGGCACGCCTGGAGACAGATAGAAGTGTGGCGTCTCAGGTTCTTAAGACTATCAGAAATAGGTGTTTTCTACTGGTCTTAGGTAACCCCTGTGACCCCTGTCAAAGGGTTGTACAACCCCCAAAGAGGTTGTGACCCACAGGTTGAGAACCACTGTGACTTGAAACACTGTTCTTTTTCCTCTTTTTTAAATTTCTTTGGGGTGTACGCCTGGTATTGAGTGGTAGGACTGAGTCAAAGCTATGCACAGTTTAGTGACTTTGGGGGCATAATTATAAATTGATTTTCAGAGAATCTAAACTAATTTATAGCTACACCAACAGTATGCTACTGTGCTTGTTTTCCTGCAGTCCTTTGAAAATTTTTCTTTTTTTTAATAATCTTTGTCAATCAGATGGGTTTGAGGTGCAACTGTGACATTGTATCACTTTTATTTTTCTAATTATTAGTGACAAAGCATTTGTAAAAATATGAATTAACATAATTTTTCATCCTTAATAGTTGGGTTTGTTCTTTTTGTTTTTTGAGAGATTGTTTTTGAGAACTACCTGTTTAATTTTTTTGTTTTTTTTAATTTCTTGAGGAATGACTTCCTTTTTTATGTACTTAAAACGGTTTTTCATATAACTTGTATACCAGGCCTTTTTCATGAAAGCTTTCTGCACATTTTTTCCCAGTTAACTATTTTCTTACTAATTTAACCATATTGATTTTGTTTAGGCAAAACCTTCTCTCATTTTATATAACCATAGTTGTCATCATCCTTAATATGAGTTTATTAAGATCCCACTATGTGTTAGAATCTGTGCAAAACTTTGGGTATACAAAGAGAGGTAAAAACATCATCTTCAATCTCAAGCTGCTCGTCTTCTAACAGGAAGACAAAATGAAACTTTTATATATGTACTACATATAAATATGGTGTGTGTATATTATATACATATGTATCGGTGTACGTGTGCTCATCTATACATCTATATGCTATATATATTTACATACATATACACACACACATACATATATATAAATATATGAATCATAGTGGGGAGACACTAGATAAGTCCTAGGCCACTAGGAAGGAGAATCAAAATTTTCTTGCAGAACTTGAGATTTAGGCAAAATCTTGAAAGAAACCAGGAATTCCAAAAGGTGAGATGAGCAAGTAGATCCTTCTAGGTATGACGAACAAGCAATGAAAGGACACAGAATGGGAGATGGAATGTTGTGTCCACTGAATAAGAAGTCCAGTCTTGTTGGAGCATGCAAAGGGGAGTAAAGTGTAAGCAGACTTGCATGGTAGAAAGATGTTCTCTTATGAGGCATTTTGAAAGTCAGAAAGTAGATTTAGAAAAATCTCTTTGGCACCTGGGTGAGAAGTAGACTAGAGTAGGGAGAATCATGTGGCTATTTTAATACTTCAAGTTCAGAGTAATGAGGACCTGCAGAAGGGTGGTAGATGTGTCAGTAGACAGAAGGAAACATATATGAGAGACTTTTTGAAGATGGATATGGCAAGACTTAGTAACAAGTTAGATATATGGGGTGATTGCAGCTAAAGAAATGAGAATGATACCGAGATTGTAAACCTAGGAGGATTGTGGTGCTCTCAATAGTAACAAGAAAGTTAAAAAAAAAAGGGAGGACCACTTTGAGGGAAAATATATTTACTTACATAATGAGTTTTGAACATGTGGAATTTGCTACAACTATGGTACATCCAGTTCAAAATATCCAATTGATAAATCTGCTTCAGATACTTATTAGCCATGTGACTCTGGGCATGTCACTTAAGCTCTGTTTGCCTTAGTTTCTCCAATTGCAAAATGTGGATTAAAATACCACCTATCTCACAAGTTTGTTGTGAAGATCAATTATGACACGACCTTTAGCACAGTGCCTAGCACACAGTAGGTGCTGTTTATTCTCTTAAACTTGTTCCCTTCCCTCTCAGCCTTATTCCTTATGCTCACTCAACTTCTCAACACACATTTTATTACTACAACTTGTCCAAGATGCACCAGCCTCCTTCCCTTTCTCTGACTCCCTTAAATGAATGAGATAGAAATGCTGATTCAGTCAGCCAACACTTGAACTGGACATGATGTATTCCTAGGAATGCCCCTGGGAATATTCCCAACACAATGTAAACACAATGTGCCCACTGCCATTGGACGATGGGTACTTTTTTCTTACTGAGAAGCTCTAAGCAGGTCTTCCAAATAGTACATTTGGATCTTTGATTTTGATGCCAAAACAAGACTTTAAGTTGAGTATGTTGAGAACAAATTTTAAAAGTAGCTGTTGTCCTGGCACTCATAATGTCTATTGGGATGTGGTAATTGTAAGTCCTGATTGTTTCTACGGGCCATCCCAGTTTTCAAACTTAGATCTCAGTTCTCAGAACATGTTTTACAGTAAAAATAATCTTTCTCTTTGTACTTTGGTTTCATATCATTAGTCCATTCTAGAAAATGCATCCCATCCAAATTAATAATAAAAATAATATTCACTCCATTAGTTACAAACCTTCTATACAACCAGACTAATGTCCAATGTCAAAGTATTTGCAGATTCTGTACTTGATTGTGTGCTGCCATGGGGGTGGGGGGGGAAGGAGGGAAGAAAACTTGAAACTCAAGGGACTCTGGAACTGAATCTTGCAAGCTAAAATAAATAAACAAATCAATTAATTAAAAAATAAATTTTAAAAGTGAAAAAATTATGATAGATAACATTCATATAGAGCTTACTATGTGCTTGGCATTGTTCTAAGCACTTTGCAATTATTATCTTGATTGATCTTCACAGTGACTCTGTGAGGTAGGTAGTGTCACATGGCTAGTATTTATCCAAGTCCAAATTTGAGCTCAGGTTTTCTTCACTCTAAGCCCATTATTCTAGCTGCTAATCTTTGGTTAAGTTTGACTTGGCTGCTTTTTGTCTGGCAAATGAAATAGATGAGGTCTTTTGTATCATCTTGACAATCTTGATTAGTATGTGGCCTGGTGAAAAAGTCCTTAATAGGAAGGCCATAGACCTGGGTCTTATCTGAGCTCTGCTACTTACAAGCTCTGTGACCTAAAGAAGGCAGCTTTACCTCTGGGCCTTCAGTTTTCTTATTAATAAAATTGGGATAGAACCAATTTCATGAGACTCAGGAAGTGAGAAAAGCAACACTGGAAGCTAGGACGGACTCCTTGTGACTTGGGAGCCTAATCATAGTTTATTTCCTGAAGACTCTACCACCGGTGTCTCTGCGGGTACCACTACCCTCTGTCCAAAAAAAAAAAAAGGAAAACAAAGAGGGGAAGTGGAAGGATATTTTCATCATGGATTTTATGGCACCAGATCTCTTCTCCATTTTTAAGGGTAGGAGAGAGAGGAGGTATGGGGTTTGGATATATTTATGCATGTATATGTATATGTGTATACATATATGCATATAAAAGTGTGCATGTATACATTTGTACACAGATGTATTATACATAGGTACATATATATATATGTTTGGATATAAGTATATATTTACATTTATAATTACCACCCTTTCTAGGTAATCAAGGCTTAGAAGTCATCTCAGATGGCACCATTCACATCGGCTGCTCAGGTTTTGATCTGACTGCAGAGAGCTACATCATAATTTACCCAGCCATGCATAAAATATGGTCCGGGTCTGCTAGCACATCCACAGTTCACATTACCAGGCCCACTCCCTGACACTGACTGAGTCCTAAAGGGCCAAGGCAGCTTCTCCCGCTTAGCACTACTCACTTCTGTTCACTCGACCCTAATGTGATAAAGGTGACCATTCTCTCAAACTTAAAAAAAAAATCAATATTCTAGTAGTCATGACCTCAAAGGCAGTTAAATAGCACCACTGGGAGAAGAATGGAACTTGGAGTCCTGAAGACCCAAGTTTGAATTTTGACTACTTCAGACATTTACTGTGTGTGTGTGTGTATGTGTGTGTTGCCATAGAAAAATCACTCTTTCAGCCCCATCAATAAAATGGAGATTAATAATAACATCTGCTTCTCTGGATTGTTGAGAGGACCAAGTGAGATCACATATGGTAAAGAGCTTTGTGACCTATTGCAGGCCACAATGCTTTCAGTTTTCTCATAAGCAAAATAAGAAAACAACCAATTTCAAGAAAGTCCCTCAACATAGAAAAAGAAGTTCTGCAGCCAGGCTAGACTTATTGTTGATTAGGAAGTCTTATCAAGCTTTCCTCCCTAGGTCCTCTGGTGCAGATGTAACCTTTATTCCTCACAAACTTTAAAGCACTAAAGAAATGTTAGCCACTAGTAAGTCATGAGCTATAGTGTATCTTGAATGATTAAAACACTGTAGGGCACAGTGTGTGCAATCTTACTCTCCAGTTCCTAAATGCACTTCCCTTTGATATGTAGCCGATAATTAATGTCTATATGGCAGTACCATGGAATGTTAGAGTTGGAAGGAGCTTTAGAGATAATTTATAGTTCATCCAGCTTCCCCATTTTACAGAGGAAACTGAGACTGATAGAGATCAAATGATTTCCTCAAAATCACCAAGCAACTTTTTCAATTCTTCAGCCTCTTAGTTCAAAACACGGTGTTTCCTTTCATGGTTTTCATTATTCTTATAATATTGTCGAGACATTATTTGTATCAGTCATCTACTGGATGCTGGGCTATCCCAGTAATCTTGATTTTTATCCTGAAATTGAACTATGATGACTGGAGGAGAGAGTGAGGCTGATGACTTTGCAACTTTGCATAGCTCTGCCTCACTTGAATCCAATTCAGGGCAAGTCAAGACATCCTTGTTATGTCATTGATCCTCTTTGAGAATAAAGGAGGCCTAAGTGATGAACTCCCCTAGTGGAATGTGAAGATGAGAACAATTTATTGCAATGACCATGAAAGCAGCTGAAGCAGGCACTATTGAGCACTTAGAGTTTGGTCAGACATGAAAGATGCCAAGGTCATCCTTCACATCTTGGCCCACTGCCAGTTGTCCTGATTTTTGTCTTGCCACTAGACTTTGATGACTCTGGAAGACAGAGTGAAGCTGATGACTTTATGCAACTCTACCTGACTTAAATCCAATTCATGCACAAGTAAAGATATTACGCTTCTGATGTCATTGGTCCTCTTTGGAATTGAAGGATGAACAACAACAGCAACAGTCTGACATGTATAGTTAACTTTAAATAAATTCTTGTTCACTGACTTACTGATTCATAGATGAGGAATTAAGTCCCAAAGAAGATTAAGTGATCTGCCTTAGGTCATATTGTAGCAGTCTAATGACTGGCCAGCCCCAACCTTCTCTATACTTTAGTCTCTTCATCCCAAAGAATTATGATGTGACACTTTCTCTTTGGAGAACACCAGTGTGCCGCAGGGGTGGCAAACTTAAGTAGTAGAGGCCTCATATTGACTTACAAAGTCACAGATTGACGTTATCTACATTGGAATGTTTTATTTATTTATTTTGTTAAATATTTCCCATTTATACTTTAACATATGGGGGGTTGAGATTTTTTAAAGTCTTTTTAAAAGTCTTTATTTCTAGGGGTTGGCTAGGTGGCACAGTGAATAGAGTACCAGCCCTGGAGTCAGGAGGACCTGAGTTCTACTCCGGCCTCAGACACTTAACACATACTAGTGATGTGACCTTTGACAAGTCACTTAACCCCCATTGCCGCTCCAAAAACAGGACTTTATTTTTAATTTATGGAATAAATCAGCATTTCTTATAACACAGTAAAATGAAAAAGATGATTGTACATGAAACTGCAAATCTACAATGCATGACTTGCTATTCCTTTCAAATATGCAACAAAATTATGATATAAATTCCTTTTTTTTATCCCCTCCCCCCCAAGAAAACTATGATTAGACACACCTATGCACATATATATGTTTCATTGTTGATAGAATTGTGAGCTGATCCAACCATTTTGGAGAGCAATCTGGAATTGTGCCCAAAGAGTTATTAAACTACCTATATCTTTTGACCCAACAATATCACTACTAGGTCTATTTCTGATCTAGGTCTGAGGCCTGTAGGCTATTCTCCACCTGCTTTAGCCTGTCTGCCAAGATGATTTTAGTGGGTTGTGGCTGTTGCTCATGCTACAGCTTCTTGGAGTCACAGATGAGAGTTGAGTGAAAGGTAAACACCAAAAAGTGGATGAGCAGCCTTGAAAAGGGCTCAGAAAGCCTTCACATTGGAGGTAGTAGACCTCCCTGAACATCCCCCACATCTCTGAATCTAAGGTCTGAACCTAAACTGCTCTGATCCTATGATGTCTCAAAGCCCTTGCATTTCTAAATCTTAGGAGCTTTTAAAAATATTACCCCCTTCCCCCACACAACATCAGGGCACCTGGGCACTTAACTTCCCACCTGGGATAATGTTCTGAAAGACAAACTTGTCAGGACTCCTGGCCCAAATGCAAAAAGAAACTCCTAGAACAAAGGATGGGGACTAAGAGAGTCTGTAAGAGGAATGAATAGAAAACTGACACTTGAAAGAGAATTTAGTGGCTACATTTTCATTCCTGGAACTTCTTTCTTTTCCATCTATTCCTTGTGAAACACTTGACAAAATATGGGTTTTGCATCTGCCGTTTGTGAGGATATTTTTATTATGCATCAACTACTGGATGAAAAAAACTCAGCCAAATCCTGATTACCATACATTTCTCTAGAGGGTGGCATTTTTGTCGTTCTGGAAGGTTTCAGATATTCTAAATCCTTTTGCATCTGCTTTCATTTTTCTTCATTATTTAAGATTTGACTATCTCCTATTTCTGACTCATAAATTACTTGTCCCCCTTTTCCCCCTTGGCCACATTTCAATGCACTTTGCAAGCATTTTGATTTTCAGATAATTGAAATAAAATGAGGTGGGGTTTTTTAATACTGACTGAAAGGATATTTTCCTATTCTCCTTCCAAACTGTATTGTCCTAAATTTCTTATGTTCAAAAAAAATGACTATGGCTTAGCAAGTTGCTAAGGGAGAGAGATCTGGGAAGTCTATTTGACAGCAATGCATTGGAGTTTTTGAAATGAAATCATGATGCTTTAAGAAACTTTAAAGACATTGTCTTTCATTCAGGTTACATATTGTCTGCTGAAACTCAATCAGCTTCATTTTAGTTAATGTCCATTATTTGCTATCCATGCTTCAGAGGAAGGAAAATAACTCATACCTGAGGGCAAGGCCAAGGTTAAAGCCCCTCAAGGCAAACTCAAGATCTAATGTATAGAGAGTGAGATTGAAATGAACCTCTCCCCTTTAGCAGCTTCCTCTAAACCAGACTTCAGAGAACAATTGTATTTACTTATTAATGCAGGTATAGTTTTGTATATGAAATATTCCCTAACAAAGAAAATAAGAACCATAAAAGAGGATCTTAATTTGTTTACCTTCTAGTTATAATGGGCAGAGTCAAGACTAGGACTTTTTTGGTATTTGAGGCAATTAGGGCAAGTAACACATAAAGAATCCTCAAGTCAACATTTAATGACACATTCTGTTCAAGGATGCAGTAAACAGAGCTCCCAGGACATTGATTCCTCTGGGAGGAGACTTGGATACACAGCAAGGCTGCCTTATGGTAAGTCTGGTTAGAATGAGGGAAGGCAGAGAGTTCACAGAAGGCATGGCATTTGGAGAAAGAAAGAGAGAAAAAAAGAAAGCTATTTCACAAATTCTTAGACTTAACTAATTATTCTTGACTAACTAGATGCTGACTTTTTTTTTCTCTGATGCTGAAGGATTATCAGCCCTGTCAGTATCTTCTAAATTTCAGCACCATGGAGCAAAGCCTCAGTTGCCACATCCTAGTTACCTCTTTGATTCCAGGTGTGTTGCTCTTAATAAGCTTGTGCTCATGCCAGGGAAAAGAAGTTATTCAAAAAAGACTTTCAATCTTTATTTTTCAGATATTTCAACCCATTCTTTCAGATATTTTTTACAGCGTATTCTTCCCTAACATTGCTTTTTATTCCTGGAATAGAGTGGATTTTAAAAACCATTGGTGCATAATGAAAGACATAAAGGGAATAATGAAAGGAGAATTGGAGATTTGTTTTTCTACATGTTGAATACTTGTGAAAATCCTCATTTCCTGTCTGGGTACTTTGGCATGAATAATTTTGAGTTGAACTTAACAAAAAGGGCATGAACTTCTCTGGAGCACAAATTTCTATGCAATTGAATGTCCTTAAGAAGTGCCAGCACTTTATTACCATAGAAGAGCTGAGAGCATCATGGGATAGGGCAGCTGATGGTTCTAACTTATTATCAGGATATTCTCCTAGATGAAATTCTGTTCCCATTAAAAGCAGAATGTTGTGATGGAGGCTGGACTAAAGGAGGTAAAAACAATAGAACATTCATATAAATTCATGTATGCATAGCCCATTAAGGTTTGCAAAACACTTTTGCCACAACAGCCTGGTGAGGTTGTTTGTGCATGTGTTGTAAACCATGTGTTTTGGATAAAGATAGTTCATATAGGTAAAAGAATTTGTCCAGAGTCACAAAGCTTATAAATATTACAGTCAGAATTTGAACCCAGTTCTCTTTAGTTCATTCCGCTACTCACTGAAGAAAATTAGAAAGAAATACAAACATAGCTCTAGGAATATTCTCATCTGTGGACCCCTTCGAAAAATCACCTAAATGTATAATCAGTCAATTGAAATTTACTAAGCATCTCTGTGGATTTGTGTTCACTCAAAATTATAGTTTACTGGTCATGCCAATGTATTTATTTTTGATAGGGAGACATAGGACATAATTAAATGAAATCAAATGCATTACACATAGCAGAGAAAGAAAAGTAGTGACAAAATATTACTTTCCATAAACCAAGGGCACACACACCCATACATTGAAACAGCAGCAATGGAAAACAGGACTAGTGTACACAAGTGGTGATTCATACATGCAGAATACATGTAAGGTGGCATTTGTGTTGAGGGGGCCCTTGTTTCTGTTGCAATAGGGCTGCTGATTTCATCTAGTGATCTCATAAGGGATTTTTTCCCTCAGTATTTCACCACACCAGGAAACTGAATCACTTCCATTTGAACTGTCTTAGGGAGCTTCTGAAGATCAACTAGCAAGATAAGGTACCAGATAGTAAGATCTTTTTGTGAGTAGACCTGCCAAGCTTTCAAACTCTACTACAGAGAATACAACTCCAATGAGCACCATGTTGTCAAATGCCAAATATATGTTTGCCTACAAGACTATTTTATGGAGAACTTACACAAGACAAAAATTCACATACATATTAGAAGCAATACAAGGAGACTCTCAGGATCTCTCTGAAAAACTTTGGAATCAATTATGAGACATGGGAAACACTGTCTGAGAACTACCAGTATGGTATATCTGCATCAAAGAAGGCACTGTGCTCTATGAGCAAAGTAGAATTTCTATAGCTCAAAGGAAATGTGACATAAAAAAAATTTAAAGACATCTATACTGCAAGTGTTCATATGCAATATTTGTGCCCAATTTCTGGTAGAGCCTCCTAGGATCATAGTGGTCTGATCAGCTGCCCTAACACACACTATACCTGGACCCCAATATAGTGATGTCATTTTGATCTTCTTTGGGCATGAAGGACAACAACCAACCAGTTGATCCACATTGGGTTGTGCCCAGGATTTTGGCTGTTACTTCCCTTTCTGTCTTTCCTTAGCTTTTCTTGCTATCATGTCTACTAAACTTCAGCTGGACCCCTCAGTTAAGGGGCTATCTTTTCCTCATGAGAGTATACACTGCTATCACTCTCTTGGCTTAGAATCCAGTGACCAATTCATTTCCAGAGTTTTAGCCCTAGTGGATAAGCCCTTTGGGGCACACAAACCAGTCAACCAGTCATTTAGAACTGATAGACATCTTGTCTATCTTTGAACTCACTTCCTTTTGCTAGCAGGATCCAGGTCATTATCTCAAGCGTCTGTATTATTTAGGGTTCAAAAGTCTCTTTTGTCTATTGTCAGTTCTTGATAGCACATCTTTATTCCCCCCAAAATAATTTCATGGACTACCATATAACAAATCATTAAAATCTATCAGTTTCCTTCAGTATGATACTATGGGTCTCCTTGGCATCAAATGTTTGGGGTAGGCAAAAAGAATAATGGCAAGGTTGTGCTAGAAGTTATCAGTCTGTATATCTGCATGTATAGAGCAGAGCACAGATGTCTTTCTCCCCCAAACTCCCAGTAAACACATTTTTAAGTGTCTATGATGTAGTTGTGCTATGTGCTAAATTCTAAGAATACAAAGAAAGAAGAAAAAACCAGTCCCTGCTTTTAAGTTTCTCACTGTCTGACGGAGGAGTATAACATGCAAACAAGCTGTACAAACAAGCTATATACAGGATAAAAGGAAGATAATCAACAGAAGGAAGGCATCAGGACAGCCTTCT
Organism: Pseudocheirus occidentalis; assembly: GCA_028646575.1. NCBI lineage: Eukaryota > Metazoa > Chordata > Mammalia > Diprotodontia > Pseudocheiridae > Pseudocheirus > Pseudocheirus occidentalis. The sequence continues at coordinate 81,242,317 of CM053596.1, read as the reverse complement.
TGTAGAAGATGGGACTTAAAGGAATTCAGGGAAGTCAGGAGATAGAGAGAGATGAGGAAGGACAAAATTCTAGGCATGAAGGACAGCCAGTGAAAATGTCCAAAGTTGGGACATGGAGTGTGTTGTTTGAGGAACAATAAGGAAGTCAGTGTTACAGGAACACAGAGTATATAGGGTGTATATTTGTGTGAAAAGGGTAAAGTGCAAAAAGATCATAAAGTGTGTGTGTGTGTGTTGGGGTGGGGGGAGTACTAAAGGGCTTTGAATGCCTAAGAAAGGACTTTCTATTTTATCCTGGAAGGAATATTAGTTAATTGATTATTTTGTTTAAATTTGTGTCTATCACATGCAGTTATAACCAGCAACCAACTACCTAGTCTTTGAAAACGCTCCCCACCCCATCCCTCTTCCTCTATGTCTCATACTACTATCTCTCCCATCTCTCTCCACTCACACAAGCTCTCAAAGGACTGAATCTCTGCCCTTATGGACATTATGGATATGAGAGAAACTTTCAAAAATCTCCCTTCAGAAAAGTACCAATAAGTAAAAATCATGCAATTGCACCAGGGAAATTACAACAATTTTGAGAGTACACTTAGCAAAACTTTTTTTCCAGGTACAAGTCATGATTTTGTGAATAGACTTTACAC
>CM053596.1:81220346-81241164 GCA_028646575.1 Pseudocheirus occidentalis | reverse complement strand
CTAGAAGCAAGTCCTGTGCCCTAAGTTTTCTGTGCAGCTGTTTCTCCTGGAGTAAGCAGAAGCCAGGAGATGGGGACGCCCAAAGCCTGTTGAGGAAGGGTATAGGTGAAACCTATACAGCCTGACCCCCCAAAACTGTAGCAAGTTAGTAAGTCCCTGAGGCCAGATTTGAACTCAGGAAGAAGGGTCTGCCTGACTCCAGGCCTGTAATTCTCTCCACTGTACCACCTAGCAGCCCCCATATAATTATGCCCCACATATAATTAGAGGACTTAAATTATCTGGATAATTTTTATGTATGGATCACGTAATATTATTTAAAATAATTTTTAAAACTGTAGCACACCCACCCTCATCTTCTTTTCTGTAGGATTTGCCAACCTAAAGTTACATCAGGTCTAACCTGGCCTTAATGAGGATGAACAGACTGAAGAAACTGTTCCCCTTAGGTCTGAGCTTCTGTGACTTTGTTACTACATAATAATATCCACACATGCGTGTGTGTGTTTGTGTGTCATGTGTATATTTTATACATTAAGTAAAATATTATTTCCCTTTAAAACATATAGGTGGCATTGGAGTTCTTGTCCATTGGTTGACACCTGGTAGAAATGAAAAAAAAATGGAGACAGCCCTCCCTTCCTGCTGAGAGGTGCAATTTCCTTCAATCAGTTCCATCATGTCATAGCTGCTTATGGATTAAATTGTCTCTATCCTGGAAACTTTTTAAGAAAACTAATGAAAACAAGCCTCAAAATGCAGCTTTTTAGTGATGCTAAGTGATGCCTGGATCTTCTCAACCATTTTGAACCTTCTTTGGTCTTTACTTGGGTTGTTTTTGTGCATACTGCATTTATTCTGACAGCATTTTCATGACTCTGATCAGTAGAAATAGAAATATAAATTGCTGTTTTATAGTTGGTTATAATTTATACCCTGAAAAGTCAAGAAATCCCAAAGTTCTCATAGTAAATGCTAACTTGTCCATATTATACATATATTGTATTTTGGATTTCCTATGTAGGCTTCTAAAATATATTCATTATCTTCTTTGTCACTTCTTTTAATGGTACTATGATTGTTGGAGCTTTTTCTAAATAAACTATTCAGTAAAATAGAGGTTGAGGAGGTCTTATCATATCTATCTCCTTTTGTAGCACCTTGGCCTTCATAGTAGATATCCTGAGTAAATATCCAGGAGAGAAGATGGTTCTCACAAAGGAGTGGAACAGTGTATATAATTAGTCATCAGCTTTGTAGATTCTAACAGGTTTAAAGTTTTCAGTTCCTTGTCTAACAGTCTATGTAATATGGCAGGGTGGAGAGAGCCCTTGACTCAAGTTTAGAAAGATCAAGCCTCTAATTTTACCTCAAATGCTTATTAGCTGTGGGACCCTGGTCAAGTCATTTAATTTCTCTGAGATTCAGGATCCACATCAGAGAAATGCGAATAATTTCTACTCTCTCATAGGTTAGTTTTGAAAAATTAAATGAGATAATGTCAATAAAACACATTATGAATCTTAAAGTACTATATAAATGCTAGAATAGTTTTTTTAAAAAAAGAATTAGATTACTATTTGATCTTTGAACAGTTATGGAAAATGAGAAAGGTGAAGTTAGATTGTAGATAAGCAAAAGAGTGTCCAAATATTAAAAGAGCAAAAAGATATACTATTCACACTAAAGTTCCAGGAAATTGATGTTGATTCTTAGTTGTTTTGAAACTAGAATGAATATTTAGTGAAGTATAATCAAGTGCTGGGTTAAAATCCAAAGATTTTATCAAGACTTAGATCAAAACATACATAGCATGCTTATTCAATTTGTCAATGACACAAAACTCAGATGAATTACTAAGAAATTGAATGACAGTAATGATCTACAGCAAGGTTAGAGTAGTGGATGAAATTTAGTAAGACAGAACTTAATAGGGATAAATGTGTAGTTCTGAAATTCAGCTTAAAACAGCAACAGCTAGAGGAGAGCAGCAAAGATGTTAGAGTGAGAGGAAGTCATAGAGCCCAGTTTACCACTCAACTACTAGAAAGATCTAGGAAGGACATCAGACCAAAGAGGGATCAGGCATATAAGTGGGGTGGACAAATAGAAGTCTATGTAAATGAGAACAGGAAAAGGAAGGTAAACACCACTTGAACCTTACTTTCATCTGAATTGTCAAAGGCATGTAGAACAGGAAGATTTTAAAAAGTTTGGTGTAGAAATACATTCAGTTCAATAAAGAAACATGGTGATGAGTATAAAAAAGAGAGTAGATTCATAGGCATACACACACCCAAACACAGAGGGAGGAAGTATAAACAGATATTTAAGTTCACAAATCAAAAGGTATTTATTAAGCTCCTAATATATGCCAAGCATGTTCTATGTGCTGGGTACATAAAGACAGACAAAAGACAGTCCTTACTCTTAAGGAATGCACAGTATAATGGGGGAAACAATATAGAAACAAGTACATGTAAATAGGGTATATGCAGGATGAATTTGAGATCATCTCAGAGGCAAGACAGTAATAAGGGCCAATGGGAAATGTTCTTCCTATAGAAGGACAGTTTTAGCTGGAACTTGAAGGGAACCGAATAGGTATAGTTGTTGAGGGAGAGAATTCCAGGAACAGAGGCAGGCAGAAAGAGAGGAAAAGGCAAAGAAGAAAAGGGAAAGAACCAGGGATTGTATTCTGGGTTTGGGAAAGAGAAGAAGACCAAAAGAGAGAGATGTCCATTGCATCAAACAAGGAGTAGTGGTACTGAGAACACTTTTGTTCCATTTCCTTCTTCTTTATAAAGAGGAAATGAGAATCAGAAAGAGAAAAAAAGTATTAAAGAATGAAAGAAAGAAATAAACATAATAGTTATAATTCTAAATGGAATGAATTCACTTATTAAACAGAAGATCATAGGATGGATCAGAAACTAGAATTTTGCAAGATAATGTCTATAAGAAACTTGAACATAAAGATTCAAACAATTAAAATAAGAGACTGGAGCAAACTTTATTATGTTTCAACTGAACTAAAAAAAAACTGTGAGTGGCAACCGTGATCTCAAATAAGGCATCAGCAAAAATAGATCTGACAGAAAGAAATGAACAAGGAAACTGGATTTTGCTGAAAGTAACCATTGAAAATGAATAAACTTGCCATTTATACACTAAATGGCATTGAATCCAAACACTTAAAGTAAGAAACTAAAAGAGTTACAGGAAAAAATAGTAAAATGATAATAGTGAGACACTTAATATACTGCTTTTAGAACTAGGTAAATCTAATAACAGCAACAAATGTTTTTTTTAAAGATATTAATCTTAATAGAATTTTAGAAAAGTTGGATACAAAAATATATATCTATCTTTATATATATTATACATATACTATATTATATACAATAATATAATTTTAGAAAGTTGGTAATTATTGAATGGGGAAAGAAAAAATGATATACACTTCTTAGTTGTGCATAGCACCTTCATAAAATGAACGATATGTTATGGCATAAATATTTCAGAAACAAATTCAAGAAAGCATATGTATTAAACATATCTTTTACTGACTACTAGGTAATAAAAGTATATTCAATGAAAAGGCAAAGAAGAAAGAATTACAAAGTAACTAGAGATTAAATAACTTAATTTTTAAAAACCCGGCAGATCAAAGAGTAAATCATTAAAATGGCAGATAATTTCATGAAAGATCATGGCAAAAATGAGACAGCATGAAAGAATTTTAGAGATTAGCCAAAATTCCCTCTAAGAAGAAAGTTCATATCTTTCAATACTTTCATCAATAGAAGAGAGAAAGAATAGATCAATAAATTGTGCATGCAACTCAAAAGCAATTAAATATCAAAATAGAAATTCTGAAAATCAAAAGAGAGATCAATAAAATTGAAAGGAAAAAGCAATTAATAGAAAAATCATCTTTAAAGGGGGGAATGAATTAATAAGACATTATCTCGTGTTATTTACAAAAAAGAAAAACAAATTCCCAGTATCAAAAATATAAAAAGAGAAATCAAAACAAATTAAGACAAAATTAAGGAAATGATTAGAAATTATTTTGCCCCACTACATGTCATGGGGATCTTCAACTTAAGTAAAATAGGTGAATATTCAGAAGAAAATATGAAATGTCTAAATTAACAGAACAAGAAATAAGAGAACTTAAATAACCCAATCTCAGAAAAATAAATTAAACTCTCAGAGAGGAAAAAAAGACAACTGAGGACCAAGTGGACTTATAAGTAAATACTATCTAATGCTCAAAGAAAAATTACTTCTAGTATTCTATATACTATTTTAAAAAAACAGAAAAAGTTCACACCAAATTTCTTTTTTGATAAAAGTATGTTCTTGAAACCTAAACCAGGTTGAGACAAAATAAAAACAAGACTATAGAATTATATACAAGGAATTTTGATAAAAATTTAAATAATACATTAGTAATGAAGTTATAGTAACATATCAAAAAGATTATATACTATTATCAAGGTGAATCAGTGAAAGAGATTAGGCATACAAAATACAGAATTAAATAAAACCAATACAATAGCCTAGTGTCAATAGTGTAAAGACTTTAGCTAATAGAGTAAAGACTTATTTAACTCTTATGGTCCTCTCAATAGTAAAGTCTTTTAGTACATACATATATATGTATATATGTGTGTGTGTATATATATATATATATATATCTTATTCATTTCATTAAATATTTCCCAATTACATGTAAACATTTTTAATATTCATGTTTCAATTTCTCTCCCTTTCTCCTGTCTCTCTCCCACCCTCTTGAGAAGGCAAGCAATGTGATTTTGATTATATATGTTATGTGAAATCATGCAAAAAATATTTCCATATTAACCATGCTGCAAAAGAAAACACATACATGCAAAAAGAAAACAAAAAATAAGGTTTAAAAAAAGTATGCTTTGATCAGCACTGAGTTCATTAGTTCTCTCTCTGTAGGTAGATAGCATTTTTTTTATCATGGGTTATTTGGAATTGTTGGGAATCCTCTTGATCAGAATAGCTAAGACTTTCAGAACAATTATAAAGTTTGATGATACTATGAACAATTCGTACATGGGTGTTTTTTTAGTTTGCTCTGTTTGTCATGTAAGCCTCTAGTCTTTCTTTTCACAACCTTTTAATGATGCATATGTGGTACACAATGACATTAATTCATTTGCCCATTTGTTTTTAGCAAATATTCCTTAGTCTTACTATAAGTAAAGTATCACATTAGTACTAGAATGTAGAACTATTGAGTAATTTATTAAACCAAAGTAATGAGAACTGGAGAGTATTCTGGAATCAATTAAATTTTAGATCAGAGGTTCTTAACCAGGAGTTCATGAATTTTTAAAAATGATACTTAATATAATTTTCTTTACATTCCTAGCATTTTATTTTATAAATTTAAAATTCTCTGAGGACTACATATATTTTACCATGCTATCGAAAAGTCTATAATCCCCCAAATTTTTAAGAACTCCTGGGTTAGACTAACACCTCATACTATACCAAGATATGATCCAAATGGATTTAGCTATTAAAGTTACAGCATAAGCACATTAAATGAGGAATGAAAGAATTATCTTTTTCATTTATGGATAGAAGGAGACTTCCTGAGATCAAGGATGGATAGGATCACAATAGATAAAATGGACAATTTTTATTACATAAGATTAAAAACAATGCAAATGTAGCCAATAGAAGGGAAATAATTAATTGGGAAAGTATCTCTGAAGCAAGTTTCTCTGAGAGAGGTTATATTTCATATGTACACATATACATACATATACACACATACATATATGTTGAAACTGATTCAAATGCTTTTTGGTGGTTTCTTTTATTTTATTTATTTTTATTAGTATTTTATTTCTTTTCTCCCAGTTACATGTCAAGAAAATTTTTAGCAGTAATCTTTACAAGATTTTGAGTTACAAATTTTTCTGCCTCCCTCCCCTCTTCTGAAAATGGTATTCATTTTGATATAGTTTAGACATGTGTTATCATGTAAAAATACTTCCATATTATTTGCAGTTGTGAAAGAAGAAATAGATCAAAAGAAAAAAAACCATGCAAGAAAGAATAAAGTGATTTAAAAAGATATGCTTTGATCACATGCAGAGTCCATCAGTACTTTATATGGATATGGATAATATTTTCCTTCAGGAGTCCTTTCTACTTGTATTACTGAGAAGAGCTGAGTCATTCATAGGTGTAAAGCCAAGCATGAGCAGCTTTCCTGAGGACTGCTGCTATGGACAGCTTTAAGGTTCTGATTACCTAGTATAGTGAACTCTCTATTTATTCAGTAACAAACTAAGACATAACATTGACAGAAACCAAAGTACAGCATTCACAATATTATAGCATAACAAATTATCACTAACGTTGCCATATAGTTTTCACCAAAATGGTGATCGAGTTTTAAACAAAAGATATCATTCAGTAAGCCCATTGCTCAATCATCCTTAGGGTGTAGGCCTCCTTAAGGGACACAAAGTACAAAGGTCAAGGTTCTCCACCCCTAGCTCACAGTAAATCATGATCTTCTCAGTCAGGATTAGGTACCCAAGAAGAGGTCTTTTCATCTTGACTTGAGGCTGGCTCTCAGATTCCATGGTTCTTCCTCCATGGTCCCTGCTCCTGCCCAAATCTACTTAACTCTCACCTGGATTCAAAAGCAGGTAGCTCTCAGCTCTTTGTTCAGCTCCTCATCCAGTTCCTTGTCCAATTCCTATTCCATATTGATGCTTACAGTATCCAGTCCATTTCAAGTTCTTCACAGTTTCTGCTTTTGGGAAGACAAAGCTTAAGAAAACCACAATAACATTTGTACACAGTGCTGGCACCATCATCAATTAATTATCTGCATGTGAAATCAACACAGACCCACAAACAAGGTCTGAGAGGTCAACACAGGACCCAGGACCTCCAAAACCCTCCTCCAAGATTTCTGTAAACAGACAACCAGAAAATCCTCTTTTAAGGCTTACAGTAAGGTTCTAGGGCTTCTGTACAAAGTATCACAAACAAAAATCAACATAGACAGAACAGAAAAACATTGAGTACTGGGATATCATAAGTTTTCTCTTTCTCAACTCTGCCACCACAAGAGTTCCCTTCTTAATTCTGTTCTTTCTCAGCTTGGGATTCTTCTTATATATGTCATTAGCTCCTCCCCTCCCTGTTGCATCAGCAAATTCTGGAGTTCACATATTGTGGGTTCACAAGTTCTGTTTCTTAACAAAGATTTGATATAAACATGGACAAGGCTTAAAAGAAATTTGAATTGAAAAAAGGTGCTAAATAATTAAATTGCTGAAATAAGGCCTTGAGTGTTTCTTTGCTTACCTTTTCAATAGGTGATCAACATATGACACTGCTGACACTGTGTACAATACTCTCCTGGTTCTGCTCATTCCGCTTTATACCAATTCATACAAGTGTTTCCAGATTTCTCTGATATGTGCCTGCACATCATTTCCCATTGCTTAATTGCATTCCACCACATTCACACACTACATCCTTTACAGTCATTCTCCAACTGATGGCCTTCCCTTCAATTTCCAAATTTCCAGATTGGAAATTCCAAATTTCCAAAATTTTATCACCATGAAAAGGTGACAAAGTGCTATAAGTATTTTTGCACATGCAGGTCCTTTCCCCTTTTTTATTATTTCTTTTGGATACAGATCTAGTAGTGGTATTGCTGGATCAAAGGGTATGCAGTTTGGTTGTCCTTTGGGCAAAGTTCCAAATTGCTCTCCAGAATGGTTGGATCAGTTCAAAATTCCACTAACAGTGCATTAGTGTTTACATTTTCCCATATCCTCTCCAACATTTATTATTTTTATTTGCTGTCATATTAGTCAATCTGATTGGTATGAGGTGGTGTCTCAGAGTTGTTTTATTTTGTACTTCTCTGATCAAAAGTGATTTGGAACATTTCTTTGTATGTCTATAGATAATTTTGATTTCATCATCTGAAATCTTCCTGTTCATATTCTTTGACCATTTATCAACTGGAGAAAGTGTTGAATTCTTGCAAATTTGACTCAGTTATCCATATATTTGACAAATGAGGCTTTTATCAGAGACACTATCAAGATGGTCCCCAGATTTCTGATTTCCTTCTAATCTTGATTGCATTGATTTTATTTGTATGACAACTTTTAAATTTGATATAATCAAAATCATCTATTTTATATTTTGTAATACTGTCTATTTCTTGTTTTGTCATGACTTCTTTTTCTCCTCATAGATCTTACAGGTAGATTATGCTTTGCTCTTCTTATTTGCTTATAGTGTCACCCTTTATGTTTAAATGATGCCAATAGTCTGTCATATCTAATTTTTAAAATTCTATTTACCTTTTTAGTTTATTAATTTTTTAGTTGGATTTTTTGAGTTCTGAGCGGGGACAGTTGAGGTCCCTTACTAGCAGAGTTATGTTATCTGTTTCTTCTTGTAACTCACTTGACTTCTTCCATAAGAATGTGAATGTTATACCACTTGGTACATATATGTTTAGTATTGATATTGCTTCATTGTTTAGAGTACCTTTAACAAGGGGTGCAGTCGCTTTTTTCTTTTCATTAGGTCTATTTTTGCTTTTGCTTTGTCTGAGATCAAGATTGCTACTCCTATTTTTTTTATTTCAGCTGAAGCATAATCAATTCTGCTCCAGTCCCTTCCCTTTACTTTGTGTGTGTGTCCCTCTGGTTCAAGTGTGTTTCTTGTAAACAACATACAGTACGATTATGGTTTTTGATCCACTCTGCTATCCCCTTCCTTTTATATAGGAGAATTCATCCCATTCATATTCATAATTATGATTACTACCTGTTTATTTCCCCTATTCTTCCTCCTATTTGTACTCTCTCTCCTTTCACCCTTTCCTCATCAATGTTTTGCTTTTTGTCTATCACCTTCTCTGATCTGCCCTCTTTTCTGTCAGTCCTGACTCCTCTCTTTACTTGATCTCATCCTCTTCTATTCCCTATCAGATAAAATAGATTTCTACATTCAACTGATTCTGGACATAATTCTCTCTTTGAGCCAATACTGATGAAAGCAAGGTTCAGTTAATGCTTATTGCTCACTCTTCCATCTTCTCATCCACTGTAACAGATCTTTTGTGCCTCTTTATGGGAAATAATTTGCCTCATTCTACCTCTCCCTTCATTCTACACTCATTGTATTCCTTTTTCTCATTTCTTAAACTTTTTAAATGTCATTCATCTGTCTATGTGTATTCTTTCTAGCTGTAATATCCAACATACAATTTTTTTTTGCTTTTTTGGAGGGCAGTTGGGGTTAAGTGACTTGCCCAAGGTCACACGGCTAGTTTTTTGTGTTAAGTGTCTGAGGCCGGATCCGAACTCAGGTACTCCTGACTTCAGGGCCGGTGCTCTATTCGCTGCGCCACCTAGCCGCCCCCCCCAACATACAATTTTTAAGAATTACAACTATTAGCTTCCTCTATCAGGATGTAAATAGTTTAGATTTTTATGTTTTCTTTTCCCTTTTGCCTGTTTTTGCTTCTCTTCTGTCATAATATCGGAGATCAAATTTTTGGTTTAGTTCAGGTCTTCTCTTTATGAAAGCTTGAAATCCTTTTGTTTCATTGAATGATCTCCAACCTTTGCTGCTTTTGTATTGTGCTTAATTTTTCTGGGTAAATGATTCTTGGTTGTAGAACTAGATCCTTTGCCTTTCAGAATATTATATTCCCTATCCTCCAGTCCTTTAATGTTGCAGCTGTCAAGTCCTATACAGTCCTGATTGTGAAATCCTGATATTTAAATTATGTATTTCTGGCTACTCATAGTATTTTTTCCTTAAACTGATAGTTCTGAAATTTGGCTGCAAGTTTCCCTAAAGTTTTTATTTTGGAATCTCTTTTCTGAGGTGATTGGTGGATTCCATTGAGGATTATTTTATTCTCTGGAACAATGATGTCTAGGCAGTTTTTCTTGATAATTTCTTTCGTTTTTCTTTTTAAATTGATTTGTTTATTTATTTTTAGTTTACAAGATTCAGTTCCACAATCCCTTGAGTTTCAAATTTTCTTCCCCCACTCCCCCAACCATGGTGGCATGCAATAAAATACAGGATCTGTGAATACTTTCACATTGGATATTAGTCTGGTTGTATAGAAAGGTTGTAATTGATGGGATGAAAAATGGGAAAGAGAAAACAAAACCAAATATTGAAAAGAAAGAGAGCATGTAGTTTGCTTCAGTCTACATTTAAAATCTGTTCTTTCTAGAGTCTTCTCTGAATGTAGACATCTCTTTCCATCTCGAGTCTTTTAGAGCTGTCTTATAACCTTGTGTTGCTGAGAAGAGTCCAGTTTATCAAGGTTGGTCATAACACATACACTGTGTCTGTCAGTGTGTACAAATTTCTCTTGGTCATGCTCTTCTCGCTTAGCATCAGTTTGTATAAGCCCCTCCAGGTAAATATGAAGTCCATCTGCTCCTCATTTTTTACAGCACAATAGCATTCCATTACATTCATATACTACAAGTAGTTTAGCCATTCCCCAATTGGTAGGCATCCCTTTAATTTCGTTTTTGCCACCACAAAGAGAGCTACAATAAATATTTTTTTTTGTACATATGGATCTTCCTCCCACTTCTATGATCTCTTTTGGATACAATCCAGAAGTGGTATTACTGGGTCAAAGGGTATGGAATTAATTATAGCCCTTTGGGCATAGTTCCAGATTGCTCTCCAGAATGGTTGAGTCAGTTCAAAACTCTACCAAAAATGCATTAGTGTTCCGATTTTTCCACATCCTCTCCAGTATTTGTCATTTGCCTGTTTTATCATCTTAGCCAATCTGACTAGTGAGATGTGGTGCCTCAGAGGTGCTTTGATTTGCATTTCTTGAATCAACAGTGATTTAGAACATTTTTTCATATTATTATAGATATCTTTAATTTCTACCTCTGAAAATTGCCTGTCCATATCCTTCAACCATTTATCAATTGGTGAATTACTTGTATTCTTATAGATTTGACTCAATCCCCTGTATATTTTAGAAACAAGGCCTTTATTAGGGACACTGGCTATAAAAATTCTTTCCCAGTTTCCCACTTCCCTCTTAATCTTGGTTACATTGGCTTTGTTTGTGCAAATACTTTTCAATATAATGTAATCAATATTATCTATTTTTCATTTTATAATGCTCTCTAACTCTTGTCTGGTCATAAAGTCTTCCCTACTCCATAAATCTGGCAGGTATACTATTCCTTGCTTCCTCAGATTGCTTATAGTATCAGCCTTTATACCTAGATCAGCACCTATTTAGACCTGATTTTGGTATATGACATTAGATAATGGTCTATGTCCAGTTTCTGCCATACTATATTCCAGTTTTCCCAGCAGTTTTTGTCAGGTAGTGAATTCTTATCCCCAAAACTGGGGCTTTTGGCTTTATCAAACAGTGTATTATTATAGTCATTGATTACTGAGTCTTTTGTACCCAATCTATTCCATTGATCCACTACTCTATTCCTCAGCCAGTACCAAGTAGTTTTAATGACTGCTGCTTTATAATACAGATTACAATCTGGTACAGCTAGGTTGATAATTTCTTAAAAGATGTTGTCCTGGTCCTCCTATTAATTATAGCTTTCAGGTAGTCTAATGATTCTTCACTGTCTCTCCTGGATCCATTTTCCAGATTAGTTTTTTTTCCCATGTAGTATTTTACATTTTCTTCAATTATTTCATTCTTTTGGATTTGTTTGATTGACTCGATGTCTCCTAGAGTCACTAGCTTCCACTTGCCCAGTTCTAACTTTTAAGGTGTTGTTTTCTTCAATTACTTTTTGTGCTTTCTTCAGTGTTTTTTTCTTCAGAGTTGTTTTCTTCAGTGCATTTTTATATCTTCTTTTCCATTTGACTAATTCTGCTTTTAAAGCAGTTTTCCAAACTGTTGACTCTTTTTTTCATACTTCTCTTGCATCACTTGATTTATTTTCCCATTTTTTTTGTTCTCCATCTCTTGGATTATTTGAAAGCTCCTTTTTGAGCATTTCCATGAGTTCTTTCTGGCTTTGAGACCACTTCCTGTTTCTCTCTGGGGTTTTGCCCATAGGTGTTCTGACACTGTTGTCTTCTTCTGAGTTTTTTTCCACAATCTCCCTTGTCACCACAATGACTTTCTAAGATCAGATTTTTTTGTTACTCATCTTTTTTAAAACCCTTTTTCTTTTCTTTTAAATTTGAGCCCTGCACTTGGGTAGAAGGTGCACTGCTTTAAGCTTCTTGCACCAGTGGCTGTAGGCCCTGGATGTTTGCCTTGTGCTCCAGTGATGTTGCCCTGAGGGGTACCCTCATGTTTGGTGCTCTACTGAGGGTGTGGCGTCTGGCATGACTCACTGGCACTGCTGAAGGCCATATGGTTCAGATTGCTTATCTGATGCTGAGTTGGGATCTTAGTGGTGTAGTCTGGTGTGTGCTGAGGCACAGTAATGGGTTTTTGTGTTTTCTGAGGTTACATTGAAGCACGTGGAGGTCTGGCCTCTGGAGAAGGCTTATTTTCCCAGTCCTACACTGAAGTCTAAGGTAGTCCTCAGAGCTAGAGTCTGCCAGTTACCCCTGGCTATACTAAGGCACATTGGAGATCTTGCCTGCTCCATGACAATGAGGCTCAGGATCTCCCAGTGGTTTGCTCAGGTGAGGTTTGTGACTGGCTGGCTGGGTCACTTCCTGCCCTGGAATGCATTCCCCTTTTGTCCAAGTGAGACGGACTTTTCTTGCTGATCTTCGAGGTTTCTTGGGTTAAAAGATTGTCTCACTCCATCTTTTTACTGGTTTTGATGTTCTATGGGGTGCTAATTTATGGTCATTTGAAGGTGAATGTGGGAGAACTATAGCAATTTATTACTTACTCTACCATTTCAGAAGTCTTGTTCAATTGTATGAGAGTAAGAACTGTACCTTAATTGATAAGGATATGAACAAGCAGATCTCAAGGGAAGAAATTCAAGCTGTCACTAGCCATATAAAAATGCTCCAAATCACTAATAGAGAAGTACAGATGAAAGCAACTCTGAGGTTCCTCATCATGCTGATTAGATTGACAAAGCTAACCAAAAAAGAAAATAACTCTTGAGGGGTTATGGGACAAGAGGAACATTTATGCATTGTTGGTGGAGCTATGCATTGGTGCAGCCATTCTAGTAAGCAATCTGGAAGTGTGCCCTAAGAGTTCTGAATCTGTGCTATCCCTTCGACTCAGGGACACCCCCCACTAGACCTATCCCCAGAAGATATCAAGTATATATCAAGAAGATATCAAGAAGAGAATTATAGTTAATATATACAGGAATATTTTAGTAGCCCTTTTTGTGATGGCAAAACTGGAAACTAAGGGAGTACTCATCAATTTGGGAATAGCAAAATAAAGTATGGTGTAACATAACACTTCTATGTCCTAAGAAATGGACATTTCTAGAGATGGACAGTTTCAGAGAAACCTGGGAAGACTTGTGTGAACTGATTCAAATTGTCTCTTTCTAATATGAACAATCCTAATATCTCCAAGTGATCTTAGTATTATGTGGATTTAAAGTCACTTTACATCCTTGTAGTCACACTTTCCTATATATACCCTAGCTTTTCAGAGGCCTAATTCAGTCTCTGAGATCTCTTTCACCTCAGAATAGAATAAGGGTAGATTTAAATGAGAAAAATCATATTTCTTATTAATCTAGTCAAAGCTGAGGAAGAGCTGGGGTCAGAATTACATCCATCATGTACTAGCAATTTAACTACTTGTATAGTTTGTACTTTTAAATTCCTCCCACTGTAGTGATTTTTCACACTTTAAATTGCCAGTTCAGGTTGATTTAAAAAGATACATGCACACATACATACATGCATACATACATACATACATACATACATATATATATATGTGTATATATATATATTTGTCTCTTGGAGAGACTAACAGAGAAAGACCTAGAGTCAGGAGAACTGAAAACTTACTAGCTTTCAGACCTGTCAAGTCACTTAAACTCCATGAGTTTTAGTTTCCTCATCTATAAAATAAAGATAATGATACTTATTATTCCTACCTGATCAGGCTGATGTAAGGGACATGTTTTATAAACCTTAAAGAATGTCAGCAATGTGAGTTGTTATTTTTATTTTTACTGTGAAGAAATAAGAAGTAGAGCTATGATTTGAAAAAAAGGTCAGTTTGGATGACCTTTAAAATCCCTTTGGTATAGGTTCTGGAGAGAATTAGTGGTGAAGACAGGAAGCTCCTGGTTTGGTGTACTTATTTAATCTCTAATATCAGTTTCAAAAAGACTAAAAAATCTCTATGTGAATAACTTCATAAACCTATGCTCAGCTTATGTACACTGTACAGTGGGAAGAAGATTCAAAATACACAGGTTAGGGTCCTAGACCTGACATTAATTTGTTTGCACAAACCATATGTGACCTTTGTGTGACCTAGATGCACAATGGCATAGTAGATAGGACACTGGATCTGAAGTAGGGAAGGCATAGTTTCTAATCTCATCTTTATTCTATAGACTAACTAGCTGTATTACTCTAAGAAAGTCATTTAACTACCCCATGACTCAATTTCCCCATATGAAAAATGGGATAATGGGAACTCTTGGTTTCTAAGGTCCTGTCCAGTTCTATCTTTGTTCCTCTGCTTCTATAATCTGATGTCAACTCTCTTGTTCCCAGTTTCTTTATTTGCAAAATGGGAAGAATGAGGCTAGATGACTTCTAAGGTCCCTTTCCGTTCAAGCATTTTACTTTAACAAATATAATTTGAGCTAGTTGCTCTTTATATGAGCCACATTCAGAGTGAAACAACTGAAATCAGAGGCTCATAAATCTTTTCAGTTTCATGTTTGCAGATATGCAAAGTGAGAATTAATGAGACAATCTAGTGTATTTTTTTCAACTGCATTTGCTCAGTCTTTAGGCATTACTCACAACAAGATCCAATCAAGCTCCCTGTCTGGTGATAGCAGAGAATAAGTAGCCTTGTGCAATATTACCCTAGTAAGCATGAGAAGGCCTATGAATAGACTTTGTATTGTATTTCAACATAAAAGGAACAATTTTGATGTTGGCTCACATTTCCTCCTTGACTTGGGCCTAAATCTCTCCCTAAATGAGAAGAGCAGTATGGCATCATCAGGGTGCCCCAGGACATACTTGAATCATAGTCCATATTCATGGCCTAGCTAATGAGTAACGATCTCCTTGTAAAGATGATAAGAACAACGAACCTGGACACCAGGTTCTAGTAAAAATGGTTTCTTTTTCCTTGCATTCCATGGTTTCAATTCCTCAAGGAGAATTCCCCTAGCTCCACTTTTTCTAAGACATTCAAACTATCAACTCCTTTGATGGGATCCTTGTTTTTAAGAAATTGTAGAATGTTATTTCTATGAGTTTTATGGGTTCTCAAAATTCATCACATAGTTGCTAAACTTCTCTTGAGGAACCTCCCTGCATTGCACAGTCAGTTACCAGAAACATATATCCTACATCTGGAATCAGAAAACTTGGGTTCAAATCTTGCTTCTGATACTACCTCTGTGATCTTGGTCAAGTCATTTCATGTCTCTGAGTCTTAGTTTCCTCAACTGTTAAAACTGGGGGCTGGAATAGATGGCTTCTAATGCCCCTTTCAGCTCTGCATCAATGATCCTGTACCTGTCAGGGGTACTGTGAAATAAGGTTCAAAACATAGATTGCATAAGGAGCTCCTTCAATGCCAGTCTAAGGAATTTGTATTTCAATTGCAAGATAATAGAGGACTTTTGAACATTTTGAGCAGAAAGCTGACATGCTTAGCATAATGTCTGGTAAACAGTAAGGGTTAAATGAATGCTTTTTGACTTGAGGTTAATCTTCACAGACATAATAATTGAGGGAATGAATGAGCTTGATGATGAAGTCAACATAAACAAATAGAAAGTATTTTGATTCTGGTAAGACATACCAGAACTTAAACTCCACTGGTCTGGTCTAAAGTAACCTAAAATCACCTCCACCAATCAATCAGCTTATCCAGAATTTATTAAATGACTGCCACATGCCAGTACTGGGCTAGATACTAGGAATACAAATGAAATAGAAGGATAATGTTTTGCCCATAGGAAGTGTTCCATGAAATTTTGTTTGAATATCACATGAATGAAAGGAACAAATTTTATGAAGTATGCTGCTTTCAACAAAAACTTTTTGGCTGAACACTAACAAATAATTTAAAAGGAAAAAAACAGCACAGAAAGAAGATAGCTGATAAATGAAACAGAAAAACTCAAATTCATCAGAGACTTGGGAACCTAGAACTTCGGCACTTGAATCTTGTCAGAGTAGATTCACAATCTTCATTGTATGGATGAGGAAACTGAGGCCTAGAGAGGTTATGTGGCTTTCCTAATGAGACTCATCTAGTTAGTGCATAGTGTAGCATAAAATTCAGTTCTCATATTATGTGTATATGTATGTATGTATGTCTGTATGTATGTATGTACTTATCTTTTGCTAAAGGATCGGTTTCTTTTGGGAATACCTACTTGATCTGAATAGCAATTCCTTCTTAGCAACCCCCACCACATCCCATTGACACTAAGAGTTTATATATTACATCAGAAGTTTTAGTGGTGGAATAATCCAAGATAGATTTCAGGGGCTCTTTGGACATACATGGGAAAAGTGCATCTCTATTTTCACTAACCTTTAGTTTCTTTCATAAACTCATTTATTTCAGTCTGTTCCTTGAAAAAGCATTATTCTGAGAAGAGATTCATATGTTTTACCAGCCTGCCAAAGGGATCTAGGAGACAAGAAAGGTTAAGAACATCTGTAATAACCTTAAAGGAACACAATATTTTCAGAAAAATCTATCCACCTATTCAGTTCAATAAATCTATTGATTCTGGGGTGTTTCTTTTCGGGGGGTGAGGTAAGGGCCTCCCAGGTGTTTTGCATAGGCAAAGTACATTAGATTAAGAGTTGGGATTGTTGGGTTTTAGTTTCATCTCTGCCACTAATTAGCTATGTGACCTTAGATAAGCCTTTTTGTCTCTCAGCCTCAGTTTCCTGATCTGTAAAAAAGATGGTGCTGAACTAGCTGATCTCAGGGATTCCCTCTAGAGCTAAAGTTCTATGATCTGTAAGATAGATGAGGAAGAGGGGACTTATATATAGGAAGTCATTATGGATAATTCATTGTGGGGAGAGCAGTCCCAGTACTGATAACAAAAGCAGATTCAGATAATTTTTATTCGCCACTCTCCATTACTACAGAAACTCAGTTATTATGTCTACTTTCATGTAGAAACTTGTACACAAGGACATTGTGCATTTCCCTGAGGAGTATAGCTTGACAGACTATTTTTTCACTTCTAATTGACCAATATAAACAATGTTGTCCTGAAGTCAATGGGAATAGCCATTCTGAAACTGATGATTTTGTAATTTTTATGTCAAAATATTGTAATGAAGTGTAAAAATAATGTAGTAATTATATTCATATATCATTATTTAGCCATTTCCTGGTGGGGGATAATCCCTTTGTTTCTAGTTTTTGGCTACTACATGAAGTATAATTATTACATTTTATTTTTTTAATAAACAAAAACATCTTTTCTCCCCTCCTTTCCACCAGCCATTTGGGCAGGGGTGGGGGGAGGAGCCTTGTAAAAATGTATAACCCAAGAAAAACAAACTCCCACATTGGTTATGTACCAAATTATGTCTCACTCTATATCCCAGGTCCCTCACCTTTCTGTCAGGAGATGGGCAGCATGCTTCATAATCAAACTTCTTAAATCATTGTTCAGGCACTATGTTGATCAGAGTTCTTAGGTATTTCAAAGTTATTTGGTTTTGGCAGTGTTCTCATTGTTATGCAAATTGTTCTTTTTATTCTTATTTCATTCTGCATCAGTTCATACATGTCTTCCCAGACTTCACTGAAACTGTCTCATCATAATTATTTTAATGGCACAATAGTATTCAATTTCATTCATATATCGTGTTCTGTTCAAGCATTCCCCAGTTGATGGGCACCCTTTTAATTTCCATTTCTTTACTACTAGAAAAAGGAATTCAATGATTTTCAAAAGACTGTCATACCCACACTCTCACGAGATCCGCATGAAGATCATATCACACACACATATGTATATGTTATAATACAGGAAGAAACAAGGCTCAGTGCGTACATAATTTATTAGTCTTAAGAACCACTGAACAAAAGCCTACTTTCCCGATTCCTGCTCCAGTGTTCTCTCCATTGTGCCATTTTCAAGGAAATTTTTTGGAATTTTCTCCCTTAACACCCAACATCATCAAACAGTCAAAATATGATTCAAAATGAGGTAACACTAGTTCCATTTAATAGCCACAGGCAATTTTTTAAAAACTTTGTCAGAGAGTTGGTAAAATCATCTAGTTGGTAAAATCAGGGAATGAACTCCTGTCTGGAAGATATTATCTCTGAAATAAAGTTTTTCTCCTTTTGAAAACAGCCTAATTTTCAAAGAAACTTGGAGTTAGAGAGAAGACATTTTCATCTCTTTCACATACCTAGGAGAATGTACTTCTCACACTAGTAATGGAAATTTCAAACCAAGGGATGCTTTGAACATAGAAGGAAATTGTTACAATGGAGAGGGCTCTGGTAAGCCTCTATTTCTTTTTATTGTCAAGCTATGTACATAAACACGTAAGCACATATGTACATATATACAATGTAATTTAATGTGTTTAGTGTATTTATTGTGCACCAAAAGTGTGCCAAAAGTCTTAGTGAAATTTGAAGCTTTCAGTTAATGGTTTAAAAGTACACTATGACTTTTGGGACAACTTGCATAAAAATGACAAGATTGGGTGTAAGAATTTCTATTCTTTGAGAAAAACTACCTCATCTTCTTGTTGATATTCCTCGATCAGAAAATCTGCTTTCAGATTTTAGAAGGAACATTTAGGTCAAATGTTATTTTTTTCCTCCATTAAGGTGACTATTTTGCTTGAAGAAACATCATGGGAGGTAACACTGGAGTGGAACTCTTGAAATCCTTTTGACAATATAAAGATGAATTTGGGTGACCTGGAGAAAAGATTGCCTTTCGGTCTGATTA
Source organism: Pseudocheirus occidentalis (assembly GCA_028646575.1). NCBI lineage: Eukaryota > Metazoa > Chordata > Mammalia > Diprotodontia > Pseudocheiridae > Pseudocheirus > Pseudocheirus occidentalis. The sequence continues at coordinate 81,221,983 of CM053596.1, read as the reverse complement.
AGTAGAGTAGCGAAGTGGAGCTTGGGCAGGGACCCATTGTGGTCCAATGTATGATCTTCAGAGTGAACTGAGTTTAAGATTTTGTGAAAGGAGAGAGAGACAGACAGGCAGAAAGATAGACAGAGATAGAGAGACAGAAAGAGATAGAGAGACAGAGAAAGAAAGAGAGGAAAGAAGGAAAGAAGGAAGGAAGGAAGGAAGGAAGGAAGGAAGGAAGGAAGAATTCTGGCCAATATACCCTAAGTTAACTGGGCAACTTCTTGCCACCCAAATTTACCTTCCTTTGGAGAGAAGGAAAGGGAGAAGGAGGGAGAGGAAGAGGGAGAGGATGAGCTGAGTTACACCAACTGACTGGGTCCCCATTTAGGTTTAGAGTGAATGTTTATGGTAACTTTCTCTTTGGAACAGCAACCCTGAGGGTTTTCCCCTCCCAGCTTGATTTTTTTCCTTTTTTTCTAACTAAAGGGGCCATACCTTGATTCATTTCTTAAACAGTTCTATTCACTGAATGCATGTTACCTCACTCTAAGTGGGTACCTAAAAAGTCATTAACCTAAAAGGATGAGGGTCTCCCATTGCATCCTGGGCCATTTCTAGTCACCCTGATTGATATCTGGCCACTGAATCTATGTGGCTCTGGAGGATAAAGCAAGGCTGATGATATTGTACACTCTTCCCTCACTCAATTATACTCAGGATGGCTGCTAGCACAGGTTCTTAGACTGCTTTACTGGGAAAGATAGCTGTTTGAGAGGTCAACAATCTTTTGCAATTACATTCATTAGTTCAGGGGGAAAGTCAGCACCCTGAACTTCGGAGAAAATATAAACAAAAAATACAAGCACAGAAATAATGACCAATAGACAGGGCTCTGACTGCCTGAATCAACTATACACTTTATACATATCCCTAGATTGAGAGAGTCTTTATGTCTGAGCAGTTGAGGAGCTCTGAACATACAGGCACTCAGAATCTTGACCAGTGAATCACAAGATTCTTCTCATAAGCCAGTTCCCAAAGCAAAATACCGACTCAGGGTGTGTGTGTGTATATGTCTATATATGTGTGTACACACACACATATATATTCACACATATACATACACACATATGTACATATATACACACATATGTACACACACATATATATGTACATATGTGTGTGTGTACAGCACCTCTCAGAGCCAGAAGATATCACAACCATTGGGACTCAGTACCCAATTAGAAATTAGCAAAAGGTGTGAAAGCCTTCCTAAAAAGGAGCCTCCCCTAACCAAGTTTCCCTTAATGGGCTCCAGATAAGGTCTATTAATGGGTGGTAAAGATTTTAAATACCATTAACATTACTGAAAGGCCCTATTAATTTAACTCTATTGATTTAAATTAGTACTTTCTTCAAAACTCATAGTCTTAGAAAGGTACTTTATACAGTCACCATTTTATAGATGAGAACACTTACTCAGAAAGATTCAATGCTTCCTCATATACATAGTTGATGATTATCAAAGGTGTGATTTGAACCAAAGTCTTCCCAATTCCAACATAAATACTTTATCCACTCTTCCAGGGGTTGGAAAACTATAGCCTATGGGCCAAATCTGGACTGCCATTTTTTTTTTGCTAAAATTCTTAGCTGAC
>CM053596.1:81185283-81219846 GCA_028646575.1 Pseudocheirus occidentalis | reverse complement strand
GTCTCCATTTAAACTCTGGTCTTTCTAGAGCTTTCTCTGAATGTAGACATCTCCTTCCATTCTGAGACTTGTTGAGCTGTCTTTTAACTGTGAATTGCTGAGAAGAGTCCAGTTTATCAAGGTTGGTCGTCACACATATGATGTGTCTATGACTGTGTACAATTTTTTCCTGGTTCTGCTCTTCTCACTTAGCATCAGTTTGTATAAGCCTCTCTAGGTAAATATAAAGTCCATCTCCTCCTCATTTCTTATAGCACAATAGTATTCAATTACATTCATATACCACAACTTATTCAGCCATTCCCCAATTGATGGGCATCCCCTAAATTTCCAGTTTTTTGCCACCACAAAGAGAGCTGCAATAAATATTGTTGTACATATGGGTCATGCTATCTCTTAATATTAATATAGTTCCCTTAATTAAATTGTAAACCCATCAATGATAATGACTATTTTCAAATGTCTTGATATTCAATTCATCAACCAGGTTATGCTAAACTCACAGTAGACTTTTAGTAACTACTTCTTGGATCATTTTGACTTGATCTTGTATGTCTTCAGGGTCAATCAGAAAATGTAATTTGCTATTCAAAGTCACATATATGAGAAGAACCATTTTATAACAGTTGTATTTAATAAAAACTGCCATGTTTTATTAATTGCTCTATTATTTACCCTATCTTGGAAAAGGGTGAATGAGGAGAATAATTTTCTAAGGTGGGAAATGCTGAACAGAAAACCTTTTTCACAAGTCTGTAGCACAGAGCTGTGAAACGGCTGGATAGGGGCAGGCAAACCATTAAGTAAAACCTTGTTCTTCAGAACTGTCAGGTTTTCTAGATTTTGTATTGGGGAGTTTTTGTTTGTCAAGTACAATGTATAGAAAAGGTGGCTACCTGCCTAGAGAATGTGGTCTGATGAGTGACTAGAATCTCTGACATATACTTCCTATGATATGGGACCTCAAAGTAATAATAGCTTGCATTTCTATAGCACATGAGGGTTTGCACAGCACCTTCTTTGCAATTAATCTTGTACATGTTATAAGATTGTGACATCCCTGCCAGGGCTTGGAAAACAATGCATAGTATGAAGGTGGTATATACTATGCTCTTTCTCTGGACTAGGAAGTTCCCAATATTAATGGTCAACATATGAGGTAATGGTCAATTAGTGACTTGTAAAGTTCCATTTTGGGGGCAGGGGATGAGTTATATTGGGTCATGTCCCCTTGACTTGCTCTGTGTGTACACCATTTAAAAAATTATTTTATTTATTTTCTTGTTTGCACCATTCATTTCCACAAGATCTTGAGCCACAAATTTTCACCCCATCCCTCCCCCATCCAGAACCCCAAAACAGTGATCCCACTGTAAAGACCCTCCCCCAGTCCACTCTCTCCTACATCCCCCTCCATTGCCCCCTCTAACCCTCTGGCAGGGCAGGATAGGTCTCCCTACCCCAGTGCCCGCACATCTTAATTCCCAGTTTCATGTAGTCAATAATAAATATATATATATATATATATATATATATATATATATATATATATATTAACATTTGATTATAGAACTCCAAATTCTAGATTCCTTCCCTTCCCCACCTCATCACCCACTCCCTCTGTAAGGACAAGCAATTCAATACAGGCTGCACATGTGTAATTATGCAGGACTTCTCCACAGTGGACACATTGCAAGAGACTGATTATATATCCCTCCTTCCTATCCCCCCTTGTTCTATTCTCTACCCTCTCCCTGTCCCTTTACAGAAGTGTGTTCTTGCAGCAGCCCTCCCCCCACCTTCCCCTCCCGTCCATCATCCTACCTTTCATCCCCATCCCCCCTACTCTCCTGTATGGCAAGATACCCAGTTTAGAGTTTCTTTCATTCCTTCCCTAAGCCAAATTCAATGAGAGTAAAATTGACCCTTTCCCTTTTGCCTTCCTGTTCTTCCCCTCTATGGTAACCATTATTCCTTGCCTTTTCTGTATGGGATGATTAACCCCATTCTGTCTCTCCTTGTCTCCTCTCATTCTAATCCTCTCCCACGTCAGAATTTCACCTTTCAGAGTATCATCCCTTCCTATCCAACTGATCCTGTGCCCTCTATGAGCTCATATACACACATACTCAGATATGTGTATGTATATATACCATATCAGAGGTTACCCTCCTATATAGACATATGTGTAGGTATATGTATATATACATTTATATTCCCTTCACCTATCTGCTTACTGAGAAAAGTTTCATAAGTTACTATTATCATTTTTCCATGTTGGCATGTAAATAGTTCAACTTGGATGAGTTCCTTATGAATTCTTTCCCATGTTTACCTTCTCATGCTTCTTCTGTTTGAATGTCAAATTTTCTATTCAGTTCTGGCTTTTTCAGCAAGAATGCTTGAAAGTCCTCCACCTCATTGAATGACCATGTATTCCCCTGGAACATTATGCTCAGTTTGACTGGGTATGTGATTATTGGTTTTAATCCTAGCTCTCTTGATCTCCAGAATATCGTATTCCAGGCCGTTCGATTCCTCAATGTAGAAGATGCCAGATCTTGGGTTATCCTAATTGTATTTCCACAGTATTCAACTTGCTTCCTCTTGGCAGCCTGTAATATTTTCTCCTTGATCCCAGGACTCTGGAACATGGCTATAACATTTCTATGAGTTTTCTTTTGGGGATCTTTTTCAAGAGGTGATCAGTGAATTCTTTCAAGTTCTATTTTGCCCTCTGGTTCTAAATATCAGGTCAATTTTCCTTGAGAATTTCTTGAAGGATGCTTTCTAAGTTCTTTTTTTGATCATGGCTTTCAGGTAGTCCAATAATTTTTAAATGGTCTCTCTCCTGGATAGATTTTCCAGGGCAGTGGTTTTTTCAAGGAGATAATTCACATTGCCTTCTATTTTTTCATTTGTTTGGATCTATTTGAGAGTATCTTGATTTCTCATAAAGTCGTTTGCTTCCATTTGCTCCACTCTATTTCTGAAGGAATTATTCTCTTCAGAATGCTTTTGAGATTCTTTTTCCATCTGGCAAATTCAACTTTTTAAGGCATTCTTCACCCCACTGGCTTTTTGGGCCTCTTTTGCCATTTGAATTAATCTGCCTTTTAAGGTGTTCTTTTCTTCAGTCAGGTTGTTGACTTTCTTTTCATGATTATCTTGCATCATTCTAATTTCTCTTGCCAATTTTTCATCCACTACTCTTATTTGGTTTTCAAAGTTCTTTTTAAGCTGAACTATAGCTTGTAGGCACTCTTCATGTTTCTTGGAAGCTTTTGGTGTGGGAGTTCTGACTGTGTTGTCTTCCTCCTGTTCCATGCTTTGATCCTTTTTTTATCCCCCAAAAAGGATTCTAGAGTTTGGTTGCTGTTCTTATTTTGCTTCTTTTTCTTGCTCATTTTGCCAGTGTTTTTTTTTTTGTATTTTTAGCTCTGTGGAACTCTGCTTCCAGATGGGAAAGGTCTGTCCCAAATCACTGAGGTTTTCACAGCTACTGCAGCTATTAGGGGGCTGCTGCAGCCCCCAAAAGCTTTGGCTCACTGAAAATGCATCCCAGGACCACCCACCAAGACCATGATCCAGATCCATGCCACTAAACACAAGAGCGCTTGGTTTCTGAACAATTGCTTGGCCCCCCCTGCAGTCTGCAGACCAGGAGCTCTGAAACAGGCAGGTGGAAGCTGCTGCAGGGCCTCTATTTCTGTCACTTCCTTGTCCTGGGGGTAGTTCAGCCAGACTGCTTTTCTCCCCTAAATTTAGCTGAATTCCATTTACCTTTCACTTAGTCCTTATTTCTCCTGGCTTGATAAATATGGAAACTGCCACATCTCCTGCTTATCCACTCTCCTGAAGACTCCAGCTTTGGCTCCTCCTGACCATCCTGGGGCCAGGTCGCAGTTTCAGGCTGGGCTGGTTTTGGCTCCCAGCCTGCTGTGATGAGCCCCACCTGCTGAGCTACCTTCAGTGAGACATGTGTTTTCTGTATTTTTGTGAGTTTTGTAGCCCTAAAAATTTTTTAGAGTCATATTTTATGGGTATTTGTGGTGGCTATGTGGGAGCTACAAAACCTTGCTGCTTCTACACCATGATCTTGGCTCCACCCCCCTGTGTATGTACCATTTAAATGAGTTAGATGTTTACCAATGAAATAATGACCACTTAAAAAAATAAAATCAGTGTATAAAGTACATAAATTTTTCCTTACAATTACAATGCTCTGCACTAAGGGCATGAGGAAGGAGATATGGTTAACACACTGTCCCCATCATAAAAGAGGTACTGGCACGAATAAACATGATTAATAAGGAATAGCTAATGATTTTGCAGTGCTTTAAGGTTAATAAAATTTTTTTACATATTATCTCATTCAATTTTCATAACACCCCTCTGAGATATTCAATCAATGAACCAATGAGCATATATTAAATGATTACAATGTACCTCGACCTATGCTAGGTACAAGGATGCAAAAAGCAGGTAAAAATAATCTTTTCCCTCATGGAGTTTTCATTCTAAAGGGGAAGAAAATGGGTACATGATTAGGTATATCAGAAATATACAAAGTTGTTTTAAATTTAGAGGGAAAGGCACTTATGACTTGATGGGGTTGTGATTGGAGACTAAAAGAGGTCATCTTTGAAAGGTGGAGCATGAACTGAGTCTTCAAGGGAGCCAGGAATCAGATTAGGTACAGGTAGGGATGTATTGCCTTCTAGATTTGGAATATAGCCAGCACCAAGACAGGCTGGAGTGTGGGGTGTGAAGAACAGTATGTTGGCTTTTATAGCTAGACCATGGACTGTATGAAAAGGGGTAATGCATGTGGAGAGTAGAAAGACAGGAAGGGACCACTTGTGAAGAGCTTTAAAAGCCAAATAGTCATTTATATTTGCTCTTAGGAAACACTGAATAATTGATTGAATAGTTGAGTGCTATGGTCCTAGCCACTTTTTGAGAAATTCACTTTGGTAGCTGTGTAGAGGATGATTGGAGAGAGGGCATACTTGAGGCAGGGAGACTGACTAGGGTATGATTGTAATTGTCTAGGCAAGAGATGGTGAGGGCTGAACTAGGGTGCTGACTATATGATGGGAGAGAAGGGATGAATGCAAGGGAGGGAGGAGCCATTCTCATGTCCGCTTTTACCTCAGTCCCTCTCAGGTTTTTCCATTTTGCTTCCCTGGTTTTCCTTACTGAAAGACGGAGCAGTGTGTTTATAAAGTCTCATGATCTATTGGTTTTACTTTCCTTTACTTCATCTCATTGCCCCCCACCTTCAGACCTGCATGGGGCATGTTATTCTCTTAATTATTTTCCCATTTCCTTAGTTTTTATCATTTTTCTCACTTTAACCACTAAAATGAAGATATTTTCTGGAGAAGGTTGCAATTATACTGTATATCATAAAGTATTTTTTTTTTACCTCTTCTCCTAAAATACTTACGTATATATGTGTGTGTGTTTGTATGTGAGATATTGGTCATGAAAGCCATAAGAAGCTTGCAGAGTCACCAGCAGCCTGGGACATTAGAGAATTTGAAGACTCCAGTCAGAAATGCCACATCCTGAGAGTCATGAGGCATTTTAAAGTGAATACCTTAGACAAGATGCACCAAAGTGGGGTGAGATTGTGAGGTGGTAGGCACCCAGATAAACTTCATAATCCTACTAACCAACACCAAATGACATTTTTCTAGTTCTATAAACTTTGTCATGCACTCTACATACAATATCTCATTTGAGCCCCACAACAACCCTGTTAGGTAGGTTCTAGAGTTCTCATAGGGTAGTAGATTTAGAGATAAAGGGACCTTTAAGGTCACATCATTTAACTCCATCAGAAAAAGAAGGCTCAGGGAGGTAAGTGACTTTCCCAGGATCACACAGATAGGAATAGAAGAGCCAGGATACAAAACCAAGATCTTGAATTTGTTCCACTTCATCATAATTCCCCTCATAATCCCCATTTTACAGACAAGGAAACTGAGGCTTAAAAAAGCTGAATCACTTGCCCACAGTCACAAAACTAGCAAATGCCAGAAGCAAGATTTGAGCCTGGCACTTTCTTGATGCTAGTTTAACAGCCTAGCCACTAAGTCATGTGACTTATCTCTGAATTGGTTCTTGTGCTTTTGTGTCTATGGGAGAGAAGTGCAGAATTCCCTGAACCTAATTTTTAATTTTTAAAATTAAAAGAGAGGCAGCTAAGTGGTGCAATGAATAGAGCACCATCCCTGGAGTCAGGAGGACATGAATTCAAATCTTTCCTTAGACACTTGACACTTACTAGCTGTGTGACCTTGGGCAAGTCAGTTAACCCAAATTGCCTTGCCTTCCTCCCTCCAAAACAATAAAGTTAAAACAATGGTGACCATATAATGATAATAATAGTAGCTTACATTGTGTAATACTTAATTTTCAAGTCACTTTACTCATTTTGCTCTTCATTATTGCATGTCTTTCCATGTTTTTCTAAGATCATCAAGCTCTTCATTTCTTATAGCACTGTAGTATTCCATCACAATCATATACCACAACTTGATCAGCCATTTGTCAGTTGACAGACATCCCTTAAATGTCCATTTCTTTCAAATCTTTCCATTTTCAAGTTACTTTAATGGGAAGGTTGAACTAGATGGCCTTCAAAGTCCCTTCTTGCCCAAATCAATGATGTGTTTTACCTACCTGGATCCTTATAACCCTGGGAAGTAGGTACATACAGATATTATCTGTCCTATCATGCCCATATTTCAGATGGGGAAGCTGAGTCTCACAGATCTTAAGGACTTTCCTAACTTCAGTTAGTAAGGGTCAGATCCAGGAGTTAGACCCTTTTATTCTGTTTTTATGTCTAGCATTCTTTCTAGAAAATAAAAAAAGGATAGCCTGAAATATGGTAGAAATTTTTTTTTAAAAAATAGGCATCATAAAACTTGCCACCATCCTAGTAAAAGTATGTCAAATGGGAATGTAAAAATCCCACCTTGAACATCTTCTTGGCATTCAACATCATCACAAAGGCCATATATTTCACTAGGATTAGGAATGCAAACTCAGTTGAGGTGGAGGAAAGTAACATATCTAAGTTCCAAAGTCAGCATTAGCCTTACCCCAGCTCCTTCTTCAGTAATGTCCTAGAGATATCCATCTACCAACAATGCTTTGTGCTACCATTAATTTTGATAGTATAGTAGAAAATATCAAATATGACCATTCCACAATGTATTCTCCAAATCAGAATCATCTATGCCCCAGAGAATATCAAAGTTCATGGGACAGCCTTCTCTGGTTTATCTTTCTTGTTTGTTCCATGGCTTCCTAAATATGAATATTGGCAGAGACTCAGAAAAAAGTATTACTAAATAATACAACTAGAAGTCTTCTTTGGATTGCTTCCCTTTTTCAATGTTGAAAGAAGTCATGAGCTTATCAATCTGAAAGCTGGGATGTTTGGGGACTGAGGGTCTGTTTTTCTGACTACTCAGACTTGAAAGTAACAGTTCAGCTTGGTTTTATTTAAATATCTTGCTTAATGTTATAAAGCTATAGCACTTGGGGATATTTCAACTTCCTTCTTCCCAACTACCCTGCCAAAGGTACCATTTTCCTTCCCATCACACTAGCTTCTAACCTATTTGTCATCGTCAATGAATACTTCAACTCAATGCCACATAAGTGTTGTGTTATCAAATCTTCTTTCTACTGTCACACCATCTCCTTCCTATGTTCCTCTTCTTTCCCCTCACACAAACACCTCCAGGGTCTCATCACCTCTCAACTGAACCACCAAAATATCTTCTGATTGATCTCTCTGCCTTGTTTCTCTCTCCACTGTTTAATCCTTCTTTTACCTGCCAAAGTGATTTTTCTAATGTGGATGTAGATTTTAGCTTTTTCACTCCCTTCTTCAATGAACTGTAGCAGTTTCCTAGTATTTCTTGCATCATGTATAAACTCCCCTGTTGAACATTTGAAGTCCCTAACAACCTGATCCTTTCCCACCTTTACACTGTACTTCTCTCCACAGATTCTATGATCCAAAGACAATGGTCTATTTGATCTTCCTCAAATACATTCCATTCTCAAATCTTTTGTGTTTTTGCAAAAGTTGTGTCCCCTTGCACCTGGAATAATGCTTTGCCCTTTCTCCTCTGCCCTTTTGCCTCTACCTCTTCATTTTCCTGGCTTCCTTCAAGACCCAATTTTAATCCCTCCTTTGACAGAGTTTTTCTGGATCCTCCCAGCCTCTAGTACTCTATCCAATTAGTTTATGACTTGCTATCTCCCACATTAGGATGTGAGCTCTTTGAGGTCAAGGACTGGTTTTTACCTTTCCTTATGGCCTTAGTGTTTAGCACAGTGCCTGCACATAGAAAACATTGAATGTTTGTTGACTGACTGTACTCAAGAGTGGTCCCATAATTTTTTTAAAGTATAGCAAAAAAAAAAGCCCATAGTCAAGGCTTCTTCCAGGCTCAAGTCTTGTTGTTCAGTCTTTTTTTCGGTCATGTCCAATCCTTTGTGACCCCACTTGGGGTTTTCTTGACAAAGATACTGGAGTGGTTTGCTATTTCCTTTTTTACCTCATTTGAGGGTCAATAGGGTTAAGTGACTTGCCCAGGATTACACAGCTAATCAGTGTCTGGGGCAGGATTTGAACTCAGAAAATGAGTCTTCCTGGCTCCAGGCCCAGCAGTCTTTCCACTGTGCCACCTAGCTGCACTATGAGTTTGTATCTACTCACATCCATAGCTCATGGGCCAAGCTTGATATACTTCCTTTTATTAGTCAACCAGAGAATGCAATTATTTCAAAGCAATATGAAAAGGAGCAATAAAATATTTTTCATAAAACTGAGGCACATTCTCCTAAAAATCCGCATGCCATCAGTGGGAGAGGAATAAATTTAAAATGGTAATACATCTGGCCAGGACATATCATAGATGGGTAGCTTATACCTTTGCTGATATGACAACAATGATATCTTATGGACATGTCATTACACTACTACCTGAAGACTTATTCCATGCTTGTCTCACATGTATTGTAGTCTCTTCTGGAGTCATGGCCTCCTCTGTACACAGGGTCATCTCCCCTAGATATAAAATCTGTGCTGAGAATTGTACCCAGCTTTTCACATATGGCTATTGCTCAGCATTACTTCATTGTCTGTGATTGCTGCCAGGGATGGCTCCACTGAGCATATGATTACAGAGCTTTTCTCTGTTTCTAGCTTCTGGCTTCAGCTGGAATCATTAGCTAGAACACCATCTCTTTTGCATCGAAGAATGGGCTCTGCCATGCTTTTTAAAAAAAAGTTTAAATCTTAGGACTTTCTTTGATCCCTTTTAGAAGATAGAAACTCTTAAAACATCTAGCCATCCTACTAGGGAAATCCTTTTCTAAAGAAAACAGATATACACAGATGATTTTCCCTCTTTGGGAGTGGTTTGTCTCTTTCTTTAAGAATGTTGGCTAAGAAGAGGTCTTTTCTCCAGATAGACCTAGACTCTAGGTACCAAACTGTCTGGAACCCAGAGCAAGACCATTCCCAGTTCCCTAGTGCCTTCAGGTTTAATCTGTTTTTTGAACTGCATTTTCTGGTTGCCAGTCCCCAGTCTCTGTCAGAGACCTCATTCTAGCAAAGGGTAGAAATCCCTTATGGTCCCAGTTTAATTGCTATTTTGTTCCTCCTATTCCTCATATAATTTCAGGGAAACTATTCCATTGAAACCTCAGAATTGTGACCCCTATAGAGTTTGATTTTCTGCAGTCTAATTTTTGTGGCCCAGATAGGCTTTTATTTTTTTTCTCTGCAAATTAAACTAAACAAGAAGAAAAACTAAGCTGAGAGAACAAGATCATTATCTTTCTTACCTAGCCACATTCCTGGCCTTTATGACACAGCAAAAAGCTTTTCAGGCTTTGTATACAAGCCTTACAGAAAAAATGTCAAACACAGCCAACAAATATCATTTGAAAGAGAGCTGTAAATACCTGAAGTGGAAGTTTTATTTTTATATTATTCTGTAGTGTTTATTTATTAGCTTATTTGTATCGAAGCCTTTCCACTCCCCAATTCAAAAAGTCATCCCTTGTAACAAAGATTAAAAATGAGGGAAAAAATAGTTCAGCAAAATCAGTCAATGCTTCAATTACCTGGGTAATGATCTACCTCTCAGAGAGAATGCTCAAATCAGAGGTTCTTTATCTGGGGTCCATGGACTCCCAAGAGATGTCTGGATAAATATCATTGTGTTTGCAAAATTGGATCCGAAAAAAAAATTGACACCTTTGTTTTCATGAACATTGATTTCCTTTGTAATCATCTGTACATTGTTATTTACATGAAAAAAGATCATTTTGAGAAGGGGTTCATAGTGTTCACTCATCTGCCAAAGGAGTCCAAGATACTCTGAAAGGTAAAAAAATAAAATCTCATGAATTAAGCAGTAGAAATTTGATCAGACTGATCATACTTCGAATATAAAATACTTTATATGAATTATCTAATCATTATCCTTGTTTAGTATTTATGAGTGGTCATGGTTATAGAATAGTAATGGTTAATATTTATTTAGCATTTTAATGTCAGAAAGCATAATCTTGTGATATTAGGCATTATTATTAATTCCCATTTTACATATGAATCAACTGAGATTGAGAAGTTGCTCAGAGTCACACAGAGAGTAGTTGAGTGAGCTTGTAAGGATTCAAAATCAGGTCTTCATGCCACCACCTTCTTGTCTCTATCCACTGCGCTAAGTTGTCAGTCACCATATAGTATTAAGCAGCAAAACTGAGATGATCCCAAATATATTGACTGTGTGTTCTTTTTTTCACTATCTCATACAACATCTCTCTTTAAGAATTCAAAAATGTTACAGAATAATAGAGTTGGGGGGCAGCTAGGTGGCTTAGTGAATAGAGCAATGGCCCTGGAGTCAGGAGGACATGAGTTCAAATATGGCCTCAGACACTTAACACTAGCCGTGTGACCTTGGGCAAGTCACTTAAATCCAATTGCCCTGCCTTTCCCCCTCCAAAAAGCAAAAAAAATTATTACAGTTGAAGAAAATAACCTCAGAGGTCATTAAGGTAACAGTAAAGTAAAAATCCCTACAAATCCCTGCCACAGCATCCCTGACAAATAATATTCAGCCTCTGCATGGAGATTCGCAACGATGAGGAACCTCCTACCTTCCTTTGCACTTTTGTGTGACCATTATTTTAAGAAGTTTTTCTTTCTAGTAAACTGAAATCTGCCTCTCAGCAGCCTCCATCTTATTCCTGCTCTCTGAAGCTAGGAAGAAAAAGACTAATCTTACTTCCTTACCATAGCTTTTCATATACTTAAAGAAAATGGCCTTATGTCTCTGTCTCCTGAGTAAATCTCTGTTCTTGGCTAGATATCCCTAATTTCTTCAATCAATTCTCATATAGCATGGACTCCTATCACATTACTCTCCTGAGTCTTCCTCTGGAGTTGTTCAAATTTGTCAATGTCATTTTTCAAAAAGAGCCAACTAGGTGAAGGAGAGTTGGAATCAGGAAGGGAACAGAAGGGTATAAACATTTATATAGGGGTGGCTAGGTGGTATAGTGAATAGAGCACCGGCCCTGGAGTCAGGAGGACCTGAGTTCAAATGCGGCCTCATACACTTGACACACTTACTAGCCATGTGACTTTGGGCAAGTCACTTAACCCCAGTTGCCTTCCAAAAAAGCAAACCCCTCCCCCCCCACATTTATATAGCACCTACAATGTTCGGGAAACTGTGATAAGCCCGTTTTACATATATTATCTCACCTGATATTCACAGCTGTTACATGATAGGTGCTATGTTATCATCTTCATTTTACATATGGGGAAACTGATACAAATAAAGGTTGTAACTTGCTCAAGGTCATGTAGTTAGTCAGTGACTGAGGCCACAGTTGAAGTTAGGTATTTCTCAGGCCCAGCCTTCTATTCACAGATGTCTCCACCTGAGTTCAAAACCTACCTCAGACGTTTTCTAGCTGTGAGACACTGAGTAAATCCTTTTAACCATTCCCAAACTCAGTTTCCTCACACGTAAAATCAAAATAATAATAATAATATTAATAGCACCTGCCACACAGCAGTTATGGGGATCAAATGAGACAACATTTAGAAAGTGTTTTGCAAGCAGTAAGTACTATATAAATGTGAAAATACTATTATTATGGTGCCAAAAGTCAAATAAAATCATGTACATTTGGTCAGATCTGGGCAAAGTCTAGTGGGATTATGTACTCTATCCCTGTAGACTATTCTTTTCTGGGTGTAACTCATCATCAGATGTGTGTGTGTGTGTGTGTGTGTATGTGTGTTTTAACAGTAACACACTATGAACTCTGGTCAAACTTGCAGAACATTAAAAATTCCTGATTAGTTTTCATATGACCTCTTATCTAGTCATTTCTAGCTTGTACTTGTGCCATTAATCTTTTTAGTACCAATCTAGGTCCTCAAATGTCTTGCTATTGAATTTCATCTTATTAGATTTGGCATTTGTTCTGGTAACCTGAGATCTTCCTTGGAATTTGACTCAGTTGTTCAACATGTCAATTTACTCTTTTGGCTGAATTCTCATCTTCAAATTTCATGTCATTTATGCTTTCATTGAAAATTGTTTTCATAGAAAATTTCATTAAAATTATTGAATAGTACAGAGTCAAGGGCAAATCACTGGGGACTTTTAGACAGATTGACATTTGTTTTCTTTCACAATCACTTTCTTTTGGTTTTATCATTCTTCGAGATCCAAAGCCACCTGTGGGTACTATTTGCTATGTTCAGTCTTTGTCTTTTTATCTTGTGCACAAGAAGAGCAAGTCAAAGAATTTGTGGAAAACCAGATATATTTTGCCTATGACATTCCCATAATTCTTTTTAAGAATTATTTTTAGTTTACAACATTCAGTTCCACAAGCTTCTGAGGTTTAAATTTTCTCCCCTTTCCCAAGACCGCATGCACTCTGATACAGGGTCTGCATATACATTTATATCAAACATATCCTCTTTGACCCAGCAATACCATCCTTCTTTCTCTGGATTTGGATAGCATTTTCCAGCATGAGCTTTTTGCAGTTGTTATAGAACCTTGCATTGCCAAGAAGAGCTAAGTCTATCAAAGTTAGCCATTGCACAATGTAACTATACAAAGTTCTCCAGATTCTGCTACCCTCACTCAGCATCAGTTGATATAAGACTTTCCAGGTTTTCCTGAAATCTGCCTGCTCATTTCTTATAGCACAATAGTTTCCCATTACATTCATATACCACAGCTTGTTTGCCCTTTCCAACTAATGTGTGTCCCCTGAATTTCCAATTCTTTGCCACCACAAAACGGGCTATTATAAATATTTGTGTACATGTGGTCTTTTTCTCATTTGTGTGATCTTTTTGGGATACATCCTAGAAGTGGTATTGCTGGGTCAAAGAATATATACACAGTTTTATAACCCCATTCCCATGATTCTGATTTTACATCCTTTGTGGGGCTAAATTTTCTGAAACCAGGATTGAGTTGTCTTTTCTAATTTCTTTCTTTTTTGTTTAGTATTTTATTTTCCCCAAGTCACATGTGAAAACAATTTTTAACATTCATTTAAAAAAAACTTTGAGTTCCAAATTCTCTTCCTTCCTCCCTCCCCAATCCACTTAAGGTAACTAATTCAATATAGGTTTTACATGTGTAATCATGCAAAACATATTTCTATATTAGTCATGGTGTGAAAGAAAACATTTAAAAACCTCAAAAACAAAGTTAATAAAAGTATGCTTCAATCTGTATTCAGGCACCATTTGTTCTGTCTCTGGGGGTGGATAGCATTTTTTCATCATAAGTACATTCATCATAAGTACTGTCTTGAATTGTGTATTGCTGAGAATAGCTAACAATCTTACATCTTACAGCTAATCAGCTGAACATTTTAAAATATTGCTGTTACTTTGTATAGAGTGCATTTCACTTTACATCAGCTTCTGTAAGTCTTTCCAGGTTTTTCTGAGAGCATCCTGTACAATAGTATTCAATCGTAATCACATTCCACAATTTGTTTAGCCATTCCCCAATTGATGGGCATCTGCTCAATTTCCAATTCTTTGCTACCAAAAAAGAGCTGTTATAAATATTTTTGTACAAATAGATCCTTTTCCTTTTTGTTTTTTTATCTTTTTTGGGATAGAGACCTAGTACTGGTATTGAAAAGTCAAAGGGTATGAATGGTTTTTATATATTTTAGGCATATTTCCAAATTGCTCTACAGAATGGTTGAATTAGGTCACAACTCTTTCAACAATGCACATATCAGTAACCACACTGGCATACCCAGGATGGCTGCTAGCACAGGTTCTTAGATCTGCTTTACTAGAAAAGATAGCTATTCAAGGGATCAACAATCTTTTTTCATCACTTTCATTAGTTCAGGAGAAAAACCAGTATCCTGAACTTTGTAGAAAATCCAAACAAAGAAAAAAGAGCAAATATAGGCAGAGAAATAAAAACCAACAGATGGGCTTCTAACTGTCTGAGAAATTAGTACAGATCAACAGACAGATTCAATTTAGTTACCATATACAGAAGCACAAAAATCTGGGTTTTTCAAAGCCAGGGGGCTCCTTGACAGCTACCTAGAGTCTTATCTGGCCAAATCACACAAAGATTCTTCCAGTGATTGAGCCCTAATGTGAAATGCTAACCTTCGAGTATATATGCCCTTCTTCAGGGTCAGATGACATTACAACCTTCATGACTCACTGTCTAACAACAAAATAACAAAATATGTGGGCCTTCCTGAAAAACAAGCCTCCCCTAATCAAACTTCTCTTGTTGGCATCCAAGTGGGGCCTGTTAATGGGTGGGGAAGATCTTATATCCCATTAACAGTATAGTGCATTGATGTCTCATTTTCCCCACATCCCCTCCAATATTTGTCATTTCCCTTTTCTGTCATATTTTCTTCTAATTTCTATTGTAAGTGTGGGTATTGATTAAATTAATACATCATTTACATTACTCCATTTAAAGTAAGTAACAAAATATTGCACCCTGGATATCTTTAGCAGGTGAGAAGTGAGAACTTATCAACTGAGTCAGTCAATTAGAAATATGAACTAAATGTGAAGTAGGCCTAGGCATTTTCATTTACTCAGGAAAAAAAATATTGCAACTAGGTGAAGCAGAAAGTATGTGAACATTAACTGGGAAAACTTGGTCATGCCTTCAAGGCGTAAATATTTGAAAGAGAAATTGAACAAGTCATTAATTAATTGTAAGGGGAAGGGAAAAATCCCCAAACCCTAGAACCAAATAGATCACAAATGAATTCTATGAAACTTTGAAAGAATGTATGATACTTCTGATATGCAAACTATTTTTTTAAAAAAAAGAAAAAGAATTCACTTTGCCAAATTCATTCTCTGCAACAATTATAGACCCAAACCAAGGAAAGATAAGGCAAGAAAAGAGAATTGCAGATCAATATAGCTAAAGGCTTTGGATTAAAAAGTAGAGTCAAATGCTAGAAAAGAGATTGTAATGTTTATTAAAAAGTTTATCATTTTGAATTTAAATTTAGAGCCACAATATAAGGATAATTTAACATTAATACTACCATAGTTAAATATGCTAAAAGCAAAAATAATAAAATCTCTTGAAAAAATATAGTTGCCAAATTACATTAAAATTTTAAAAAATCATGCAGATAAAAGCATCTTTCCTAAATTTGAATTTAAATAATTACATTTAAACATAAGAGCTAGTCTTATTTGTAATAAAGGAAAAATTAGAATCTTTTAAAATAAGATAATTAATGGTGAAGCAAAATGTTAACTAGCATTATTTGACATAGAAATACAACTACATCAATGAGAAGGAAAAAGAATTAATAGAATAAACATTAGTAAAGAGAAAAAAGAATAAACAAAATAATTAATCAATATAATAAATTATTTCAACAAAATGTTGGAATGCAAAATAAATTAAAAGTCATTAATATTTTATATATTGCTAACAAAACCAAGGAAAATGAAGAAAATATAAATATTCTTTAAAAGGGCAACACAATTAATTAAATATCTGGGAATCAACTTACTAAGATGGATATATATTTTGTACAGAAATAAAGGAAGATATCAATAACTGAAGTGGTTCAATGTCCATGGTTAAAGCATGTACCAATAAAAACGACAGTGGCATCCTCTATATAAGATGATTCAAAAAGAATTGAAGAATTTCAAAAATTTATTACTCAGTAGTATGCACCAAGTTGTACTTACTTTTACACTTTTCAAGTTTTTTCTAGATAGTTCATTTGCAAATTGACTTTGACTGCATATTAATAATTATATAATCTGGTTACTCAGTAATAAATTTTTAAAGTGTTGCTTTCTTTTGGAATTACATTGTAGAAGTACATAAACAATAACATAATTCACATAAAAGACTAAACAAGGGAAATCATATTTCCAAGATTCAAATTATGCTACAAAGCAATAATTATCAAAACTGTTTTTACCATGAAAATGTAAACAGAGATCATTAGAGTAGATTTAATGAATGCAAGTTAGAAGCAATGGCATATAGTCTTCTAGTCTTTGATAAAAGCAAGAATATACATCTCCATGAAATTCCTTGACAAGAATTGGTAACACAATTTGACGACAGTTTGGCAGAAAATAGAATTTTTTCAGTACTTTATACCATACAATGGTAAATTCTAAATGAACACATTATCTAGATTAAAAAATGAAAATTGGTGGTAAAAAAAAAATTAGGGGAAACAGCATGCTATAGTAGCAAAAGTGTAGTATCTGAAGCCAAAGACCATGGGTTCAAATTCTGCTTCTGCTCCTTACTATGTGATGTTGGTCCCTGAACCTCATTTTCCTTATATGTAAAATAAGAAAGCTTGAAAAATCCTCTGAAGTCCCTTCTAGGTTTCAATATGTACCCTTATTGTCTATCATTTTTACAATAATGGATATGGGAAAACATCACAATTACCTTCATCATACATTAAAAAATATAGTGGAAAGAATGACTTGAATTCAGTCTTCAGTTCACTAGTAGTTGTGTGATCAGGCAGTTAAGTGGATAGAGTGTGGACATGGAATCTAGAAGACACATCTTCCTGACTTCAAATCTGGCCTCAGACATTTATTAGCTGTGTGACCTTGGGCAAGTCACTTAACCCTGTTTGCCTCAGTTCCTCATCCATAAAATGAACTGAAAAAGGAAATGGCAAACCAGTCCAGTATCTTGGCCAAGAAAACCCCAAATGAGGTCATGAAGAGTTGGATATGACTGAAATGACTCAATAACAGCAATGGCAACAAAGCTGTGTGATCATAGGCAAGTCACTGAACCTCTCTGTGCATCAGTTTCCAAATATATAAAGTGAAGATAATAACAATTCAGAGGGCTATAATGAGACTCCAATGAAATAACTGACAATTTTGCAAACAGCATGAGATATGTCAGTTACTACTTTTAGAAAAATTGTACACAGCAAAATATACAATTAAAATGTTATAAATTTTTTGCACAATAGATTAATATGATTAAAATGTGCAGAAAAGACATAGAATGGAGAGAATTGTTTGCATAAGACATCTTTGATAAAAGCCCCAAATCTATGGAAAATCAGTGCATATTTATACAATTCAAAGCAACTTCTAAACCAATAACTGGTTAATCACTATGAACAGTTTCTAAAAGGGGAAAAAGACATCAGAGTATTTTAAAAAGAGTTTAAATCTGCTTTTAAACAGAGCAATACAAATTAAATAAATTTAAGCTGTCAACATATCCATCAAATTGGAAAATATGGAAAAAAACTTTTATGAAAGGAAATGTTGGTGGGGCTGTGGGAAAACAGGTGCTTTAATTTACTGCTATTAGAGTTGTGAATTAGTCTGGCCATTTTAGAAAGCAATTTGCAACTACACAGTAAAAATTTAAAAAATGCGTTCTTGCTCTTTGACTTAGTGAAGGGTTTATGAGGCCATAAATCAAGGAAGTTATTGACAGGAAGAAAACCCTAGTTGTATAAAAAGAAAATCCATACCGGTATTCAAAATAGAAAGAAGTTGAAAATAATGTCCATAGCAGTTGGGGAATGGATGAACAAATTGTTACATATGAGCGGATTTGATCATTATTGTGTTATAAAAAATGCCAAATATGAAGATTCCAAAGAAATATGGGAACATTTATAAGTGGTGATTCAGAATAATGAAAGCAGGTTTCAAAGAACTGTAACACCTTGGCTGCAATGATGTAAGTGAAGACAGCACCAAAAGGTACTTAAACAGGTTAAATATAATGTTTGTTGCTGGTAATGACTTTTTAAAGTTAAAGCACATAGACTTCTTGTCTTTTAAGAAATAATAAGTAACAAAAAGCATATTGATTTACATACAATTATTTATATTTGTTTTTGTTATTTTGCTTTAACAAGGAGAATTATTCATTTTTAACATTATTTTTTTCTGTTTTGTTAAAGAAAATAAATCCATTTAAAAAAATTTCTCTCCCAAAATCATGTTGCAAATAGATTATGGTTTGCTTTCTCCCCCTTATTTATTATTAACTCTAGGATAAAATGGTCATTTCTTCCCAAGTTCAACTTATTTCTATTTTTTGGAAATCAGTTTTTGCTTATTGATCAGAATCCAGTCTAGAATGGCAGCTTTTATTTCAATGAAAAATTAAATAGAAAGAATGTGGTGGCAGAAATACCTTTAAGGGAAATCCATGAACCCTGGTGGAGAGGCATGAGAAATGTGGGGGGAAAACAAAAAAAAATTTGGAGGAAAATACTATACATTACCTGACCAAAATGAGAAAGTAAGTTTATTGTGGACAGATGATAAAGCTTGTATAAAAGAAAAAGAAATCAGACATCAGAAGCTGCGCTTTATTGCTGTCCTTTCTTACATCATCTCTTTCGAATTTCTGGTTTTCACCAAAATTCTTGCAATATCACATCTAGAACCTTCTATTATATCTTGTACAGGATAATCTGAAAGATTTTTTTGGAATTCTTTTCGCTTTTCTGCATGAGGTACTTCATTCCTTTTTTTGGGTGGGGGGAAGAGGTACTTCCTCTTTCTAGGAGGCAGGTTAGCTTGAGTTTTATTACGTAGTCCTTTGAGAAACAGGAACATAGCTCACCTTTTACAGGTAACTAGAAAAACTCCTTTCCCAATCATAGTCAGTTTTGAAATCCAACATTTTATTTTTCTCTTGTTAGTTGAAAGAATTATTATTATGCTTTTATATTAATAACAAATGATTAGTTTCTGATCCAGGCTTCTCTCCTATTTCTTCATTAAGGCCCAGCATTTTTTAAAGTCAGTCTCTGAAGGACATGACTGATGAAATTAGTCTTGTATGGGACGCCACCCAAGTAGGAGACCCAATTTCTATTTAGAGTTTAAACAGAATCCAGTCTGGGTGAGTCCTTCCCCTGGGGAGAGGAGCTCCTGTTCTTGTACCCCTCCATTACAGTTTAGGATGACCCAGTTCATGAAGGAGAAAATCAACCAAAATGGTCTGGGTGGACATGGATTCCCCTGTACACATTGCTGGAAGTGGCTGAGTCTCTAATCAATCCATGTTCTCATCAGTAGCAGCTGAAGACTTTTAGCCCACCTACTCATTAAATGTCCATCAATCACTTGTCAAGGGAATTCCCTTTCTTAAGAGTTATTTAAGACTTTTGGAGTTTCCCCTGGGTGTCTTTGGTTATAGAGAGAAACCACTGACCATCAGTCTGGTGATTGCTGGCTAACCTAATTAATAAATTGGTTTTTCATTACCCAGAAACTCTGTTTTGGGGGTTTGCCATTTATAACATGGCTCTTCTGGGTAAAACACGCAGCTTAAATAGCTGTTGAAAAATTTTCATCTACTATATTTTTTATTGAGACTTGGTTGTTGGGGATGCTAGAGTGGCTTATTTGTATGTCAGTCTTCATTTATCAGTCTTTTCAGGACTTCTTCCTATTATTCAAATACTGTAGCAAAAAAAAATATGAATGCTCTTTCCTGTAAAAAAAAAAGGGGGTGAAGCGACTAGTTGCCCAGCATTAATGAGAATAACATACTCTTTCTTTTGCTTCAAGCTTAGAAATTTATGTTTTGTGAACTAAGAACTGAGAATGTCTCATGGAAGCCCTTGGGCTCTATAATTCTACAGAATGACCTTCCTTGGTTTGACAGGACATCAATTAAGTTGACTGTCAAAGCCCAGTCTAAGACCTATATTCTGAAGAGGAACTACCTCAAGAGGGTGTACTGCTGGTTGCCTATGATTGTGACTGAATTTTCTTTAATGCTATTTTCTTGTATTTGTGCCTATATCCAGAGCCTTTTTAAATAATTTGAATGATAATTGAAAAATCCACACTAAACCTAGTGCTTCCCATTTTATAGCTGAAACATGGGGAGATATAACCATGAAACTACAGTCACAACATGAGGCAGAGGCAAAACCAGCCTTAAAGCTCTGGGTTTTTGAATGGTTTACTGATGTTCTCAAGTGATCCCATGAAAAACACAATACTGAGCAAAACTGCATTATGGGGGGGGGGTGGATTTTTCCATGAGCAAATGACCATAAATGAGAGGTGCACACATTTTAGGGAAACCAACATTTGAGCTATATTTAAACTCAATACTGGAGAAGAAATAAAAGAGAAAAAAAGGGAAGAAGAGGTAGGAAAGAAGCGAAAGATGAGGTGTCCCAGATTGGAGGGCAGTTAGGTAGCAGAGTTGATAGAATGCCTGGCCTGGAGTCAGAAGACTCATCTTTTTGAGTTCATATCTGGCCTCAGACACTAATAGATCCTAGACCAGCCACTTAAACCTGTTTGCCTCAGTTTCCTCATCTGTAAAATGAGCTGAAGAAGTATTTTTGACAAGAAAACCCCACATGTAGTCACAAAGAATTGGACATGTCTGAAATTACTAAATAACCACAAAATCAGGTTAGAAATCTTAAAGCACTATATAAATGCTAGCTCTTGGGATTGTTGTTCTTATTTCCTGTGTTATTGTTCAGTTATGCCCAACTCTTCATGACTCTCTGTACTATACTGTCCATGAGGCTGTCTTGACAAAGATACTAAAGCAGTTTGCCATTTCCTTCTCTGATGGATTAAGGGAAACAGAGGCTAAGTGACTTGTCCATACAGTTAGCAATTGTTTGAGGTTAAATTTGAACTCTGATCTTCCTGACTTGAGATCCCAGGGCTCTATCCACTGAATCACCTAGCTGATAGCAAAGGAAGAAATTGAGAAGATTTAGAGAGTATAGCAATCTCCACCTATTTTGTGTATGAACAAGTAGACCTAAGCATTTCAATAGACTATGAGTATGGCTTGCAAGCTATAGACCATTAGCACTGAAGTGAACTCAAAAAGTCCAGTGTATTATTTTAAAATTACTAGCTCCAAGTAATGACAAGCTTCAACATAAGAGCACACTACATTCCTTTCGATGACCAATCATGCTTTTGAATGTTTGAAATGTTTTTGTTTATTTATGCTTTTGGCTACCCCATTAATTTCTTGAACTTTGACATTTGCATTGTTGTATCTCTGTGAAGTTAAGTTTTCAAAAGTTGTTGGGATTTTTAATAAGAATCAAAAAACACACAAAATTCAATATGGAACAAGGTTTTAGAAGTTATGTAGTGTCCAACAGGCACAGACACACACTATTAGTAAGTACTTGTGTTTACTTTAGAGTAAAGTAAAATGTGTATTTTCTTTCACTTTATATGTTTTATTCTTTCAAATGGCTGCTAAGTTGTTAGGACATACATGCTTATAAAATTACTTGTACCTAACTACTTAGTGAATGGGAGCATTATGTATTTATTTTGGCTTACTTGGTGTAGTAATTTTAGAAAGACAATACTCTGACATGAAAGGAGTTATGAATCAATAATTTGGGGGAACCTCTGGTCTATGAGATTATCACTATATAGAGACAGAATTCAGCAATTTTCCTTTATTAACATTGTCAAGAATGTATATAAGTTATTTAGAAAGACTCTAATTGGTGAAAATAAAAATCCTTTTGGTACTGAAAGTTATAGTAAGTCCTGAGCCAGAGATGTGACAGGGTTAGGCAAAGTCTATAGACATATCAATCAATCAATCAACCTACTATGAACCAGGTACTATACTAGGTGTAGGGTCTACAAATACAAAGAATGAAATAATTGCTACTCTTCAGGAGCTCATATTCTAATGGGGGAGACATATGTATATATGCAAATAAATGCAAAGTAGCTAAATACTAAGTAATGTAAAAAGAAGGGCACTAGAGTACTTGGAGGGGAAAAAGATGATGCTTGAGTTGAATCTTGAAGCAAGAGTGTTTCTATGAGGCAGAAGTGAAGAAAGAGTACATTTGAGCAGGCAGTAGGGATGGACTGTGCAAAGACAAGCAGACAGATTG
Organism: Pseudocheirus occidentalis; assembly: GCA_028646575.1. Taxonomy (NCBI): domain Eukaryota; kingdom Metazoa; phylum Chordata; class Mammalia; order Diprotodontia; family Pseudocheiridae; genus Pseudocheirus; species Pseudocheirus occidentalis. Next base: position 81,197,334 of record CM053596.1, on the reverse strand, counting down.
AGGAATGTCATGTGTATGGAGTAAAGAGAAGGACAATTTAGATAGATTATAGAGTTCAAAAAGAAGAGTAATGTTCAACAAGGCTGGAAAGATAGGAGGTTATATTTTATCCCACAGTTAATAGGGAGCCACTGGAGATTACTGAGCAAGAATGTGACATGCACAAATCTGTGCTAAATGAATCACTTAGGCAGCATTTTGGAGGATGAACTGGAATGAAGAGAGGCTTGAGGTAGAGGCCTAATTAGGATGAAGACTGGAAGTTAGGGCGTGGTGAATAGGAAGAGGAAGTGTAGCAATGCAAACTTTTAAAACATTACTTTTTATCCAAAAGCTATTGATATCCCACAATTCTATTGCCTAATGTACAGAGGTATGTTTTTTGTTTGGTTGGTTTTTTTGGCAATGTTAAGTACCATGTGTTATAGTGAAGATTCCAAACATTTTGTTGGAGTGAGGAGGGGTCCTTCTGTGATAGAACAGGAGAAGCAAACTGGATAGAGTCTACCATATACCCTACATTGGGAAAAGCTGATTTTAAAAGGGCTCAGAGGAAGTGTAGGTAGAATCCTATGAACTAAAATTCTACATTGGAAGTCAGTCCAGCAGGGATTGGAAATTTAGAGGACACAAAAGGAAACAATTTCAATGAGTCAGAAAAAATGAGAGTTTTCTAAAGAGACCTATGTGTATGCACAAGGAATTCATGAACCAACCTAGATTTTTAGAACATGTCTATGGGAGATGGAAGGAAAGTTGAGGATGACTAAGAGCATGGTAATGTTCTGTAAGAAGTTTTGGCAGGTGCGTTTAAAGTTGGGATGAGTTGAGACATGAAAGAAGGTAAGAAGAATAAAAAGTTGAGTGGGTTGTTTGTTTTTAGCTCTTTTGGGAAAACCAGTAGGATTAAAGAAGGATAGAACTATTACATGGGTGGATGGGTCTAAGATAACTGAAGAGAGAAAGAAAGGAGAAATGTTCAATTTTATATTACTTCTGTGTTCTCTGTAAAGGAAAATGACCTCTGAGCTAGAAAGGAAAGAACAAAAATTATGTCTAAGGTGTTGACATACAGGAAAAGCTAAATACTGCATAACAAAGAAGGGATTCCCCAAAGACCTTGACAGGCTAGATTGCTGGGCTGAATAAAATAAAATGTATTCATAGGGATAAGTTTAAAGTCTTATGCTTATGTTGAAAAAAATCAATTACCCAAATATAGGATGGAGGAGGTGTGATTAGACAATAGTTTGTCTGAAAAATATCTAGGGATGGTGAACACATTGTGGAGCACAAGCTCAAATGAGTGTACTCTAGCCATCAAAGAGGCAAAGGAGATCTCAGGTCATGTTCAGAGAGGCTGACCTCCCAAGAATCAGGAGGTAATGGCCCTTCTGTATCCTGACTTGGTCAGATCCCATCTGGCATACATTAGTCACTTCTCAGTGCCACAGTTTAATAAGGACATTGATAAGTTGGAAACCATTCTGAGCTCTGGAGCCAAAGCAGGGCAATCAGGATAGTGAAGGGCTTGGTATCCTTCATAGGAAGATAGTTTGAAGGAAATGGGGATATTCATTTAATTTGAAGAAAAAATCTAGAGAGGATTTAATCTATGTGTTTATTAATTATATTGGAAAGGGTTCTCATGGGGAAGAGATATTCTATTTCTTCTCTTTGTCCTCAAAGGACAGAGCCAGGAATGATGGGTAGAAACTGCAAAGAAACAAAGGAGGGAAAAGTCCCTAAAAATGAGAGCTATGAAAAAGAGTAATCAACTATTTTAATATGTGAAGTTTTTCTCCTTGGAGATATTCAACCAAAAGCTCTAGATAATCACTCATAGAGCATGTTGTAGGGGTAACTTGGGGTGCAGTGTATAGGGTGCTAGACCTGGAGTCAGAAAAATATTGGAGTTCTAATCTTACTTCAGACACTTGCTAGCTATAGGGCCCTAGGCAAGTGACTTCATCTCTCAGTTTGTTTCAGTTTTTTCAACTGTGAAATGGGTATAATAGCATCTACCCCCACCAAGGCTGTTGTGCAGATCAACTAAGATAATATTTTTAAGGCACTTAGCACAGTGCCTAGCACACAGAAGCCTATATATAAATTCTTATTACCTTCTCTAGCTGAGATTTCTTTGAGGGATAGATCTTTCTTTGAGAACTAGATGGCTGCTAAAGTCCCTTCCTATTCTGAAATTTGATGATTCGGAGGCAGTTTTTGTGGACAGAGGACACAAATCCCATAATACAGGCATCTACAATTTTCAAATCTTAACGAAGTCTGAATCACCAGTACAAATGATTTCCTGTAGTTTTGTCCTGAGCTCTTAGGCTCAGTTTGTTTACCCAGAGTGACTCAGCCCCATAGGATTCCAGATAGATGAGACATTACTTCAAATGAATTAGGTAATGAATGTTTGGAGTGGGGGGAGGACTTGTCAATGACACTGGTGAATTTTGGCCCCAGCGTTCGGTCAAGTTGATTGACTTCAGTATCTACCATATGGTGATATATGTGATATATGCCGATAGGAAGCTTTTCTTTAAGGTAATGTTTTAGATTTATGCAGACACAGAGACAATAATCTACTCTAAAGGCAGAAACTAATGTCATTGTAGGAACTCTGCCATCCTCCTCATAGCATTAAAATATTCTTTATTTCTAGAGCTTCACCAATGAAGTTAATAACGCTCATAGATTCTAATGGAGACTACTCTAAAGCCAAAAACCATAGTAACGGGAGAAGAAAGAATGAAAAGTGGAGACAAAGAAATGACAGGCAGAAAAAGACAGAAAGAGAAGAAAGAATTCATCGACTGAAAGTTGGAAGGGATTTTTGAGGTTGTTGAATCTGACCTTCTCCTTGTTTTAGAAATATAAACAAAGAGGTGAGGAGGCGATGCCAACAATTCTATTCAACAAACATGTATTCCACATCAATTGTATGTATGAAAGTCCTGTGTTCAGCATGAAGGGAGATATAAATATAAGATACAGCTTCTCACTTAACCCTGAAGAAATTTATACACTGGGAAAATATGGCCTATCTAGACAAAGGCATCATAGAATTTTGAGTTGTAAGGGGCTCTAGAGATCAATTGAGGCAAGCCACTCATTTTTAATGCTTGCCCTCCCTCCCCAGCTTCCTGGTATTTATGTTCTATCTGTTCTGTAGATGTTACATGTTGTTTCCCTTGTAATCTGTAAAGCCCTTGAAAGAAAGGATTATTATCCTTTTTGCTTTTGTATTTCCAGCACCCAGCAGTAAGCATAGTGCCTTGAAGTAATGAACTTTGACTTCAACTTTAGAATATTCTATGACAAAAATTAGGATATTTAGGGGAGGTAGGGAATTGGAAACATAAAACTTAAATTTTCTGATAAGCATGCAGCAGTTTGGGAAGTGAATATTTGTTGTTTTTCAACCATTTTCAAAGAGGACCAATGGTGTCACAGATAATGTTTTGACCTGTATGTGTATTGAATTTAAGTGAATATTTATAATCCTATTGGAAGTACACAATACTTGTCACAGTACATAATGTCAGGACAGCTAGGTGGCTCAGTGAGTAGAGCACTAGCCCTGGAGTTAGAAGTTCCAATCCAGCCTCAGACAGTTACTAGCTGTGCAATTTTGCACAAAGCACCCTCTATACTATGCCTATCTCAGTTTCCTCATCTGTAAAACTGGGATAATAATAGAACCTACTTCCTAGAGTTGTTGGGAGCATTAATAATATCTTTGTTAAATGTTTTGCAAAACTTAGAGCACTATAGACATGATAGCTATTTTTATTATTACTGTGTGATAAATTGAAGAATATTGAGATGAAGTTGGTTCTCATCTCATCTCACCCTTAGAGCACAAATTGATCTGGTTTTAAGGTGGAAAAATGGAAAGAATTCTGTTTGTTAAGATGAGATGAACCAAAGTCTTGAGATGCTGCTCGGGAGGTGGGACCTCTGCTACATTGTTATAGTGTCAGACACTGGGGATGTGGCATTGTCATTTATAACAAAGGCTGTCACTAAGATTATTAGAAAGATTAATCTTGTCATAAATGACTGTCACCAAAATTCATTTAAAGAGGGAAAAGATTCATCAAACAAAAATACTTGATTTCTGTGACAAAGGTTGTCACTCAAGTCACAACACAAAAAAATGAATTCCTACGTGAGAGCCAAATTAGTAACAGAATTAGAAGTACAACATCAAATTAACTTGTATCTGGAATGATGTAATTTTATGTCAGAGTGATATCCAAGGATTTACAAGCAAAGATCTGGTTACTTGTTTTTAGAGAAGACTGGGGATTTTATTTTAACGTCCAACCAGAGATTCCATCAATGTGGGTTATTACTGGTTTAGAAATTCCCCTCCAGCAATTCCAAAGTTCCCTCAAGGATCTATGATTGATTCAGAGCTATTTCACATCTTTATAAATGACTTTGGAAAGCATACATATTGAATTTGTATATGACACAAAGTCAGGAGGGATTGGTGGTTAATATGTTGGATCACAGAGCCCAAATAAAAAAAATATCAATGGATTGGAACATTGGGCTGAATCCAATAAGAATTTCTGTGGTCCATATCTATAATTTCATCATGTGGGAGACATGGCAGGCATGGAATCTCTCTCCACAGATATGAATGGTAACTTTTCTGTAACTTAAAGTCTTCACCAGGGAGATTATAGTACTTGTCCACTATCACATCATATTCATGTGCCAGAGGAAAAACTTGAACTGAGATCGTCCTGTCTCTGAGGCTGGCTCTCTATTCACTATGCATTACTGTTTTGCTCTGAGCATATAAACATAATGATATCCTCTGTCAAGGCTATCATTTAATATAATAACTATCTGAAGTACTCAAATGTCTTGTGTATCTTTTATTTTCAAAGAATGAAAGCTTTGGAGTACACATTCATCCTGATTTAATCAAATCTTATGAAATATGGTACAAGCATTGCTACAGGATTTTCATGAGGAAATAGTCTTTCTCCCCATTTTAGCCTCTTTCATCTTTAAAATTCCATTCTTACAGAGCTGGAGTATAAATAGGTCTTAGGCAAAACTCGAAATGGGATGGTGACTTACAAAATGGAAATTTCCCTCCTTGTTATATGCTGACTCATGGGTAATGATAGTGAGTCATGTACCTTTTTTTCCCCCTTTTGATCAGTCTTTATAAGGACAACTCATTTCTAGGCCCATGAAGTCAATGTAACCATTCTTCACTTGGTATTGATTGAGAAATAGCATGATACAGTCAAAAGACCCAAAGGACACTAGATTTCAGTTAGGAGTTAGAAGTCCTGAGTTCACTTGCTAGTGATGCGACCTTGGGCAAATTGCTTAGCTTATCTAAGCCTCAGCTTCTTCAACTGTAAAGCAGGGGAAATTGTCTGCTTACCCCATTGGGATTATTGTTGTGAAGATTAAGAAAGAATAAGTGAGTTTGTATATATGCATATAATAACAACAACAATATGATAGCAACTAACATTTATACAGAGCTTTCCAAAGATAATCTCATTTGAACCTCGTGACAGTCCTGGGAGGGAGATGCTATTATTATCCCCACTTTACAAATACAGAGACTGAGGCATGGTTAAGTGAATTGTCCAGGATCACACAACTAGTGAGTACTTTAGGTTCAATTTTAACTCAGCTCTTTCTGATTCCAGGCCTAATACTCTAATATCTGTTGTACTACCCATGTACATACATACATACAGGTATATGCAAGTATCTAGGTGGCACAGTGGATAGAGAACCACACTTGAAGTCAGGAAGACGAATCTTCCTGAGTTTAAATCCAGCCTTAGACACTTACTAGCTGTGTGGCCCTTGACAAACCTTTTAATCCTATTTGCCTCAGTTTCCTCATCTATAAAATGTGCTGGAAAAGGAAATGGCAAACTACTCCAATGTCTTTGCCAAGAAAACCACAAATGGGGTCATAAAGAGTGATACAAGATTGAAATTACTGAACAACAACAGCTCAAGCACAAACACCAGATATGCACAATATGTCTGAGGAAGGTTACTAGGATGGAGTTCCTTGAGATCATGTTATACCCAGATTAAGGAAGGAGCTGTGTATCTTTAGAATGAAGAATAAAGAAATGTTTCTTAAGGGTTAAGGCACACGAGAGCTGTCTTCAAGTATCTGAAGGACTATCAATTAGAAGATGGATTTCATTTGTTTTGCATTTGCCCTAGAATCAGGAATGAGCACAAGTTGCAAAGAGGCATATATAAGGTTTGGAGAGGAGGGAAAAAGAAACTTCTTAATGAACTGTTCCAAAATGGAATAGGTTTCTTCAGGAGAAGTAGACTCACACTAACTGTAGGTCTTCAAGGAAAAGTTAGATAACCATTCTTCAGTTGTGTTATCAAGAAGATTTTAGGTAAGCCCTTGACCTGGTTGGTGTCTGCAGTCCCTTCTCACTTGAAATTATGTGATTCTGAGGTATTTTATATTAGGAGGCTATTGTGATAATACACGACTTCCTATGTTGTTTGGGGTAGAAGAGAGCTTAAAGACTATCTACCTCTTCTAGTCCAATCCATGCTCACTTTATAATTCAGGAAACAATTTCCATATGGATATCTAAAGGTCACACAGGTTGTTAGGGGATTAGGCCTGAAACCTGTTTCCCTTGACACCAACATAGTATTTTTCAACTATAATACAAGGCCTCAGACTTGAAACAAGGGTGGTGGCTGTGAAAATGGAGAGGAAAGGAATGGGGAGTATCCTAGAGAGGCTACAAATGATAAGAGGCTAAGACTTGAGGACAGATTTGTAAGGAGGCATGATCTAACGTTCCTGTCTGTTTTTAACTTGGCAAGTCCAATCTCTCTCTTTCCTTTCCTTTTCTTCTTTTCCCCTCTGGCTGCCTTCCTTCTGGCTGTTTCCCTTAATTCATTAACACCTCCACTGGAGGTGGGGAAGAGGAAGGGAAGACAGATATATGTAACACATCAGTCAAGGCTGCTACTTGTTAGCAGCTCCTACACAAGCTTTGTGAGAAAGGAGAGGGAAATCACTGGCAAATGAAGTTTCAGAACTATCTATAGGTTTGCTTTCACTGGGTCAACTGCTACTAATTGAGAAATGAATGTTAATAGATACCCACACAAGGACCCAAGTCATTCTCCCATTTGCACCCTTCATTTCCAATCTGAATGGAGTCCTCTGTGGCTTCCAGAGTTTCTCTAGGTAGCTGGAAAGGGGAGAGAATGGTGAGAGAAACAGTGCCTCTGACTCTGAATTCTTGGCAAATCTTTCAGTTTAATTATTTCCCTTGGCTCCATTCAAGAAAGCAGTAGGATACCCTTTTATTTTTTAAAACCATTTTTCATCTTTTGCTTGGTACATGGTTGTACCATTAAGCATCAAATTTTCAGCTTTTCTGTGTTCATACTCCCCTGATGAGTTACTTTCAAGTGTGTAATGGTTACATCTTCCCTTCCTTGTAATGGCCTTCAAGTCAGCTATTCACTCCTCTCCTGAGCTGCCTCCAACACTTATTTTTTTTCCCACTTTGGGTTGAGAACGGAAAAGAATCTAAGAGTTTGTAGGAGCCCAGCAGATTATGTTCACCATGCCTAAGGACTGAATGGTGTCTGGACATAGAAATTATGGGCAAAGGATGAAAGATGATTTCATTTTGTTTTCCTCTCTTACACCAAGATGTGCTCATTTTTCATTCTATAGAACCTTACTCCCCTCAATTCCTAAGTGTCCTTCTTACTCTTCTTCAAGTCATAAAATTACAGAATTTAATGTTGAACAGGACCTCAAAAGTCATGTAATCCAAATGAATTGAATCCCCACTAAAATACATCTGACAAGTCTGGTGTCTATTTACCTTTGAGGAGAGTACTACTCCATTCCTGGACAGCTCTAAGTCTTAGGAAGTTGTTGTTTACATCAAACCTAAATGGGCCTCTTTGTAAGTTCCACTGATTCATCCCCTTTCCCCACTACCCCCCATTTTCTGGGGTGAAACAGAGTAATTCTGGAGCTTCATCTTGATAATCCTTCAGACACTTGAACACAAGTCTTCTTTACTTCAGGCTAAACACCCGTGGTTTCTTCAAATGACCCTCATAGGACATGAGATTGAGGCCCTTCACCTTTCTGATTGCTCTCCTCTCTACACTCTCAAGTTTATGGAACCTAGAACTCAGTAACACACTACTACTAAAGGGGTGTGAATACAAGGAGAGGATTGCCTTTATATTTCTGGAGACTCTGCCCCTCTTAATGCACACAAGATCTCATGAGTTCTTCTGGTTTCCATCTTTCACTGTGGCTCATATTGAGCTTTCAGTCTCCGAAAATCTCCCAACCTTCTTTAAAACAACTACTCTTAAGATATCATACACACACACATACATGTACACATATACATACATATGCACATATGCATGTATATATTATGAACATATGCATATTATGCACACATGGGTGTATCTCCAAGACTTGACATTTTCCCCTGTTGAATTTCACTTAGATTCAGCCCAAACAATGCTCCAGGGATGGAGAACCTGCATTCTCAAGGCTATATGTACCCTTCTAGGTCCTCAAATGTGGCCCTTTGACTGAATCTAAACTTCCCAGAGCAATTCCTCTTAATAAAAGGATTTATTCTGTAAAACTTGTACTCAGTCAAAAGGAGGTACCTAAGAACCTAGAAGGCCACATACGGCCTTGAGGTCTCAGGTTCCCCATGTCAGCTGGCCTATCAAGATATTTTTGGATCTTGACTCTTACATCCAATATGTTAGCTTAACTGGGCAGCTAGGTGGCCCAACGGGTAGGTTATTTATTGGATCTGGAGTCAGGAAGACTTGAGTTCAAATTGAGCCTCAGACATTTGCTAGCTATGTGGCCCTGGGTGACACACTTAATCTCTGTCTGTCTGTTTCCTCAACCGTAAAATGTGGATAATTGTGGTATCTACATCACAAGGTTGTTGTGAGGATCAAATGAGGTAATATTTGTAAAGCACTTAGCTTAACACCTGGGGCACAGTAGCCAATTAGTAAATATTTGTTTACTTCTTCCTTTGTGTCATATGCAAAATTGATATGTATGTTATTTCTATCTTTATTGAAATCATTAAAAAAAACTAAACAACATTCTTCAAGGTCCAGCTCAACACCCACATCCTCATAGAAACCTTCTCTCTGTGTTCCACTCTAGGTAATATCCTTTTCCTCTGAAATCCTATAATATTTATAACTTTTGGATTGGATCCTATATGGGAGGTCACACCAAAGGATTACTTTCTCTGATTCATTTGACCCTACCCAGAGCACACTCTGGGAAAATTTCTTACTTTCTAGGTTTCTATAGAGATAAGTCAAAGTATTAATTTCTCGTACAAATACACAAGGTAGTAATACAAAAATTAGGTATGCGATTGCCTTTATTCCACCCCCCCCCCCATAAAATAGAAAAACAATGCAAAAGTCAAATGTGGGAGCATGGTGGCACATACCTTTAATGTGTATTTCTGAAAACACTGATTCTATTTTATAGCTTGAGCTTGGGAATTCTGAGTTGTAATAGAGGTAAAGCTGATCAGGTGTCCAAATTAAGTTTGGCACCAATTTGGTGAGCCCCTGGGAATGAGAGGCTGCCAGACTGTACAACCAGCCCAGTTGGAAAATGGAGCAACTCAAAGCTTCCATGGAAATCATAGTGGAAATAGACAAATGAGGAACTGCTACATTTCCAGCCTGGTTGAGATAGGGAGATTCAGTCTTACAAAAAAAAAATCTAAACAAACAATAGGAAACTAAACTAAATAGAAACAAAATAATGGAAAAGATTTATGGTAACCAAAGAGTTAACGATATTTCCCTTTTATCTTTAATGATTCCCATCTTTCCTTCAGGGAATATGCACATCTCTTAGTCTTCTGACAGTCCTCTGAGTTTTGGACTCCCATTGGAAGGGAAGTTAAATTAGGGTCATTAGGAAGACAAACCTGACCTTCCTCTCCCCAGATTCTGGTGAGTTCCTTTGTTATAAAAACCCATACATGGACTGAGTCTTAGCTGGGACTATCCTCAGAAGGAAATGAACTTGGAACTACTTAGACAGCTATGGTATGTCAGTTTCAAATTCTAAAGATTTGCACTTTTACCCTTGGATACCCATGTGGCCATCTCACAATATTCCACTAGTCTGATAAGTTGAATTCCCTTGAAAAGGAGATGTACTTAGGTTACTACAGGGACAGGTTCTTTTTTTTAATGAACCTGAAATGTTTAAAAAAAACCCACCAAAAATACAAACAACTTATAGTAATAGTGAATGGAAGAGTATAATTCTTTTGCCTCTGCATATCATACTTTTAGTTTCTTGCCACTTTTCCAGCTTTAGGATCACACTCTTTAGAAGATCAGTCCTAGAGATCTGGAACTTGACTTTATTAGAAAGGCATTCTTGAGGCTGGTACTGCCCAGGAATCCCAAGAATTTCTAGAAGCCCATTCTTCAACTTGGAGAGTAGGAATCCTTCTCTTAGTCTGGAAGGGTGAGAATAAATGTGATCATCATCCTCATTTGCCCCAAGGCAGGCATTATCTGCCAGTGATAGAGGGGAATGGAGAAACAACAACCTGGGACTTAGATCTACTTTAATTTCCTCTGTTCTTCCCTGGGTCCTACAAAATTGGAAAGGGGAACAAAAGAATGGTTGCAAATTGTTTGAGGTGTCAGTAAAGACTCCTTTGGGGGCAAGATCAAGAATGTTGTTCCTATTGTTACAATCTGAATCAAACAAATCATTCCCAATTGATCTTAATGGATTTAGCAATGAATTAAATGATCATGTCTACACCTTTCACTTGAAAAGGAAATCAGAATTCTAAACACCTATAAGCTCATTAAGCTGACCAAGAAATTTCCCTAACTCACACTACATCAAGCCCTTGCTCATTTATTGAATGTACCACTTACATTAGTATTCAAAGATAGTACTCTATAATATACAGAGGTAGAAGAGACATTAAATTCGACTATTGCTGCTCCCCCATTTTACAGATAAGGGTAATGAGGGTAATTCACAGGTACTGAATGAACAGCAGAACTGGAACTCAAGCTCCAAATTCAGTACTCTTTCTATGATACAAACACTGGCTTACAATCAACTCTTTGTGTACCACTGTCTTACGACAATAAGTATTATATTTACGTTTGCATTTGTTGATGTGGTTTGAGTCAAATGAGATAAGATATATAAATGCTACATTGGCTTTGTACAGAAACTTTCAATTCAATGTAATCAAGATTATCCATTTTTCATTTTATAATGCTCTCCAACTCTTCTTTGGTCATAAACTCTTCCTTACTCCATAAATCTGACAGGTAAACTATTCCTTGCTTCCCCAAATTCTTTACAGTATCAGCCTTTATACCTAGATCATGCACTTATTTAGACTTGAATTTGGTATATGATGTTAGATAATGGTCTATGTCCAGTTTCTGCCATACTATATTCCAGTTTTCCCAGCAGTTTTTGTCAAATAGTGAATTCTTAACCCAGAAACTGGGATCTTTGAGCTTATCAATCAGTATATTACTATAGTCATTGACTACTGAGTCTTTTGTACCTGATCTATTCCATTGATCCACTACTTATTCCTTAGCCAGTACCAAGCAGTTTTGAGGACTGCTGCTTTATAATAGCGATTAAATTCTGGTACAGCTAGGCCACCTTCCCTAACATTTCTTTTCATTAATTGCCTTGATCTTCTGGACTTTTGTTCTTCCAAATGAATTTTGTCACTATTTTTTTCTAGTTCTATGAAGTAATTTTTTGGTAGATTGATTGGTATGTCACTAACTATGTAATTTAATTTAGGTAAAATTGTCATTTTTATTATATTAGCTCTACCCAGCCATGAGCAATTGATGTTTTTCCAATTAGTGAGATCTGATTTTATTTGTGTGAAAAGTGTTTTGTAGTTGTGTTCATAAAGGAACTGGGTTTGTTCTGGCAGGTAGATT
>CM053596.1:81162925-81184783 GCA_028646575.1 Pseudocheirus occidentalis | reverse complement strand
AGAGAGAGACAGAAAGACAGAGACAGAGACAGAGAGAGAAAGACAGAGACAGAGAGACAGAGACAGAGAGAGACAGAGACAGAGAAAGAGAGACAGAGAGAGACAGAGAGACAGAGACAGAGACAGAGAGAGATAGAGACAGAGAGAAGGGACAGAGACAGAGAGAGACAGAGACAGAGAGACAGAGACAGAGAGAGACAGAGACAGAGAGACAGAGACAGATAGACAGACAAAGAGAGAGAGAGAAAGAGAGAGAGAGAGAGAGAGAGAGAGAGAGAGAGAGAGAGAGAGAGAGAGGAGTCTATAAAATTAGAGAGGAGCAAATGTTGCCCTAATCTTAAAAAGAGAATCTGCAAACACTAGGGCAATGAGCTTTACTTCAGTTCCTGAGAGCATTCTAGAACAGAGTATTAAAGAGATGATCAATGAACATCCAGGAAAAAAAATGATGGATACAAAGAGCTACTATGGTTTCATTAAGAATGTGACATGCCTGACTCACCTCATTCCATTTTTTAAAAGATTGCTAAACTGGGAAATAAGGGAAATGTCATGAATTCAGTTTGCCTAGATGTTAGCAAAACTTTTGATGAAGTATGTCATATCATTTTTATGGAGAAGATGTGGACTAGATGATCATATAAATACCTGGTTTCAGACTTGATTAGGTGGCCAAACCAAAAAAATCTAGCTATTAATGGTTCAAAGTCAAGGTGGCATTGAAGTGATCCAGAGATTTGTCTCATTTGATGCAATTTAACATTTTTTAACAATAAGTTACCAAAAATGGTGTAGAATTCCCACTTGAAAATTTACTGATTTCATCAGACTTGAAAGAGCAGCTAACAGGCTAAATATGACAAATCAGGGTCTAAAAAGATCTTGATGGGCTAAAAAGGCATTGGCTCAATTTAAGAAAAAAATTCAGTAAGGATAAATGTAAAGTCTTACACACGGGTACAAAAAATCAACTTCACTAATGAGATGGAAAAGGCACACCTAGAATATTATCTGAAAAAGATCTGGGGTTTTACTGAGCAGTTTAATATAGCCTCCAAAAAAGGTAGTGCAAGTTTTAGATGCATTAAGAGAAGCATCACTTCCAGGAATAAGCAGGATTCATTCCAGCTGTATTCTGCCCTTGTCAGACCTTATCTGGACTATGGTTTGTGCATGCCACAGTTAAAGGACATTTATACAAAGGAGAGCTTTCAGAGAATGATGAAAGGTCTTGAATCCATGTCATATAAGGACCCATTGAAAGAAATACAGATATTTAGCCTGGAGATGAAAAAACTCAGGAGGATCATGATAAATACCTTTAAATATTTAAATAGATCTCATGTAAAGGAAGGATTAGTATTGTTCTGTTTGACCCCAGAAAGCAGAATGAAGCATACTAGGTAGAAGTTACAAAGAGCCAAATTTAGTTTTCATGTTAGGGAAAAGTTCTTAACCATTAAGTCTGTCTGAAAGTGGAATGGGCTGCCTTAAGTGGTAACAAACTCCCCTTCTTAGAGGTCTTCAAGCAGAACCTGGATGACCTCTTGTATATAAATATATAGAAGTTACAAAATATATAAATATTACAGTGCAGATTCCTTTTATGAGGTTGGTTCAGATGATTGCAGAGGCCTCTTAAGCTCTAAAATCATATGATTTTCTGTGGCTTTGCCAGTAGAATGCAAGCTCTGGTGAGTAATACTGTAATGGGCAGGCTTGGAGTAACCCAAGACAGACTATGTTTTTATGAGAATGAATCTAACTAAATATAAAGGGGTTAATAAGTAATTACTGTGCTGACTACAACAATGGCAACTTATGCAAAAAAAAAAAATCCAAAACGCAAAATGGTCCCCAGTTCCATGTGATATCTTTCTGCTTCTTTGGAGTTTATAATAAAATTATTTAAAAGGGAGTGCAGAGGGTGCTAAGAGTCATAAATTTTCAATAATATTCAAACAATAATTTAATTTTTAGTACTCCAAATATCCTATTTTTGTTAAGCAACCCAGGAATTGGCATACTATTAGAGGAAGGGAGTCATCTGGCTTGTAACACTTTCAACATAAAATGGCAAAAGGAAGTTGGTTATAATTGGAAGAATGACTCATAGATTGTTCTGTGAAATAAATAAAAGAGTTGGTGGAGTTGGCTTTATGTGACCTTCAGGGATCATTTTGTGGGACAGTTTGTCATCTTATAGCACAACGCTCATGGTTAAGTATTTACAGAAAGATTCTCATGAAGATAATTTCAGCCTTTGTCCTGTCCTTATTCAGCAAATGATGAAATAGAAAAATTCTACAAAACACTCACTAACCCTGCAAATTAAACTGCTATACACATTAATCATTAATGATTTAGTGAAAAAGTTTTTCCTTTAGGGAGTAAAATAGTGCAAAATATGTTGGAAAATATAGTTCAACAGTAAAACCAAAAGACAAATCCACAGACTATATTTTGTCAAGATGATTCTGGGTTATTTACAAGGTCATTTATCAGGAAAACTTTCTAAAGAAAAGAGTCTGAAACTATAGGTCATGACATTCACCAAATTATTCACAAATAAATGAAATCAGGGGTATTTTAAAAAGCAAGAAATGACTGGTTCTCATATGGGAGTTATTTCCAGACCAGTTGTCTAAAAATTGAGACCATTAAATTTTTACAGTAGAGAGCAATATCAATACCAAGTTAGAATAAAGAATTAAAATGAGATGACATGATATGCAAACAAGGTAGCTCCAATCTGGACTATTGGAAGTTCACATGAAAAATGGAAAGTTGGCAAAAGAACTACTATCAAGAGAGTGTATCTCTATTTCCTCAGTAAATGTAACTGGTGTTAATCAGGCACCACAAGGAGTAGACCAATAGTGCCTAGTAACTGTCATAGGTGGCAAACATTAGTGTCTTTACTAAAGGGAAGATATGACAGTCAAATACAAAACAGTTTAGAACACAAATTTATTTTTTTTAAATTGATTCATTTATTTACTTTTAGTTTACAAGATTCAGTTCCACAATCACTTGAGTTTCAATTTATCCCCCCCACCCCTTCCCCACACATGGCGGCATGCAATTAAGTATAGGATCTTCAAATACTTTCACATTGGACATTAGTCTGGTTGTATAGAAGGGTTGTAACTGATGGAATGAACAATGGGAAAGAGGAAACAAAATCGAACAGGGAAAAGAATGAGAGCATGTAGTTTGCTTCAGTCTCCATTTAAGCTCTGTTCTTTCTAGATCTTTCTCTGAATGTAGACATCTCCTTCCATCCTGAGACTTTTAGAGTTGTCTTATAACCTTGTGTTGCTGAGAAGAGTTCAGTTTATCAAAGCTGGTTGTCACACATAGTTATGTCTGTCATTGTGTACAAATTTTTCCTGGTTCTGCTCTTATCACTTAACATCAGTTTGCATAAGCCTCTTCAGGTAAATATGAAGTCTATCTGCTCCTCATTTCTTATAGCACAATAGTATTCCATTACATTCATATACCACAACTTGTTTAGCCCTTCTCCAGTTGATGGAAATCCCCTTAATTTCCAGTTTTTTTGCCACCACAAAGAGAGCTGCAATAAATATTTTTGCATATATGGGTCTTCCTCACACTTTTACAATCTCTTTGGGATACAACCCTAGAAGTGGTATTACTGGGTCAAAGGGTATGCAATTATTTATACCCTTTTTGGTATAAGAACATAAACTTCTTTACAAAATCTTACAGAGGAAGATTGTGTAAGAGTATAATCCAAATTGCTTAATAAAATAATATGGATCACTGGAGGGGGAAAAAGTTGAGAGAAAGGTTAATAAGAGACACAAATCATCCAGAACATCCTTAGCCTAGCATTTAAGGGTGAAATTGTGAGGGCAGAAAAACCATAATAATGGAAAAAATCTGGTAAATTTTTTGTGCTGAACTTGTTTTGCCATTAATGACAATGTGGCCACCAAAGTTGTATTTTAACACCACAGTCTTGGTTATGCTGACTGAAGAAGTAGAACTGTATTAAGGAAAACAAATATGGTAAAAGCAGCTAGACTAGATCAAGTATACACAGACCTAACAGGTGCTACAAGTGACATAGTTTAGAAGCTGTTCAAGGATTTATTCTCAAGAATCTCAGGTGCAAAGATAACAAACAGCAAAAAACCAACGGAATTTATTATTAATGGGAAAAAGACAATTGAGAAAATAACTATAACTAATAACCAATATGTCTTTTTTCCACCTCCATAAACATTTTTGGGACTATGTATTGAATATGTATTAGAGGCATTATTTATGAGAATGGAATAGGAAGGCTTCTTCAAATTATATTCCACATCAGGAGACATCTTTAGAGTTATAAAATTAACTTAAAGTTATAGAGAATTCAAAAGCTCATTGTATTTGTTGATTTTGGGATCCTTCTCACCCTGGAATATTCCTCCATCCTCCTCACCTTCTTCTCTCACTGGTGAACTCTTCCTGAGGCCTCCATTGTGAGAAGGGACCCAGGTTGGCCATCATTCATTTCCATCCAAGTTCTGTTTCTGAGAGAAACACGGATTAGGAAGAAACCTCGCCCAACCCATTTTCACCTCCTTTTTGTATATTGTCTTCCCTCATTAGAAATAGAAGTTTCTTGAGGGGAGGATCTGTCATCTTTATATTTGTAACTGCATCCCCAGCACTTAGCACAATACATGTCCCATCATAGGCTTGTTGCCTGCCTGTCTGTCTGTCATTTGCTAAAGAAAACCTTTCTTGAAAGATCTCTTCAAAGAAGGTGTCTCTCCATTTGATGTTAAAATTATGCCAATTTTTTGAAAGGTGTAACAATGGAACCCTCTGATTTAGTCTCCTGATCATGAGCTGTTCTCCTAATCAATCCCTCGTTCACAGAAATGCCAAAATGATTTTCCTAAAATACAGTCTAATCCTGTCACCACTACCTCTTAAAACCTTTAGTGTCTATTACTTCTAAGATCAAATATAAAGTACCCTGTTTTGTCCTTGCTTCTCTTTACAACCTGGCTTCTTACTGTTGTTCCAGCTTTTTTAAACTTTACTCCTCTCCACTCACTTTGCTTCTGAGCTATAAGCTTAACCCATGGTTCCACACATACACAAATCTACATTGCCTCTCTGTCTACTTTTGGATTAATTGTCCTCCATGCTAAGGATGTATCCCCTCCTTTGTCTCTTGGAAGCCCTGGTTTCCTCTAAGACTCAACCACAGCATAACTTTCTATATGAAGTATTTCTTGACCATCTGATCAGCTATTATCTTTCCTTCCATAACTACTTATGTTCATGTTTTATATATCATGTTTATGTATTCATGTGTTGTATATCATACCACTAGCACGGTGGCTAGCCACTTAGCTATGACCACAGGGACTGGTGACCTAAGCTCATCCCTGTCCCTTACCTGCCCTCCTGGCTTCCTCAAGTTCAGTTTGGGAAGCCTGACCTCTCTTTAGAGGAATTAGGCTCCCTATTCTCACAGTGATTGGCTTTCTGCCCCTACCCAAGGACAAATCTATTGACCATAGTCTAAGAGTTTTTTTTTCTAGCAAGAGGGGAAAGCAAAAATGGTACATAGGACACAAACATGAACCAGGTAGGGAGCACGCAGTCTTATACCCATATAGAAAAGAGGCAATGAAAAATCATAGAATGATTGGAACAGAAGCCATCAATTTTTTCACTACTAGCACAGTCCTTCCAGAGGTTAATATTCAATCCTTCTTGGGACATTTGCAAATGATGTCTCTTAGAGAATTGTTAATTATCCATTTCATGTTTTTACTGTCTCTGTACACAGTCCAATTCAACACAAAATGGATATTCTCCTCTCTCTCTCTCTCTCTCTCTCTCTCTCTCTCTCTCTCTCTCTCTCACTCTCTCCCTTCCTCCATCTCTCTGTCTCTCTCTGTCTCCGTCTCCTGTCTCCTCTTTCTCCTCCTCCTCCTCTTTCTTCTTCTTCTTATCTCTTCATTTTCTTTTTCTCTGCCTCTTCTCCTCTGTCTCTCTCTCTCTCTGTGTCTCTATCTCCATTTCTGTTTCTCTCAGTCTCCATCTCTTTCTTTCTGTCTTCCTTTCTGTCTTTGTCTCTTTGGCCCTCTCTGTCTCTGTCCTTCTCTATCTCTCTCTGTGTCTTTGTGTGTCTTTGTCTCTGTCTCTCATTGTGGAGTCAGCTAAATGACATCTATAATCATTCAAGAGTTAGATCTACCCATCTGTACAGGGCAAAAAGGTGGATAAAGAAGGCCTATCATCCTGACTATGATATTTAATTGAATGGACAACCATAGAACTGGTCCTTGGTATACATAATTATTGTTCTTCCTGCCACTAATTTCTCTCAACTCTGACACATCATATATTCAGATGCAAGATGTGACATTCCAAGATCACAACTTCCAGATTGATATTCTTAACTTGAAGTTCTAACCATGTCCCTCAACTCCTAAAGAAGATTCAGTAGATTCCCATTATCTTTAGAATACTGTGCTGACTTTGCCATTTGGCATTTAAAGCCTTTACTAATGTGACACATATTTATCTTTCCAGCCCGATTTCACCTTACTTCCCGTCACACACTTGACACTGTAGCCAAACTGGCTTTCTTGGTGTCCCTCACACACAACATGCCCTGTCCCACCTCCAGACCTTGCCAATGATCATCCCTCATGCCTGCAATGTTTTTCCTCTTCATCTCCACCTCTTCGAAAACTGGGTTTCCTTCAAGGCTCAGCTCAAGTGCTACCTCCTTAAGGAGATCTTTCCTGATTCATCAAGTGCTTCCTCCACCCACCCATCCATATCAGCATGCATTTATTTTGTATATATTCTATATTTAATAGGCAGTCTGGGATAATGGATAGTGAACTGGCCTCAAAGTGAAGAAGACCTGGTTTCAAGTTCTGCCTGTGGAAGACCTTAACCTAAAAAGATCAAGGTCTCCCACTGCATTCAGTGCCATCTCCAGCTGTCCTGATCTATATCTCACCACGGGAGAGGAAAAAGTGATTTGGTGACTTTATGCTCACTTCTCTCACTTAAGTCTGATTTGCTTGCATGCCATGGCATCATCTCCCTGATGTCAGTCCTCATCTAGAACAAAAGGACAAACAACAACTTCTGTGAATAAAATTAGTTGTTGCCTCACTGGGAACCCAACACAGGTCTTTCTTTGTTTCTTTCTTTGTTTTTTTGTTTCTTTCTTTCTACTTCCTTCCTTCCTTCCTTCCTTTCTTCCTTCCTTCCTCCCTCCCTCCCTCCCTTCCTCCCTTTCTTTCTTTCTGTCTTTCTTCCTTCCTCCCTCCCTCCCTTTCTTTCTTTCTTTCTTTCTTTCTTTCTTTCTTTCTTTCTTTCTTTCTTTCTTTCTTTCTTTCTTTCTTTCTTTCTTTCTTTCTTTCTTTCTTTCTTTCTCTTCCCTCTGTTCACTTACAGTGTCATGCCCTTACCTGTGAGTGCTCTGCCCAAAGAAATGTAAATTTTGATCCCTGAAACCTTTTTTTCCCTTAAGGATCATGCCTTAGTAAACCCAAATCATTCTGGCTTTCAATGGCCAACAATAAGTCCCAGGTCAAGCCCCACTTCATCATTGTTTGGATCCTGATTGTTTCTGTTTTGGCCAGGGTCTACTGCTCCCAGAATGATTTTTCTTTTTAACTAGGTAAAGAGGACATCCACTGCCTCATTTCTTACTTGACCTTAATCAGTGAATGGGCATTTCCTCAGTCAAACTGAGCCCTGTAAAAGGCCTTAGCTTAAAAAGACCTGCATCCAGGGCTATCTCCAGTCATCTTAATATATATCTTGCCATTGTACTCAGATGGATCCTGGAGAAGAAACTGAGGCTTTTACACAGTCCTCCCTTGCTTAAATCCAATTTGTTTGCATGGCATGGCACTACCTCCCTGATGGCATGGTTCTCTTCAAGAATGAAGGACAAACAACAATTTACCTGGGAACATATTGTATCTCTCCTTGTAGCAAACAATGCAGAGGTAGCTTAATAGAACAAAAACCTTGGAGTTAGAACAACCTGAATCAAATCCTGTCTTAAACATGCATTGTGTGATCCTGAGCCAGTCACTTAACCACTCTGTATCTCAGTCTCCTCATTTGTAAATGGGGAAAATGATAGCATCTAGCTTCCAGGGTTGTTGTGACGACCAAATGAGTACATTTATAGGAAGCATTTTGCGAAGTTTCAAATGATATATCAATGCTAATACACAATTGTTATTATCTCCTTGAGGGATATGTCTCTCATGTACCACTTGACTTCAAGGCTCATTTCTCAGACTGTTTCTTTACCTTCTGATCTGAGGAGTTGTAAATGCCTTCTCTTTACTCAAATTAACACCTGCTTCCCTATTTACTTGTTATATCCACCAAGTACTCTATAAACTCCTAGAAAGCAGGCTCTTTTTAATATTTTCCTTATATCCTTACCCCCTAACACAGAACTTGAAACAAAGTAGATGCAATCATAAATCCTGGCAAGATTGGAAAGGATTTCTATCAGACAATATGCAGAAGTGAGCTCCATTCCCTGTCTCCTCTGCTCTTTGCTGATGTCCAGTGGTCTCTGTTTCTCCTATTTCCCTGAACTGAGGGTGTCTAACCTGTCTTTTGTCCCACATATAAAAATTCCTTGTCATGACTTCACCTAAGAAAAGAAAGCTTATTCATCAATTGTGTACATCTATAGGTAGCACAATGGATAGAATACCCTGCCTAGAGTCAGGAAAACCTGAGTTCAAATTCATCCTCAAATATTTACTAGCTGTGTGACCTGGGACAAATCACTTAGCTTTGTTTGCCTCCATTTCCTGATCTGTAAAAATGAGTTGGAGAAAGAAATTGCAAGCCACTCCAGGATCTTTGCCAAGAAAAAACAAAAAAAAAAACCAAACAGGGTCATAAAGAGTCAGATACAATTGAAAGAACTGAACAACAACATAATCCAGAAATATATTTTTGACCTGTTTCTTAAAGCACCTGTGTCTGTGTCTTTTTCCTGTCTCTAAACCATTTAAGACAAATTTAAATGGTAGCTTTCCCCTCCCCATGGAGAAACTCTACTAGGTAGTATTTAAAAATTAGACTGCTTATCTCTTAAAACCAGTAGAGGGGATCATTTGTTACTTTGGGCTTATAGATTCCTTTCTTGGATATACATAATTATCTTGAACCTTTTCTTTCAAAATTCAGTTTCTAATTATTGTTCATTTTGTTCCTTTATAGGAACAGGTGGTAGTAATTCACAAATGTTCGTAGCTTATGCTAGGTTATTCCTGGGGCAAATGAATGTGTCATAACTGATCAGATATTTCTACTTCAAATAGAACATATTATCCTTTGCTTGGTTTAAAAAACTGTCTTGTTGGTGAAAATAAATAAATATGTATGTTTTTTTAATGGATCTGTTTTAGAGTGATATGTTTTAGAACCTTCATCTCGGGGTGTTTATGTGTAAATGTATATGCATGTCCATGTATAATATATGCCCGTGTATGTCCATGTATAATAATTCTACATTATTTTATGAAACACGAGTTTTGCCTGATATTATAAAACTAAACTGTTCAAGCCTATAAAGCTATAAATTACAGAGAGTGAAGAACTTACTGTGGAAAGAGCACTTAATTTGGAGTCAAAAGACTTCCAGTTCTTCTGCTTATAAGCAGTATTACATTGGGCAAGTCACAACCTCTTTGGGACTATTTCCACATTTTCGAAATGAAGGCATTGGAGTTTATGACCTCTGAGCTCCTTCCCAGTTTCAAAATCCTAGCAGCGACCTTATGTGTAGGTTCTTGGCTTAGATGTTGATATCAGGGCAGCTACCAATAATATAGGTTACGTCACTGTTAAGCAAATCTGCTAGGTCACAGGAAAAAGATTTTTGTGTAAGTAAAGGCCTGTGACATCACTGATCACATCAGTTTCTCAGGGATGCAGATTTTGCTTGTAGCTGACAAAAGGTGAGGGAGGAAACAAGTATCCTACTACTTTTCAAACCTTTCCTGATCACCAAGTTTCAGCTCTAAGCTTCCTGAGTCATTCTGGTCCCTGAGTCTACCTGGCATCCTGGGTGTGAGATCTCATAACATGGTTGGTTGGTTGGTTGGTTGGTTAGTTGGGTTGCTGTCCTTCAATTTCAAAGAGGATCAAAATGATGTCACTGTGCTAGAGCCAAGTTTCAATGTGTCCAACTATTGTTGATTAAACTAATACTAGCTTGGAATGCTCTACCACAGGTCAGGCACAAATAGTCTATGTGAACATTTGGGTTGGATACTCTAAACTTGTGCATTCAGCCTTTCTTTTGAACTGTTTCAATTCTGCTTTGCTCATAGAGCACAGAACCTTTTCTGTTTTGGGCATGCCATGCTGCACATCTTCCGTGTCACACGATCAGTTCCAAAATTCTCAAGAGAGACATTGAGAGTGTCCTTGTATTGCTTCTTCTGACCACCCTGTGAATGCTTGACCTGTATGAGTTCTCCATAAAACAGGCTTTTTTGCAAGTGTGCGTTATGCATTTGAGCAACATGGCCAGCCCATTGGAGTTGAGCTATTTGAAGTAGAGTTTGCATGTTTGGCAGTTTAGTTGAAGAAAGTTGGGCTAAACCATGTTGAAGGTAACCAAGGGGTCTCAAACGTATTGGTGAGTTTGGGGGGTTGTCTACCCCCAAGAATGTGAAGACTTCACCTGGTGGAAGGGGTGGATGAGAACAATTTGTTCCAATGGCCATGAAAGCAGTTGAAGTAGGCACTGTGGAGAGCTTAGAGCTTGATTAGACATGCATCTTGAGCCATTACCTGTCATTTTGATTCTATCTCCCCACTGAACTGTGATGACATGGAACCACCAGTTACAGAATATGGAGAAGTTTTTGAATGAATAGAGCACCAGTCCTGGAGTCAGGAGGACCTGAGTTCATATATGACCTCAGACACTTTAACATTTACTAGCTGTGTGACCTTTGGGTTGCTGTCACTTGGGCAACCCACTTAACCTCAAGTTGGTTGGGCAAGTCATTTAACCTCAATTTCCCTGCCTTCCCCCCTCAAATAAATTACCTCAGTGTGCCTTATTGTGCCAGGTGGTCTTCATAATCTTCCTAAGATAATTCAAATGGAGCCAATTCAGTTTCCTGGTCTGGCACTGTGGACTATCCAGGTTTCACAGGCATACAACAATGAGGACAGCACCATGGCTCTGTAGACTTTCAGTTTGGTAGTTAGTCTAATAATACTTCTCTCTCATACTTTCCTTCTGAGCCTCCCAACACTGAGCTAACTCTGTCAATGCATGAACCAACTTTAAAATTAATGTGTACATCCCTGGAAAGTATTGCTGCCAAAGTAAGTGAAGTTATCCACAGCATTCAAAACTTTTCCATGTTCTGTAACTGGTGATTCCATGTCATCACAGTTCAGTGAAAAAATGGAATCAAAATGACTGGTAATGGCTCAAGATGCCATGTCTAACCAAGCTCTAAGCTCTCCACAGTGCTTGCTCTTCAACTGCTTTCATAGCCATTGGAACAAATTGTTCTCATCCACCCCTTCCACCAGGGAAAGTCTTCAGCATTCTTGGGGGTAGACACCCCCAAAACTCACCAATAGGCTTGAGACCCCTTGGTTACCCTGAACCTGGTTTAGCACATCTGCCAATGCAGTTTACTGAGGTGTGGCCACTGCACATACTACAGTTTCTTTGGGCCACCCGTGAGAGTTGGGTGGAACAGGCCACCAAAGGTGGAAAGCATCACTGAAAAGGGCTGAGTAGCCATCACAGCAAAGTACTAGTCTTTTTGGAACACAACCTACACCCCTCTCTTATACATGATCCCTAATTAGCTATCTCTTCCATCTCTCTCTTTCCACTATGACTAGATGCTTGAATCTGCCAGCAACCTTCTTATACTCTTGCTATCACACAGTCCAGATCATGAATCTAGTCTAGAATCTATTCACATAAGAAGGGAGGATAAACAATTTCAAATTCAGGAATAATGTCCCAGGGCTAGGTAATTAGAAATGATGAGGCCAGAATTTTCTAAACTTTTAGCTTTCTTTTCTCTCTATAATTTTCTCATGTCTAGTTTGGCTTAGTATTCTCTCTAGGCCTAAAGCATCTGACTCTCCAATGGGCCCCCAAGAGACCTATATCTTCTATGAATGAAGACAACCAAGCTGCTTTGGGATTTTCTTGTCTGGGTATTCTGTGTTGAATTCATTGGTCAGTTCTATAATCTCATCCTCATTCACAGCCGATCAAGGAGTCTCCGGTCTGTATGATAGGTTTGGGAGTATTCTGCCTGCTTTTCTAACTAATAAATGACTGAAGGAAATATTGTCATTTTTCAGTTGTGTCTGACTTTTCATGACTCCATTTGAGGTTTTCTTGACAAAGAAACCAGAGCAGTTTGCCATTTCCTGCATCAACTTAATATACAGATGAAGAAACAAAAGAATTAAGTGACTTGCCCAAGATTACACAGTAAGTGTTTGAGGTCAGATTTGAACTCAGTTCTTCCTTATTCCAAGCCTGGCATTAGCTCTTGTATCTCACTTAATGATAATTCTGTGAGGAGTCACCAATGCAACTGGGATTACCTGTTCTGATAGTGATATCTTAGGACTGTGCTTAGGGATCATAGTCAATACATTCAATTCAACAAATATTTAGGACATTCATCTAAGTCAAGCCAACCAACAAGTATTTATGAACTACCTACCATGTGCCAGATACTGTCCTGAACCCTGGAGATACGAAGAAAAGTGACCTCCTTGAAGGCAGGGACAGTCTTTTGCCTCTTTATATATTCCCTGAATTTAGCACAGCACTTGGGATTTGTTGTTCAATCCTTTCAGTCATGTCTGACTCTATGTGACTTCACTTGAAATTTTCTTGGTGTAGACACTGGAGTGGTTTGCTCATTTTACAGATGAAGAACTGAGGCAAACAAGGTTAAGTGACTTGCCCCGGGTCACATAGCTAAGCCAGATTTGAACTCAGGAGGATGAATCTTCTTGACTCCATGCTAAATGTTCTATCTATTGTCCCACCTTGCTGCCCCAAGCTGGTGTGTAATATGAGCTTAATAAATGTTTACTGACTTACTGACTAAAAGAACAAGGAAAACAGAACAAAGAACATTCCATGTCCTCAAGGAACTCAGGAAATTGGACTCTATTACTCATACTGTCACAGTGGGAGCTTTGGAGAGTCCTTCAGCCCATCTTACCTTTGGTTTCGCCATATGAAAAATTAATTGACAAAACTAGTTCTTTTATGTCCCTGTTTGGACTCAGAATCTACCTTCCAAGCCAAGTTTTCTGTCTCTTAAGCAGCTCTGGGATTCTTCTACTGTTCTACCTTTAGGCAAATTCTTTCTCTTAGGTGATTTTAAAGTAGAAATTGTAGCACCTGGAGCCTGTCCTAAAGTCTGCTTTATGAAAAATTATAAAAATTACTCTAGTTTCCCTCAAACTCAATCTTGTATATTATAACCATTTTATTCTGTTTTTAAAAGTTTTTAAAAAACTAAGAGAAAATGAAAATAAAAGTAATAAAAATTTAAAAATTAGCCCAAAGAAATTTCCAATATCTATTCACTGATAATGACAGGTGTCTAAGAGAGAAGTTAACTCTAAATTCTCCCTGGGAAACTAATAACCTGATCTGCATTCCTCATTGAGAGTTCCCATACTGATGAAAGTATACATCTCAACCCTGTGCTTTCCTTGTACATCACTCTCCTCCCAATATATGTGTTTCTATTATATTGGTTTAGAACAGTGGTTCTCATCTTGTGGGTCGCAATCCCTTTGGGCATCAAACAACCCTGTCACAGGGGTGACAGGCATCGCCTAAGACCATCGAAAAACACATATTTCCAATGGTCTTAGGAACCGAGACACTGTGCTCCTCTATCTGTCTCCAGGTGGGTCCACCCACATGCAAACATGCCCACACATGAGTATTAAGGGGTCATGGCATTAGGAAGGGAGAACCACTACTTTAGAACATAGTCTTCCAGATTCCAGATTCTGTAGGATAGGTATCATATAATATGTGTCTATGTGTTCTATGTAACATACAAGGAATCCTCAAAAACCAAGATAAAACAAAGGCGCTGATTGCTTAGACTAAGCTGCTTTGCTCATGTCAATAGAGATGGTATCATTGATGAATATTCATGAGTTTAACTTTTGACTTCCAAAAAATCCTTCATACCTCTGTGCTTAATCTTATCTGCTTATTTTAAGATTGATACTGTCCATGGGTTCCAACTTCGTTGTCTATCCCATTATAAAGCTGCAGGACTCCCTAATACATGCAGCTATCTAGAATCAGTCAAGGCCTTAACTAAGCTCAATTTCTCAATTTCTGAATTTAATGGCACATGCATGCTACTTCACTATCCTTGATCAGGACCAAAAAGGTCTCAGGGAAAGCAATGAATTAGAGAGAGGACACCCCACCCCTCAATTTGAACATGTCCTTTGTGTATAGCTGCTTCCCACTTAGGCTTACCAGTTATTAATTTTTCAATTAACCTTGTAGCTGGCTTAAGATATGTGAGTGTGTCTGAATCTCTGTCCTTTGAATTCCCTGAACCTCATTGAAAAGAGTGGACTACAATATACCCACTTCACTTTCAGTTGTTGAATGCATTTGGCTTATGATCAAATTTCTGTTTTTCCCTTTGTAATGAAAACAGAAACAAGCTACTATTCTCTTCTTTCTCCTTTTCATATAGAGGTTATACTGTTCTAGGCCAGAGTCCTTGAATTTACCACTGCAGAGACATGGCAGTGATTATTTCTTGTTTTAATTTCCTTTTCGTTTGTAACGGTGAGAAAATTAGCCAAACAAGTTCCCTCTATTCCTATCTCTCTCTTCTCATTAAACTAATGAGGAGTTAGAACTATGACTCATCCTCTCTTGCCTCTGATAACCTGGCAACAAATGGTTTCCTTTTTGTTTGTTTAGTTTTAGTTTTCAGATTTTTTTAATGGGGATACGTCAAGGGAGTTTATAACATGGGAATATAGGTTTACATCTATCCATGCATTTTTGGATGTTGTCAGAAGCAGCCAGTCTTTGTGTGACTCCCTAGATTATATCATATGTGTTTGCTCTTTCCCTTCATCAAAAAGTTTTGTTGAGTGAATGTACTATCACATCATTTGCTGAGGTACTGAGATAAGTACATAAACTGTATAGATAATTTTTTAAAAATTGAATATTATCTTTTTAATTAACATGGATTTATTTTCTCTTCCTCTCCTCCTTCCCCCAGACCCTGGAGAAGGAAAACAAAACAAAACAAAATAGATGCTTGCAAGAAACAGGTCTAGTCAACAAACCTAATCCCATAACTAAAAGGTATGTCTCATTCTACATCTTGAGTCCATAATATCTATGTCAGGAGATAGGCGGTAACCTGCTTCATCACTAGTCCTGTGGAATCACAGCTGGTCATTGTATCAATCAGAGTTCTTGTAGCTTTCAATGCTTGTTTTACAATATTATTGCATGAAAATTTCTCCTGATTCTGCTCATTTTCATTCTGCATAAGTTCATGCAAGTCTTCCCAAATTTCTCTGAAACCATACTTTTCATAATTTTTTGCAGCTCAATAGTGTTCCATTATATTCATTTAAACAGGTGTTTGTAATGATACTGTAATTTGAACTTGAAGACCCCTTTGTATTCTCAAATAAGCAGATGCTTAGCACTTAGTAATTAATTGTCTGTGAAAGAAACAGAAGGTATGAACCCCTTTTCCTGACATATCAGGAGGGGCTTGGCTGAAACAGGAAGCAGTTGATGCTGTGTGTATATAAGGAAAAGCCCCATAGAGGGCTAGTCAGAATTTCTTGGGACAAGAATCTGGTGGCAGAAGCTGTTCCGCTGGAGAGAGCATTTCTCTCAGCAGCATCTGGAGACTGGGCTGCTACTGCTGGACTGAGAACTGAGAAGATAAATGAAAATTAAGAACTGAGTCAGAATTTCTTGGAGCACTGTGGAGGAAGAAGCAGTTGTTGGCAGGAGGCTAAAGAGGAGCTGAGGTGGCCAAAGAGGAAACCTACCCCTTATCCCCACCCCAGGCTGAAGAGGACGGTTCTGATTTTGAAAATCTGGATGGAGTGATTTTGATTCTGGGAGGCAGCTGAGACTTCTTCTGGGTCTGAGGGCTAGCTAGAGCCGCCAAGGGACTGAGGAAGCATGACTGTCATACTGAGACTTTGTTTGTGGCTTTGTTAGGCCTTGACTTCCCAGGAGCAGAGACTGTGAGGGGTTTGAGATGTACTGGACACTGTGAACTTCAATATAGAATGGGAACTGCCTGAAGAAGTAGACAAGGACCTGAGAGCTGTCTGCCTTTGAATCCAGGTGATAATTTGGTGAATCCAGGTAGGATCTGAGACCATGGAAGGGGATCCAGGGAATTTGAGAAGCCACCCTGAGTTAAGCTGAAAGAAGACTTTACTTGGATACTGTGTACTGACTGAGAAGCTTGTAATTTACTAGTGACCTAGGGGTAGAGGGTCTGTGTATTTTTCTGATGATTGAATAGTTAATAATGAAAGATGATTAATTGACTAAATGATTGTATTTAGTGATTGATGATTGAATAAGTAAGTGATTTGTAACCTAGTATGCTCCATGAATAGAAAACTTTGACTATTGTACTTTGTGATTGAATGAGGCTTTTTTGAATCCTTGAATTACTAAATGATTGTTCTTTGAACAATCTGTGACCACTGCAGTGGTGGAAATTTTCTGTAATAAGTTGTTATGAATGCTGTATTTTGATTATCTGTGATAAATTGTAATATTGTGAATGCTGAATCTTGATTTCTGTGAATGTTTTGCTTTGATTTGTTATGGAATAAATAGAGTGTTCACTAAACTGTGTAATTAGAACCTTAAAAGCTGTTCACAGTAGCATTTTTCTGGAAAGCTGCTAGTGCTTGGCTTTGCAGTGTTCTAAGAAACTCAAGGCCAAATGTATTGGTGGTTGGATCTGTAGTGAGTGACCCTACATTTACTTGTTATTCTGAAGAAGGTTACATTCTTTTCCTGTCTACTGTTCAGTTCTTCCATTCAGGCCTTTTGCGATCACTTGTACTTACTGCCATACTATAATTTTCACAAGTCTGTAGGCTTATAATTCATCTTTAAAAAATAAGAGAGTTGGATGATTCTCTATGTCTAAAACCCTTTCTGGCTCTAAAACCTATGATATATTAAATAAAAGCTTGTTAGTCTATCTGACTAGCCTCAGGCTTTGGGAATCAAATAAAGGTAATCACTGAATTATTCAGTGGAACAAATGATACACGTTTTGAACATCTGCAAGATCAGTTACATTGCTGTCACTCCTAGAGATCTCAGGATGCACAACTCAGGACAGAAGCCAAAGCCAAGCAATTCACCTTGTCAGGCATATTACAGGTTTTTATCATTAATTTTTGTTTGGCTGGTTTTGGACTGTTACTGTGTTGACATTAGTGTAAGGAATCTATATCATATAAGAGTGTGGTAACACTCTACTAATACAGAGCATCACTTGGTGTGCAGTGCATAGTCTTCGAGAATTGTCTGAGGCAATGCGAGGTTAAATGACTCACCCAGGGTAACACAGCCAGTATGTGTCAGAGGCAGGAAAGGATTTTATATAGTGTGATAAGCAATTTACACAATAGTTTCCAGTTAATTATATTACTGAAAGTTTACACAAGAGTCCTAAGCAAATAATAATAATAACAGTTCACATCTATATCGAATTTTAAAGCTTTGCAAAGCTCTTTATGTATAGCATTTTAATATGATCTTCAAAAACAACCTTGAGCATGTGCTTTGATTAGCCACAATTTCTAGATGTGAAAACGGAGGCACAGAGAGGTTAAGTAATGGTAGCTAGCATTTTTATGGTATTTTAAAATTTGCAAAGTACTTTGCATATGTTAACTCATTTGTTCCTCATACGCTAAGTGCTATTATTATTCCCATTTTACAAATGAGGCAACTGAGGCACAGAGGTGACCACTACAGGGTCAAAAAAAACCTAGTAAGTACCTATGGAAGGGTTCGAATTCATGTTTTCCTGATTTCAATCTGGTACTCTATCTTCTGAGCCACCTAACTATCACAGTGCTAGACTAGAACCTAGGACTTCAGACTCTCAGGTCACTGTTTTTTTTTCTTTTCTTCAGCATGCTGCAATTACTCAGTCTTTGCTTTTAGCAAGTAATTTCAGCATTAAAATCCTTTTAATCCCCCTAATTGATGTATATCTCCTTGCCCACAATGAGTGATTTTTTTCAGACCTTTTCTCCTTAAGTTTCCTATGCTATCCTTTCCTGATCTATCCAAGTGATGACCTTGCCTCATATTTGACTGAGGAAATTGAAGTTATTCATCACGAACTCTCCGCTTTTTTCTTTTCTTAATCTCACAACCACTTGATATCATTCTCCATTCTTTATATATCTTTTACCCTGGTCTCTGGGTAGGAAAGTAGTGTTTCTTCTCACTTAGGATAACCCCTTTCTAAATGTAATCTTGATTCAATCCTCTTCCAACTTTCCATCAGATTGATCCCTCAGTCATCCACTATCTCACTAATCTTCTATTTCTTCCTTTTTATTGACCCCTTCTCTGCTGCCTAGAACATGCTGTAGTCTCCCCATCCTTAAAAAATAACCTTCATTAAACTCTACCACCATTTCACGCTATTATCTTATATCTTTTGTGCCTTTCTCGTCTAAACTCCTAGAAAAACTACATGCCTGTACAGGAGTGTAGACTTCTGTCTGTATTCATTGATTTTTTCCCTTTCCCTTTCTTCTCACTTCTCTATTCTTTGCAATCTGGTTTGCATCACTAAACTAAAATTGTTCTTTTCAAAGTTATCACTGATTGCTGAATTGCCAAATCAATAGCCTTTTCTCATTTCTCATTTTAAAAAAAATTTTCTGTAACATATGACACTGTTGACCACTCTTCTTTCTGGATTTTTGTGATACTCTTCTTTCCTAATTCCCCTTCTCTCTGAACTGACTGCTTTCTCAGTCTCCTCTCCTGGATCATCAATCATCTCATGCCCCTTAACTATAGACCTTCCCTAGACTCAATCCTGGGTACTTTTCTCTTATCTCTCTGTACTCTTTCACTTAGTAATCTCATCAACTCCCAAGGATTCAATTATTATCTCTCTACAGGTGATTCCCAGATCAGTATATCTAACCTTGGTCCCTTTCCTGAGTTCTAATCCCTCATCAACAATGGCAGATTAGATGTTTCAAACAAGATAACCCACATGCACTTCAAAATCAACACACTGAAAAATAGAACTAATTTCCTTTTACCTTACCCCTCTTCCCCCTTCTCCAACACACCCTTCTTTCAAACTTTCTTATTACTGTACAGTTACTTGGTTCAATGTTAGTTTTGTCCTTTTCTAGCCTAGGCCTTCACAATAGACTCTTATTTGGTCTCCTTCTACCCTAATCCATCCTCCACATACCTACCAAAATCATTTTCCTATATTAAAAGTCCAACTATGTCTCTCTCCTACTAAATAAACTTTGGTAGTTCCCTATTACCTTTAGTCTCAAACATAAACTCTTTTACTTGGAATTTAAGCCCACAACTTAGACCCAAACATGCTTTTTCATCTTTATTACACATTATTTCCTTCACTGCACATGTGACCCAGCCAAATTACCCTTATTACTATTTCTCACACTTGAAACTCTATCTCTGCCCACTTTATATTTATACTGTCTCTCTCCCACACCTAGGAAACATTTCCATCTCCCCTCCACCTCTCAGAATCCTAATTTCACTAGGTTCAATTCAAACACCACTTTCTAAATGAAGCCTTCCCTGATCTCCTCAGCTACTCACACCTACCCTCCTTATTACCTGTAATCTTTTTTGTGTCTCTATGGCATATATCTAGGTGGCATAGTGGATGCAGTAGAAGAATGCTGTCAAAAAAATCTGAGATTCAATCTTGTCTCAGACATTTACTAGCTTTGTGACTCTGTGTGTCTCAGTTTCCTCATCTGAAAAATGGGGGTAGTACTTCACAGGGTATTTGTGAGGTATTTGTGTAAAGTGCTTTGCGTATCTTGAAGGTCCCCATAAAGGTTAGTTTATAACAATTATTCCAAAAACTGCACATATTCATATGGATTCCCATTCTAGCCTAGAAGCTCCTTGAGGGGAGAGAGTGTTTCACTTTTGTCTTTTTATAACCATTGCCTTGAAGGGTGCCTCATACTTACCAGAGGCTTCCTCCATGTTTATTGACTGGTGGATGGTTGTTGTCATGTGTGGTTATAACTGAAAAAAAATCTAAGGGCGCAGCATCTCACAGGAATAAAAGGAAATATGACCTCCCTCCTAAAAATACCTTCTACATTTATTTTTATGATATTTTAGATGTCCTTATATATGTACAAATTATTCTTCTGCTGTCTTGTAAACTCCTTAAGGATTGGGACTGCTTCATTTTTGTTTTGCATCCTCAGTGCCTTGGCACAATTTGGAATTTAATAAATGATTGTCAATTGACTGATTTATTAAAAGACTTGGAAAGAATATGGTCAGTAGAATTCTCTACTGTAAGAGATTAGCAAAAATTCTTATAAACCATGATACTATAGGTTTTCAAGAGTCAGGGGCAAATCCTTTTCTCCTTTGCCCTGCTACCTACCCTATAACTCCTAAAGAGAAAACAAAGTATCTCCCAAATAAGTAATTGTCAGGGGGCAGAAAGTATAATAAACAGATCAATGGTCAGATGCTCCTTGGCAGATTCTAGAAGTAAAGGAAATAATATATCTATCAAACATTCATACCACAAGTCCCATAAGAAAGATTCTAAGGTAGAATGGGTGTAAGTTTTCCTGATCAATATAATGCATTACCTGGTGAATGAACAAACCCGTATAGACAAAAAGAAAGTCTCAAATCATTCTCCCCTTTTCAAAGTAAACTGAAGCGTGTGTGTGTGCTTAAACCAAAGTTTTTAAAGAGTTTCAGGAAGTTTTGACAAGCCTTGATGTATCTTTTCTGACTTTGTATACTCTGAGCCTTGTGATGCTTTGAAGCAGTACTACTCTTAGAATGAGCACTCCAGAGACACTTCATGCCTAGCCTGACCATAGAGTCCAACTGTCAAAAATAGACAGGACCCAGAATGTATAATGAGTAATATTGAATATTTCAATAACCCTCACCTTTAAAGGGTCTCAAGTGCTTTATTTTCACCAGAGGACATCATTAGGTCTTTGAACCTGGATATTAAAAAGCCAGGGTTACTGTCTACTTGGAGCTTATAAACCAGTTAACCAAGGAAACATTGTTGAGGAAAACAGTTATATAGGAGACAATAAGGCAACTGAAGGAGAATCTTTTACACTGTTGGGAGTAATTAACTTGTTTAGGAAATGAAAGCACAAAAATCCCCAACAGAATGGACACAATGCTATGTAATTGTAATGACCAGGTTTTATCCCAAAGAAAAAATATGAGAATGTACCTCAATTCCTTCTTTGCAAAAATAAGGGATTAAAGGAATTGGTTGAAGTGTTGGTTACTGTAGCTGAATTGCTCTTTTTTGTCCTTTCATATTAATTCTCTGGATGGGGAAAAGTAAAAGGGAGAGAGATATTGGGAAATGGAGATGATATGAAATAAAAGATATCAACAACATTAAAAGAGTAATAAAACTTCATGAAATCTCAAGTTCATTACATAATAACCTCCATAAATAGCTTTTTAGAAGGGGGGGAAGGAGA
>CM053596.1:81107375-81162425 GCA_028646575.1 Pseudocheirus occidentalis | reverse complement strand
TATATATATATATATATGCATACATGTATACATAGACAGAGGATATGGGATCAGTTGGATAGGAAGAGATGATATCTAAAAATTAAAATTAAGAGGTGAGAGAGGAATATACTGAGAAGAGATAGGGAGGGATAGAATAGGTAAATTATCTCCTATAATAGAAGCAAGATAAAACTGTTACAATGGAGGGGAAGAACCGGAAGGCAAAAGGGAATGGGTCAACTTTACTCTCATTGAATTTGGCTTAAGGAGGGAATAACATACACACTAAATTGGGTGTCTTATCCTACAGGAAAGTAGAGGGGAAGGGGATAAGATGGAGGATGACAGAAAGGAAGGGCAGATTGGGATGGAGGGTAGTTAGAAGCACATACTTTTGAAAAGAGACAGAGTCAAAGTAGAAAATAGGATAATATAATCAGTCTTTCACTATATATCTACTATGGAAATGTTTTGCATAACTACACATGTATAACGTATATTGAATTGCTTATCTTCCCAGTAGAGGTGGGTGATGAGGAAAGAAGGGAAAGAATCTGGAAATCAAGGTTTTAAAATCAAATGTTAAAAAAGTATTATTAATTTTTACATGTAACAGGAAGTATGATATACTGGGTATATAAATCCATCTTGCCCTACTAGAAAGTCAGAGGGGAAACCGGGGAGGATATGAGAGAAATCAGATTGGAGAAGGGGGTATACAGCAGGATCACTATGTTGGAGTGGGTGGGGGGGAAAGACGGGGAGAAAATTTGTAACTCAAAATCTTGTGGAAATGAATGTTTAAAACTAAAAATAAACAAAAAAATTGTTGGAGGAAAAAAAAGATCTCTCAGAAGGAAGAACCCTCCACCTTTGGAGGTTGACAGTTCATTTGAATAGCTTTTGACTATTAGGAAATTTGACTTTGATTTGATTTTGTTTTATTTTGTTTTCCTTTCACCAAAGCCTAAATCTACTTCTTTGCAATTTCCATTTACTGCTCTTAGTTTTTCCCTCTGGGATGAAATAAAACAATCTTTTGTCCACATGACAGCCTTTCAAACACTCAAACAAAGCTCTCATGTCTTCTCATCCTAATCTCCCTCAGCCCTATCTTCACCCATTACCTATCCTCTTGGGCTTACTCTTACTACTGTACCCTCTTGCACTCCACTATTAACAAAATCCTCTTCATCACAGATCTCATCTTCCACTCCTTCCATCTCCTGGCACTAACTGAAATTTGGCTTTCTCCTGATGATCCCAAACCTCCCATTCCAATGCTTCTCTCATGTTCCACGTATAATGAACCAGCTGAATTTTAGTGGACAGAGGGCTGGAATCAAGAAGATCTGACTACAAATCCAGCCTTAAACAAGTACTTATTGGTTATTACCTTGAGTGAGTCACATAGCCTCAGTTTCTCTCACTTTAAAATGGAGATAATAATACCACCTACCTCACAGGGTTATGAGAATCAAATGACTTAACACATTAAGTGCTTCACAAACCTTAAAGTGTTATGTAAATTCTAGCTATTTTATTATTGTTATTAATTCTTATTCTTATAACCCACCATCGAGTCACAGGATGAGCAGAAGTCAGGGTACTCCTTACTGCTCATTGCTACTTCCAGTCCCTTGCTCTGCCTTCCTCATTGAATTCACAATAACCTGTCTTTTCAGAAATGCATGCAAACAGATTATACCACATAGCTCCATCCTTTTTACTGTCATATATTGACCTCCAAAACATTCTCTCAACTTCCTCAGTGACTTCAGTATATGACTCATAATCTTCCTATCCATCCCAACATCTGCTACCATCCCCAGTGACTCCAATATTTATGGTGATGACCTTTATGGCACCTTGGCATTTCATATCATCAACCTACTTCAGTCTGATGACTCCATCTCCATTCATAGGAATAGTCAAATATTAAACATCACCATTTTGCAAAACTTCTCCCTTTCTAAGATTCTGGGTTCTGAAATTCTTTCGAGTCATAACCTCCTCTCATCCACTGCCTCAGAAACCCTGTCCTTTAACTTTATTACTACCTCAAACCTATATCTTTACTCCACACTAATGCCAAATTTCCCCACCCCTCAAAAGAAAGTAATATATGTTCTCTTACTCCTCATCCTTACCACTCACTCACTCACTCATTACTTCCCTAGTCTAGTTTCCAAACTTCTTCTTCCCTTCCATCATTCTACTCAAATTGTTTTCTCCTATATCTCCAATTACTTCTTTTTTTATTTTTTTAGGGCAGTTGGGGTTAAGTGACTTGCCCAAGGTCACACGGCTAGTTTTGTGTGTTTGTGTGTGTGGGTGTTAAGTGTCTGAGGCCAGATTTGAACTCAGGTACTCCTGACTCCAGGGCCGGTGCTCTATTCACTGCGCCACCTAGCCGCCCCTCTCCAATTACTTCTTAATGGCCATATTCCATTAACTATTAGGTTGTCACAAAGTTAGAGTTAAAAGGGACCAGAGAGGGGCAGCTACGTGGCACAGTTAATAGACCACCAGCCCTGGAGTCAAGAGGACCTGCTTTCAAATCTGGTCTCAGACACTTGATACACTTGCTAACTGTGTGACCTTGGGCAAGTCACTTAACTGCAATTGCCTTGCCTTCCCCCCTCCAAAAAAATAAAAATAAAAAGGACCAAAGGTTCAAACCTCTCAGTTGAAGCCCAGAGAGGAAAGTAACTTACCTAATGTCACACAAGAAGTATGTATTAATTGAGATTCAGACTTAGGTCCTGGATCTCTAAGCATAGTTCTCTTTCCACTCTAAGGTCTCATCATCCTTGACTTGTCAATAGAATCTGACACTGTGGAGCATATCACCTTTCTGCAGTTTTGTGACATAGGTCTCCCCTGGTTTTCCTGTCTGTTGGACTTCCCCTTTCTTTTTGTAAATGGCCTTTCCTCCTTCAACCCCCTTTAGTGGTGCCAGCTCTGTCTTCTTTTTTTTTTTACTGTCTAGAGTCTCTCCCTTGGCAATTCTGTGCATTGTCACTAATTAAATCCCCTCTGTCTAGCAAAGGAGTTGGCATATAGTAAGTAGTTAATGGATACTTGCTTTTGCATTTATTGAAAGTGGGCCAGGAACTCTAACCTACTATAGAGGGAAGGGGTAAGCCTTCTGAATCATGGCACATTTACGAAATATCAGGCATATTGAAGTCCTTTTTCTGACCTTTAATATATGAATTCTGCCTCGATTTTTCTTTTAGAATCCTAAGGGCTAAATCAGATGATGAGGACTTGGACAAGTGAAATAGGGGATGATCAAGAAATATTGTGAACTCTACAATACCTACCAGTTCACCCTTAGACCATGGCTAAGGGGCAGGGGGAAGGGGAGAGAGAAATGGAGAGTGAGCAAAGTAGGGAGGCGGGGAGAATGAGAGTGAAAACACTCATTCTACATATACTCAAAATGAATGGTCTTGTCAAAGCAGGGCTATCATGATGCATAATCACTCACTCTCCAAGGAAGCACTTAGGAAAGGATAAGATTGTAAACTCAAATGGCTAGACAGACAGACAGAAGAGTGGAGCAGGGCAACATTGACTACATGGGAGCAGCAACCATGGGAGAATTGTAATAGGCTGGACAGAGTCAGCTAGGGAAGGGAGCAGGAATTTTCTGCAATATCAACAGTTGAAGCAATCACAAATGCAACAGGATTCCAGCTTTCATGGGTGATTTGTCCATGAGGGAAACTGCCGTTAATAAGAAGCTTTCAAAATTTCTCCTACACTGGCCTGGCTTTCCAGAAGCAGTCTTAAGTTAAATTTGTAGGTGGTAGTCACCGCTGATTTTTACTTCCATAGGAGTTTTCTTAGAGGGTGAACTCTATGATAAAGTGACTATCTTCAACCCCAATAAAGTCAGTGTTCTCTGTACTTTCAGTCAACAAAGAACATAATAAGAACAGCTAGCATTTATTTAATGTTTTGGGGTTTGCAGAGCACTTTCCATATGATTCCTCATTTGATTCTCACAACAGCCTTGTGTTATAACTGCTACTATTTATCTTCATTTTACTGACTAGGGAAACAGACTGGAGGTTAAGTGACTTAAGTCCAAGGTCACAGAGATAGTGTCTGAGGCAGGACTTTTGAACCTAGGTTTTCCCAATCACTCTATCGGCTGTACCAGCTAGCCAGTCAAATCCATTGTAACTGCCATGTAATCCCATGCTCTGGCCAGGTTCTGATAAATTTGATATGTGCTTCCTTCATATTCCATTCATTTCTTGCTTATACCTTTCTTACTTCAGAGATACAATTCTACTTAACTTAAGCCTAGGAAGTACCTTGAAATTCCTGGATGGTAGGGGTTACACAGTCAGCTGTAATTATTCCTGCTACCTTCTCAAACATTGGTTGAGGAGGCAACCATATGCATGAAAACTTTTCACACTGTCCAAAGCAGCTTAATTGTATATGTCCATTTGCCAGCCCACTTAAAAATATAAAAAGAAAAAATTATTTGTACTGACTAATGTACTATTTAAATTCTAATAATGACCACTGCCTAAGTTGGATCCCTTGTCAAAGATGATCTTCTGCTATTGAAGTGTCATTTGTTAACCATTTTTGGCAACCTTAATGGATTAATCTCAGAGAAAATTAAATACATAGCATGAGAATTAAAAGGCAGACAGGCTCTGCCATTTTGGCAGCTATTATGCAAAATGTAAACCAATACAAAGCACATACCAATTATTTTTGTTTTCAGCAACAGTTAACTCTATGCTGTTGGATTTAGTAAATTATAGTATAGTTCTTCAAACAAAGAATCACCTGTTTGTACATAGGCATGTTTCTGTTCATCATGAGCTCTTGACAATCCCTTAAAAGACCTGTTTATAAAATATTCATTATCACCTAATAGAGAAAAAAAATTTCAATTCTAGTCATAAGTTACCATGGCTAGAGGATTCATTATCTAGCTGAGTTGGTTTTACAACAGACAGGGTAGTTACATTAGTACTTCCACTCTCTTTCACCACCATGTTATGAAAAGTCACCAAAGTAGACCTTAGAGTGTATTTTGGTTATTCAGAATGAAGTGCTCATTTGTATATAATTCTTCTGTAAGTCACAATCTCTTTCTATCCCAGTTTCCTCAACTATAAAGCAGGAATAATAATAACACCTATCTCTTGGGTTTGTTGTAAGGATGAAATAATATTTGGGAAAAACTTAGCAGAATGACTAACATATTGTTCTTGTTGTGAAGTTGTTCAGTCAAGTACAAGTTTTCATGACCCTGTGAACCATAACATACCAGCCCCTTGACCTGAAGGACTCATCTTGTGATGTCACACATTTAAATACTGTCCATGGGGTTTTCTTGGCAAAGACAGTAGAGCAGTTTGCCATTTCCTTCTCCAGTGGATCACTTTTCATTAGAAATCTCCACTCTGACCTGTTCATCTTGGGTGATCCCCGCATGGCATAACTCAAAGTTTCAATCAGTTATGCAAGCCCCTCTTCCATGACAAGGAAGTGATCCAGGGGGACTGAGATATAGTCGGCTCTTTATAAATACTTGTCTTCCTGTCTTCTATGTTACAATTTACCTCAGTTTCTATTAACACAAGAATAATAGAGTATTTAGATACACTTTTATTTTATAGTTTCTTATTTTCACACTAGGGTAGGACCTTAAGTCACATAGAGGCACATGTACCATGAAATGGTCCAACACAATAATGAAGCTGATTTTGCGAGAGGCTAACTTGTCAGTTAGATGAGTGACATATGTATGGGCAATGGCAGCAAGAAATATAGGTCTTTATAAGACTACCTTCAATAATGGAATCTTAAAATGAAAAACCTTGAAAATGACAATGGTGGGGAAATCTTTTCCTTCCTTGGTTGCTTTTACTTAAAAGGAGTCTCAGAGCCACATGTTCAGGCAAGAGCATCATTGGCCTACACTGGGAAAATGTTTCATTAGCAATGACAGTCTCTAGCATCTGAATGACTCATGTCAGTTCCCAAGTTCCTTCCTAGTATTCATTGATACAAAGACTCTCAGCATCTCCACCAAGGAACTTGAAACACACAGAAAGGTCATACATCCCTAAGTCAATGCCAATGAGAAGATACTCTTAAGAAAATATAACACTCGGTGTGCTCGATTTTGACAGCTAAGCTAGGATAGGCTACAAAATATACCAAATCAATCAAAGAGGTATATTTAAAGTATACAGCCTGTTCACATGTTTCTTACTCCAAAAAATGCAGAGATAAAAGTTAGTATATTGATTTTGATTATCATCTTAGAGAATTTTGATTGATGTCAAGAAAGTCATCACAACAAGAAAAGCAAAGAAACCCAGAAACCACTTCAACCAATATGTACTTCATCTTCTTGCCAAATCACAAGATATGACACCCAAAGGCTGAATAAGTTTAGAATACAAGTTCATTTGTGAAGCATAATCCAGGAGGATAACAGAAGATACAAAACAGCAAAAAAAAAACTTTGGAATGGCAAACAAGATTGCAGAAAGCTTGACCTAATACCCAGCTAAGCCAGAAATGGTTTAAAGACTAAAATGGAAGGAGGAAAATATGATGTGAGTATCCCAGCAAATGTGCAAATATTTCTATAGTGTCCCATTAGACTCTGAGCTCCTTGAGAGCAGGGTCTGTCTTTTGCTTTTCCTTATATCCCTAGCATTTAGTACAATGTTTGGATCACCATGGGCACTTAACAAATACTTATTATCGTGACTAAATTCTCTAGTCTCATTATTAATAGGAATGTAAGCATTACCTTGGACTTGACCACCTCCATATTTTGGGTTCAATATCATGAAATAGGTGGCACAGTGGATAGAGTACCAGTTCTGAAGTCAGGAAGACTCATCCTAAGTTCAAATCTGGCTTCAGACACTAACAGTGTGACCCTGGACTAGTCACTTAATCCTATTTGCCTCAGTTCCCTCAATATGTAAAATGAGCTGGAGAAG
The DNA here is from genome assembly GCA_028646575.1 of Pseudocheirus occidentalis. Lineage (NCBI taxonomy): Eukaryota > Metazoa > Chordata > Mammalia > Diprotodontia > Pseudocheiridae > Pseudocheirus > Pseudocheirus occidentalis. The sequence goes on along the minus strand of CM053596.1, from coordinate 81,155,439 downwards.
GAAATGGCAAACCACTCCAGTATCTTTGCCAAGAAAACCCCAAATGGGGCCACAAAGAGACACAACTGAGTGACAACAAAATCATGAAATGGAAAGTGACCTTAAGTTATCAACATCTATCAAGTCACATGCCTCCCTTGTTATTGTTATAGCAACCTGAATTAAATGAGTCTACACAGGCATGCAAGGATAACACAGGACTGCTGAAAGTATGAGAAGAGAACAAGTAAGCTTTCATGGATGCTTCTCCCTGGTCAAATACACCTTCACAGTCACACAGTCAACTGAGTACAGAAAATATAAAATCTTGATGTGCACATTCTTTGTATTTTTTTTAAAGCATTTGATTTCATAGGACAAAAACCAACTTTTAGTGTTCTCCTTAGTGAAGTCATCTATCAAGAATCTGTAGACAATGCCTTCTGGAATTATTCCTGTGTAATGGGGAATTAAATGTCGAGGTACTTAGAGTTAAGCAGGTTCTTTCTGTTCCCAAGGTGGGTTTTGGAGGGGTTCATGTTATTGTATCAAAGTCACATGACTAAGTTTCAGTAAAATGTAGCATCTTTAAGGAAAAAGTAGGGTCTCCAGTGAGAGGGAGATCAGAGCTGATTCTTATTAGATAAATCCACACTAAACATATCCTGTAAACAGGTGAAATGTTTCAGCCACCACAAGAGAGGTGAAGCTAGGGAATAATAGATTGCCCATTCTCTGAGAACCATAACAACTTTGGAATTTCCCAAACACTCAACATCACTGGGAGTAGAGAGCATATAACTTCCCAGACGAAGTCCCAAATGTCTAGAATCTGGTTTTTCTTCTTGAATTGAACCAGGATAATATTTAATAAATTTCACCTGATTGCTAATTTTTCTGAATGTCTTCTTTAAAGAACTAGCTTGATAGCATCTTAAGGGCAGGAACTTTATTTTGCTTTTCAACTCTTTGGTGCCCAGCACAATACAGAATATGTGAAAGGCACTCATTGCAGATATCAAGTCCTATTTTTTTAACTTCCTAAGAGTTGAAAATAATATTTGATTCTTGGTGTCAACAAAGGAATTAGAGAAGACTTTCTTTGAATATGAAGAGTTAAGGGAGAAATCATTATTTCTCAATTTAAAAAAATGTTATATCTGGAAAGGATTTCAGGAAATTATCTCACCTTTGCATTTAGGTAAGTTATCTCTTTTTCACAAGTATGGCAACTGAGACCTAACAGAATAGATACCATATTGATGACTTCATAGCCAGTGGATGGGAGCACAAAGCATTCACCTTCTGTAGGCTCTTCCCATTTTCCCAGTTGCTAATGCCTTTCTTTCTAAGGTTACTTTCCATCTACTACATATGTAGCCTTCATGCTTCTATTTATGTAAATGATGTCTTCCCCATAAGAATGTAATGGGGAAGAATACCCAGCTTGAGGGCAGGGACTATTTTTGTTTTTCTTTGTATCCTGAGTCCTTAGGACCTAGTAAGCATTTAATAAATACTTGTTCATTGACTGATTAGCTAAAAATCAAGTTCTTTTTGTTCCTAGTGTAGTACTCTTTCCATTATACCATGTTGCTTTTTATTGGAGCTAATTGATAGTGCACATGAAAATAAAATGAATAGGGGAATGAATTCCTATGGTCTTCCCCGTCCACTGACAATCTACTTGCAGCAACCAAAGTATGAAAAAGCATTATTTGATTCTTTCCTATTTTATGGCCTCAGAACAAGAGGGCTTCTGAGACACATAAGTAACTATCCCAGGGTGGACAAGAATATGACTGTAAAGCTATTACTGGAGTTCACTATTATCCTCCTGACTCCTACAAGACATCAAGACACTGTGACCATAAAAGAACTCATACTCACCCTAGATCTCATAGCTGGCCCAACCAGCACTAGCCTTGCAATTTGGAGGACCCTGAATCACACTGTTCAATGTGGCTAATAAAGAATTCTTAAAGATCAGCTTCAGAGCCTCCTTAATAGGAACAACAGAAGTACTCTGGGTTCAAGTACAGAGTTCTGCATAGATGACTAGGTTCCTTCGGTCTCTGTCTCTGTCTTTCTGTCTCTCTGCCTGTATCTGTGTGTCTGTGTACCTCTCTACCTTTCCTCTCCACTTCTCTTTCTCCCTCTCTCCCTCTCCCTCTCTCTCTCTCTTTCTCTCTCTTTCTCTCTCTCTCATCAGTAACAAATTAAAGGATCTGTCTCTGACCTCTATTCATTAATTAACCTCTCCACTACCCTTTACCAACAAAATCCTTTCTTTTCAAACCATCTCCACATGAATTCACAGAAGCAAAATGGAAATTTAATGACACAGTCACTCAGCTATCTTGGAGACTTTGAAGAGCAAAAGCAGAAAGATATGACCGACCAACCAAAGTTAATACTTCTGAACTTGCCATTGTCATGTAGGAATTCTCAGCCTATTTCAGCATCAAGAGAAAAATATATTTTATTCATATTATGACTAGGGAGAGGAAATAGTATTCAATGTTAATTTTCTAGTCTGAAGGTTGGGTTCTTATTGTTTGGGGTTGTGTGATTAAAATCACCTAACATCCAGGTAAATTTTGATAGCAATTTTTATTTCATCCTTTGAAACATTCTTTGCTATCCCATTTATTCTGCCTCCTTTTCCTCTTCCTCTTCCCAAACCTGAATACAAAGATATATTCTTCCCTTTTGCTCCCCAAAACTTGAGGCCTGCCCTCACTTCTGAAAAATTGTGATACACTTCATTCTAATTTTTTTGTTACTTTCTGTGGGAAAACATGAAAGGTCACATATTGAGATGTACCTATAACTAAGCAAATTATTATTTGACATCCATAACACTCTCCTTACCACATGCACTCATAATAAAGGTACAATGATGTTACTTCATCATTTCAACTCATGCATCTACTCTGGGCAAGAATTTGTGCTAAAAACTGAGGACATGAATAAAAAACTGAATAGCCCTTCCTTACGAGGAGCTCCAAGTCCACTGTGGGGAGGAGGAGGGGAGGACAGAGAGATAATATTACACTGGTAAGTAAATACAAAATAATTTGGGGTGAGTGAGAGAAAGGGGAGGAGAGAGAAAACAAGGTGATTCTAGAATTACCCCCTACATTTGCTTTAGAAGATCAGCTCATGTTCCCAATCATCATCCAGGATATTCAATTTTGAATAGCCCCTCCTATGTCTGATCCCTCTGTAAGTTAAAGAAGATACCAACCAGCACTGGTAGGAGTTTCCTCATCCAACAGTTCTCTATAACAGAAATCACAGATCCAGTCCCTATCCATGATATCCCTACAGTAAGAGGATGACACATGGACTAAATAAAAGAGCTCTAAAAGCAGACTCAAGATATCATCAGTGGAAAATATTCACTTCTTTGAACATCATGGTTCTTTCTTCTTGCAAGTATAGTCAACAAACCCAGCTTCAGTCTCACTTCTGTCATTTATTACCTACATGATCTTAGTTAGACAAGACACTTAACCTTCCTGAGCCTTAGCTTCCTCATCTAGAAAGAAAATAATATTTACCCCATCCTATATCAAAGACTTTGGCTCAAAAATTTTGAGTGGATATCCCTTTCAGAAAAAAAAATTTACTATTCAACCCAATATTTGCATACTTATTCATAAGTTATATCTCTGTATTACAAAAAGCAGCGGAATATAGAGCAGAAGTATCAGACTTGGTGGGGAGAGAGGGAACAATGTGGCCCATAAAACACCTGAGTATAGTCTAAATCCAATTAAAATATAATTGGGGAATAAATTTAATAAAATAAACAAAAAATGCAATACAATATGGAGAATGTTGAGTTATGGTTTTCTAAGTCAATATGAGACCTCCAGAGATCCCTTTCTATTTGAGTTTGATAGTACTGATCAATGAACATTTATTAAATACCTACTATGTGCCAGGCATCATGCTAAGCACTGGGGGATACAAAAAAGAGGCAAAAAGGTACCTGGCCCCAAGGAACTCACAATTTAATAAAAGAGACAACATGCAAGCAAATATATGCAAAGAAAGCTATATACAAGATAAATATGAAATAATTAACAAAAGGAAGACAGTGGTATTATGGGAAGTTGGGAAAGTTTTCTATAAATGATGGGATATTAGTTGGGACTTTTAAAAAGCCAGAGAATCCAGTAGGTAAAAATAAGGAAGGAGAGCATTCCAGGCATCAGAGACAGACAGAGAAAATGCCAAGAGTGGAACAGTCAAGCAGCTAGTGTTACTAGATCAAAGAATACATTTCAGGATGTAATGCGTAAGAGGGTATGAGGGGGTATGGAGGTCTTTGAGAATTGGGAATTTGATTCTGGGAATTAAAGAACCATTGGGGTTTTTTGAATAGGGCAGTGATATGGTTGGACCTGCAGATCTATCACCTAAGTGGTTGAATGCAGAATGGATTGGAATGAAGATGGACTTGAGGCAGGCAGATCCAACAGTAGGCTATTGCAATAGTACAGATGTGAGATGGTGAAGGGATGCACTAGAATGGTGGCAGTGTCAGAGGAGAGGTAGGGAAGTAATCAATAAATGTTACAAAAGTAAAATCGATAGGCCTTGGCAAAATCTTGGATATTGGTGAAGGAAGGGGAAGAAGAGAGTGAGGAGTCCAAAATAACCATCCTAAGGGACTTGGAGGATGGTGTTGCCCCCTCTTGCAATAGGAGAGGGAGGAGGAGAGGTGTATTTAGGAGAAAAGATAATGAGTTCTATTTTGGACATGCTTAATTTAAGGTATCAGCTGAATATCCAGTTCGAGATGTCTGAAAGACAATTTGAGATGGAGAGATTGGAAGTCATCAAAGAATTAAAAGCAGGGTAGGTAGATTTGAGAATCAACAGCATGGGTAATTAAATCTATGTGAGCTGATGAGACAACCAAGTGAAGCAAGAGAAAAGAGCAGAGGACAGAAGGGATAACTATGGTTAGAAGGCATGATTTGGATAAAGATCTGGCAAAGATCTAAGAATGGTCATATAGGTAGGAGGAGAATCAGAAGAGAGTAGAATCCCAAAACCCTGGAAAAAAGAGACTGTCAAGAGAAGAGAGTGATCAACAGTATCAAATACTGCAGAGATGTCAAGTAGAATGAGGATTGAGAAAAGGCCAGTAGATTTGGCAACTAAGGTATTGCTAGGACCTTTGGAGAAAGCAGTTTCAGTAGAAAGATAAGGTGAGAAATCAGATTGTTAGGGATTAAGAAAAGAGGGAAAAGGAAGAAACCTATTGTAGATAAATATAGAGGATCGAGAATCAGCTTCAAAGCCAACACAACCTGGATTCAAAACCTGCCTCTGACACCAATTAGATGTGTTCATCTAAGCCAGCGGTTCTAAAACCTATGGGTTATGTTCAATTTGTAACAATGAAAATACATCCAGCATATCAGATATTTACATTATTATTCATAACAGTAGCAAAATTACAGTTATGAAGTAGCAACAAAAATAATTTTGTGGTTGGGGGTCACCACAACATGAGGAACTGTAGTAAAGGGTCGTGGCATTAGGAAGATTGAGAACTACTGATTAAGCATCTCTTTTACTTGTCAGTATTTTAGGCAGTTCTAAAGCTATAAGTTATAAAGAAGGTATGGCCCTCCACTAGTATAAGAATTTTCTTTTCCCAGAAGTTCACGGGTCCAGTATCTTCCCTTACATGTACTAATATGATATGTTTATATACATTAAAACATATGCAAAAATAGACATTTCAAAAAAACAGCATAAAGATGATGAAACAATATTTCTAAAAGTAATTTTATTTATTAATAGTATAAAATTATCTCACTAAAATATATTGTTAATAATCCTACTTCATACTATAATGTATAATATGTTTGTAATATTTTAGTAAAAGTAACCTAAGTGTATATACTTCATTTTTTTATCTTGGTTCAACACTTTGTAATGCATCTATTTGAAGATCTGGTTCTAAATTTATTTCTAGACTTTTAGTTGCTGACATAACTGGAAAAGATATTTCACAAAGATACATTAGATTGTTAGCCTTGTTAAATTAGATCATTAGCCTTGATTACTAGAAGTGATGCTAACTTTTCAATTCCACCACCAATTTTGCAAAGGTTTATGCTGGAATTCAGGTAGTAAATTTCCTTCTCTCTCCATACCAGTTCTTCTTGAAAACAACAAACAATAATTAAAACAACAATTATAGCAAATTATATTATTAATAAGTGGCTTCAAAACCTACTGAATTTCTTCACTTAAAAGAGTTTTAAAGATTATAAAATTCTGTTTCCAAGTATGCAAATATGAGATTTTTATAGATATGTAAGAGAGGTGACTCATACCCCCTCCATAGATAATTACAGAGAATCCAAACTTTTCAATTGAATTAGTGATGAACTAGGTGGGAACAAGACCTAGACATCTCTATTGAAACAAACAACTCAATCAAGGACTTTTTAACTAAGTTTTTTAAAGTCTTTTATAGATATGTGGGAAATATATTCGGACTTGTGAGGAATTGGTCACGTCCCATGAAGCTTACATAAAACTAAAAATTGGGCATTGGGTATAAACGTATCTATCAGTGTAGAAGAGAGTAACGTTCCAGCCACGTCCTTGAGGGGGAATTGTTTTTAGGGAAAGAAGCAAGGGAGCCTTATTCCACTCCACCTTTGAAGGACAGGGAATTTAAATTATTGTATCAATGTCCTCGTAGTGTCCCTGGAATAATGGTTATTGGCAGTACCCTCTGCATCCAGTCTGTAGGACAAATTAAACATCAATAAGAGTGCCAGTATCAAAGTATTTATTAAATATTTTAAAAGCTTAATTTTTATGTTTAGCTAAATGTAATAGGTAAGAGTTTACATATTTTCTCCCTCATCCCCAGTGGATGATCTTTTATGCTTCCTGGGAATCACTTCAGAGATTACTCTTTTAAGGTATTATTTTGTATATAAAACCTTCAATTAGTTCTGCATTTCCATTGCTCTTTTAGGTACAATGAAGGGGTTGGCAGTTTCTTCATCTATAAAATGAAGGGATTAGATTATTGGGGTTCATTTATACTCTAACCAAAGAGCCTATTGTTTTATTATATAGAATTGCTAATATTGGCTGGTATAATAATAGTCGTTATTACTGATTAATTCTATGGCCTTCTATGAGACACTTAACTTTTCTGTACTAGATTTTTTCTGTTTTTTAAATGGGAGAAATAGATGTTGCCTCGTTTCACCAAGATATTAGGATCATGTGGCTAAAGTTCGAAAGTAGGACATAAAGCAAAATGCAAAATACTGGGAAACTACTAGTAAAAGGAACTAGTAAAATTCAGAGAATTTTTTTAATGGAAAACTGCAAACATATATTCCAAAGCACCTAACAAAACACTCTATTGTGGCAAAAGTTTCAGGTTATAATGAACCTTAAACACAGTGAGACTGGAAGGTGAGGGTTCCCATACAGTAGGACAGTGTTAGTGAAAATGGAGAGGTTATAATTCATTTTAGCAGCAAAAGTTGAGGGATTAAAGAACAGTGGGAATTATAAATATATGAGAAGTGATATAGGCATGAAGCAGGAATTAATAAAATGGCCGGCCAGGGCCACTGAGGATACAAAGTTAAGTGAGAAGAGTATTCTAAAGTTAGCAGAATGAAAAGAAAAAGCCAGCTGGAAAGACACCCAAGAAGAGAACAATATAAGTGCAAAACTAAATGTAGGTATACTTGGTAATTAAGCCAGAAGCTTTTTTTCCCCTTCATATTAATTTCCTTTTGATAATTTTGGACATATAAAGAAGAAAAAGAAAGAAAAAAAAAGCTAAGGAATACAGAGAATGGCAGACAATGAGCTGGCAGATGGTACTGAGACAGATGTTTAGGTTGTAAACATCTTAGTTTTACATATCTATAGAAATGCCCCCATAAAACCTCTTTTTTCCCATTAACAATCTGTGGGGGATGGGTTGCTAAATCATACATTTGTTACAAGACAAAACTTATGGGAAGAAAGGAGCATTTGATTTGATAGTAAATGAGAAGAGCCTAAACTTTGCATTTTAAGACTCCTCTTTCCCTAATTAACTACTCTGCTCTTTCAGTTCCATTCCCCTCATTCTGACGAGCAGGTCCCTAGTCTGTTCTCTGTTCTCCTTTTACCACTGTGGCATTAGGAATCCTCCATTCTGTGTCCAAGAAACCATCCTAGAGCTTCATCTTAGATATTTTCCTATCACATTCCTTCCATATTCTGTATTTATGGAAACTGGTGTTTCTCCAGATGACAACAAATTCCTGGGCGGGGAGATCTTCTTTAGGATCAAGTGAACCTTCTCTTTCATCTTCCTCATACTCCATACATCCTAAGCCAGGAAGAAGAGAAGGTATACATTCCTTGCTCTTCATTGCTACTTCCAGACCTTCCCTCTGTCACTTGCACAATAGATTTTTTTTCCTTTTGGGGCACTCCATTCTTCTCTGTCACATGACCCAGATCCTTGTGGCAGTCATTCCCACACACCCCCAATACTGCCCAGTGCTTCTTTTTTTTTCCTTTCCTACAGATGAAGGAACCTTGCTCACAGTCTTCCTCCTCACCCTCTCAAACACCTGCCCTCATCTTCAGAGATTTCAGTGAATGTACTGATGGCCTATCAAACGCTTTGTCTCTCTAGTTCATCAACCTCCCACAATTTGCACCATGAGTCCATACATAGGAATGGTCATAGTCTTAACTTTGTTATTGCCTTGAAGTGTTCTGAAACCTCTGTCATCAGAGCTGTGGGATTTTTCTCTCTGAACACAGCCTCCTATCCTTCCAACTCTCCCTCTGCCTCACTCCTAAACCTATCCTTCATCCTACCACTGACCTTCAGGAATTCCCTCTCAACCTTCTCTCGTTCTCCTTATCTAATCAGTGGTATCTTGTTGAAACTACTCAACAAACCAAGAAGCTTTTAGTAAATGCTTACTATGTTCCAGGTACTATGATCCTACCTCTACAACATGTTCACCTTCCTCCACTTCTCTCCACTCACATGAGTTTGATATATTTAATACAACACTGGATTTGAAGCCAGCATCATACTCTTTATAGTTGTATGGTTCCTAGACAACCTTCCTCAGCCACAGTTTTTTCACCTATAACTTCAGAATAATACCAGCTTCAACCTCCCAAGGTTGTTGGGGATCAAATTAGAGAATACTTGTAAATTGCTATACAAATTTTAGCTTTGTTATTATTATCCAAATTCAGGCCCTGGTTGCCTTTTATGAGGTCAGTGAAACAGTTCTCTAATCAGGTTATTTGATTCTAACCTAACCTTACTCTGATTCAACTTATACACAACTGATAAATTTGTCCTCCTAATGCTCTGCTTCTGATCACAGTCTGCTGCTCAAAACTCTTCAAAGGCTCTTCCTTACCTAGCACATAAAATCCAAAGCCTGCAATTTAAGAACTTTTCACCACAATTTAGTTTCGACATACCTTTCTAGTTACCACATCAGCCATAAAACATGTCCCTACTCTTCCACCTTTCCTCAAACCATTACATATAACTGGAAAGCTTTCCATTCATCTCAGCTTATGAAATCCTACTCATCCTTCAAAGTCCAGTTCAAATACTATTCTTTTGAATGAAACATCCTTTGGTATCAACCAGTAGAAACTAGTTCTCCCTGCTCTGAACTCTTATTACTCCTCCAGAGCCATAACTAGGAAACACAGCAACTGGGGCAAATTCAGCTGACCTAAGTGAGGCTGGTGAAAAACTTCTTCATTTATTCTATCTCTATACAATATCATTTTGCTAACAATGTGTATGACTTAATTATGCTGGAGACAGTAATGAATTTGTGGAGCCTGGGGCACAGACAAGTCATAGCTGAGAAGGGCTCAGGGGTTGAAATGGGGAAACCTACAAGGGGAAAAGTCTTGAATTCAATGAAGGGACAGGGTTGTGACTCAGAACTATAGAGATGAAAACAACAAAGATCTGGATAAGATGAAATGAACTTGAAAGTAGAAGAGTCAGTAAGTGATGGCAGCAAAGGATGGTTCTATTTATATGCTAGCACCTCCCCTTGACCCTGTGTTTCAAAAGGTATAAGGGAAGGAATATCAAGCCTTAAAGAGTAGGCCAAGAGATCAAATGTCTTCACAAGAAAGCTATAATACAACGAGAACTGGGAGATAGAATGTGAGAAGAAGAGACTGACCATGAAGGGGAGTTAATGATAGACAAGAGTTTCAACAGTCAGTTAGCAAGCATTTATTAGAATGAAAAGGACAGGCAAAGAAGGGTAGAGATTACAGAAGGCTACAGCTGAATTTATAATTTACAATGTGGGGAGGGAGCCACCAGTACAGAGTAATCCTTTATGATATGGATACCAAGGATAGATATTACATCAGATGATCTACTCCTTTAAGAGACTAACCTTGGAAGGAGAAAGTAGAAGCCACAGGACCGTGGGACATTTGGGAACTGACTAAGTAAGTCAGCTGTTAGCTGGTACTTTAAGATGGGAAAGAAAAACATACTCCATCCCATCCCAGAGATCAAAGCCCTGAGTGCATCCAAATAATTCTTTCTCTGTCACACACACACACACAACACACACACACACACACACCACATACACAAACACAAAAAGCAACCATGGCACAGTAGAAAGATAATAATAAAAATAATACTAATAATACTTTAAAATTTGAAAAGCACTTTACAAATATCTCATTTTATCCTCATCATGACTGGAGGGATAGGTATTATTATTATTATTCCCATTTTACAAATTAGGAAACTGAGCTGACGGAAGTTATAGTGACTTGCCCAGTGCCACCCAGCTAGTAAGTATCTTAGGCTGCATTTGAATTCAGGTCTTAATGACTCCAAGTCCAATACTATTCATTCATTAAACCACTTAGCAGCTTCTTGGAGCACTGGATTTAGAAATCTAGGACATAGGCTTGAATCTCAGAGCTTCCATTTACTGTCTTTGTGGCCTTGGGCAAGTTACTTGCTGGGAGTCAATTTTTTCTTCTGTAAAATAAGAGACCTGGACCCTATGATGTCTAAGATCTCTTCCAGCTTAAGGTAATATCTAAATTAAGGGTTTTTTTAGAATAATTGAGACCATATTGTATGTTATTTTATTATCTCTGAGAACTGATCGATCAATAGGTCTTGTGTAACCATTGTTTATTAAGGAATTTATTTCATTAGACCTATGATTTCATTAGTGTATCAGAGTAGATAGGTACCTGCTCTGTGTCTTAAAATCTTTGGGCTGTCTAGGGTACTAATAGGTTGAGTGACTTGCTCAAGATTGGAAGTCACCACGTGTCAGAGAATGACCTTGAACGCAGGTCTTCAATACATTATATCACACTGTATCTTGGAGTTATATTTATAGCTTTAATCTTTAAGTTAGATCTTCAAGAGTTAAGATTTCTTAATAATTGATTGTATATTCTTATCTCCTAATATTGTCCTGCAAAAACCTCTATTTCCATTAAATGAATTTGTTAAATATCCAACAAAAATGTTTTGTGTTTTCACATCTTGTAGCCTTTGTTTGCAATATTATCCCCATCTGAAATGCTCTCTCATCTCCTCTCCAGTTATTCAAATCTTCCCACTCCTCCTCAGATGCAATGTCTACCACAAAACCTTTCTTCTCTCTAGCTGGGGGCTTGAACCAATCATATGTTTCATAACTGTGCTATAAACATTGGGCTTTTAATGAGCCTAACCTGTTGCAACACCGTAAGGATTACATCTAAATCTGGCATTAGTATTCGATTTTTCATGCATTTCTCTCATTTCTTTGTGAAGAGCATTAAAAATACATACATATATACATATACATACATATGTGCACATGCACACACACATATGTATATGTGCATATGTGTATCCTTAACTAAATTATAAACTTCCTAAAGAATGTGTGTGTATTGTGTGCATGTGTATAAGAATACAAAAATATACAGGATTACCAAAAGTCTTATATATAAACTTTAATAAGCACATACATGTATGTATATGTGTGTGCATACATGAGTATACATATATGTATATCCTTAATTATAAGCCCCCTGAAGTTAGAAATTATGTATTGTATTTTTTATTGCCCCCACAAGATCTATTGAATGGATCTTCACACAAAATGAGTAGTCAGGTTTGATAAAACTTCCTGCTCATACAATCCCTTCATTTGAGAAACCCTAAGGGTTTGAAAGACAATCTTATTACCCCTCACAACTTTCCTGTAAGGCAAGTAATAACAACTTCCAGTGTTACACCTTCAGAAACTTAAACATTAAATTTGATATTTTTACAGCTTGAATTCTCACACTATGTCACACATCTCTCCAAAGATTTGTACAGTCAACAAAAGAAGCCAGAGTAGAACATGATGTTTCTGACTTTGGGAGCTACAAATAGGCAATGGAAAATGTCATTTTCCTAAGGATACACTCAGTCGCTTGTGTTAGTTTTGTTTACAAATAAGCTTCACTTCAGGGAATTGATTTCTGCCACCCACAACTCAGGATTAAAATCTGATTATAATAATAAACTTCTAAACATAAAACAAAATAAAATAAAAATAAAATGAATAGGCAAAGTAAAAATAACCCAACTAGAGATACTTTGTTATAAAAAATATATATATCTGGGTTCATATCCAGAGGAAGATAGTGAGGTAAAAAAAAAAAGACACTCCTACCCCAGAGAGTAATATCAAATGGTCACAAGTCCAACATGCCTTCTCTTAAACAGATCTATATTTTTGTATGATTTAAACACTATCTCAATAAGAAGTAACATGACTTAGATAAGATAAAGTCATTCTCAAATTCAAAAGGACCTAAATTCAAGTCTGCTTCTGACACATACTGTCAACAAATCATTTTATCCTCTAGTACACAATTCTTTAAGACTATAAATTACAGTGAACATACTGATTTGTCCTGGGAAAGGTAGTTTCCTCACTCGGGAGTTCCTTGTACCAAAGAAATCATAAAATATCTAAATCCTTTCATCTTCAAAAGGATGAATATAACATAGTATAATATACATATAGTAAATATACTATAATGTTATTTAGTATATTTAAATGAGCTAATTCAAATTTTCTTGTTAATTTCAAATTTTAACTTTAGAAATAAAGATCCATTCTGTTGTAACAATCCAAAGAGAGAAAACTACTAAAATAGTTAAGAATTAGTTGGGTGGTAATACATAATGGCAGTTTTCACAGATGTCAGCCTGGGAAACGATAAGAATTGTGCATTTTAAGCAGTGATGTCCTGGAAAATGTTTAATCTGCATTGTTAACATTTTCTCCATTATTTTATTAGATCTAGATAAAAATAAAACCATAAATCAAGCCCTGATTTTCAATTTGCCAATTTCAGTGATGTAAATGCTCACATGGAAAATGCATCAGCTCCTGTTAGTCCATATAGGCTGACTCCCAGCATTCCTGCTCTGCTTTCAAACAGGTCTTCTGGTACATTAGTCTTCAGGACAGTTCTCTTTCTGGTACTGATAATAGTCTGTGTCACTCCTCAGCAGTTTCCAGATAGTACATAAGCCACTCTGAACTCAGGAATTCTAGGAAATGTATAATCTCTTAGTTATCACCATAACTCTTTCTCCAAGGGTATAAAGAAATCTAGATAATATAATACAGCCTGCAACTGATGTTTAGTTCATGCATCCAGAAACACCAGTCTATATATAAAGACTTAACATTCCATGATCCATGGCTACTCTCATCTGAAACTCCTGAAGACTGGTGATTTCCTATTCAATGAATGGTCACTAGTAGGGCCTTTCTACTGCTTCTCATACTGGCTAGTTCATTGAGGAGCAGGAGATATACCTATTCAGCAACCAGTTCCTGAAAGAGGAGACTGTCATCATTCTACCCAAGTATCTCCCTTACCTTAAGATTCTTATTCCATGACATATCTCTCCTGCTGTCACATACTACTGTTTTCCTGTTATATGTCATTCACTATGGCCCTTTGAGAGCCAAATCCTGGGGGGTTGCAATAGGAGCAGAGGAGGAGGAGGCGCTGAAAGAATGACTAGATCACTACTACCTTTGAGAAAAGTCTATAAGAATCTCACTTAAACAACTGCCTTAAACAGAGACTGAAAAGGAAGAATCCTACGAAAGGAGAGAAAGTTCTAAGAGTTGCATGTAAATCTAATTAAGTGTAATACAACAGAACAGACTTGGAGCAGATGAAAGCAAAGTCAACTCTCAGGGGAAAGTTCTTAGTGCTAAAATTCATTAGATTGTACCAATATCCTCTAAAGAAAGCAACACTTAACTCACTTAATGCCATAGTGCAAAAGGTACTCAAGAGAGGCCTTAAGGGAGCAATGTACAACCTGAACTTAACCATAGGTCTTTTCCTTCTCTCCTACTTCTGATTCTAGAGTAGATTGCCACCCAACTCAGAACATAGAATTTAAAAGCACTTTTCGAAAACTTTCCTGCAGGTTGGCATCCCTTTGCTTTTGCATCTGCATTTGCAAGCACTGGCATAAAATCAATTATTCATAAGTACTTTCCTAAGCAGGTCCCTGCCCCATGTGGTAAATCTCCCTTGAAGTTACACTACTGTGTAATTAAGTTTAATGTAGTTTGAAGCATAAATAAGGTCATTTCTATTGTAGAGATTTAATTATGGAATTTCTTTTTTTTACCCCAAAGCTGAATATAGTGCTACTCTTCTGGCTTTTCAGATTATATGGTTCCATTCTTCTGTCCAAGGGCATGCATGGAGAAATGTTCTTGTTGGATGTTTTGCCAAATGTAAGACTGCAGGGGCTGAGTAAGTCACTTAGGGAAAGAGCTGACCAAAGAGATACTTACATAGAAGGCTTCGTTCAGGGAAGAAGGTTTTTATAAATCACTAAGAGCCCCATCCAAATACTGGCAATAGAAATTGCTTCCAAGTGACCTGAGGCATTTCTTAATAGGGCAAAAGATGGTCCATAGGATGAAACATGATTAGGACCTAATTTAAGTTTTGACTTGGG
Organism: Pseudocheirus occidentalis; assembly: GCA_028646575.1. Classification (NCBI taxonomy): domain Eukaryota; kingdom Metazoa; phylum Chordata; class Mammalia; order Diprotodontia; family Pseudocheiridae; genus Pseudocheirus; species Pseudocheirus occidentalis. The sequence goes on along the minus strand of CM053596.1, from coordinate 81,140,360 downwards.
AGGACACCAAAGGATAACCTGCAATAAAGATGTCATCATTCTAGAGTGGCATTCTAGACTCCTGCAAAAGATAAAATATGAGCTGAGAAAGAGAATTTAGCGGGAGAGGTCGAAAATATACAGGCAATATTGTTAGATTCAAAACTACTATTGTGGGAGGGGTCTTACAGTAGGATCAACGTTCTGGGCTGGGGGGTAGGGGCAAAAAGGGGAGAAAATTTGTAACTCAAAACCTTGTGGAAATGAATGATGTAACCAAGAAAATAAATTAAAATTAAAAAAAACAAAACTACTGCTGAGAACACAGAAAAAAAAATGATTAATGTTATTTTTTTAAATTGGATAACATTATCTTCCATGGCAAGTGGTAGATAACCTGTTTCCAGGGTAGCCTCTGTGTGCATATGCACTTATCCATACACAGACATGCACCATTATCAACAGATGTTTTTTGTCCCATACCCATAGATAGGGCCACTAAACATAAAAGGAATAATATAGCATTTCATAAAACATTAAACTAGGATTAGGAAAGTAAAGGAAAAGATGTAATTTAGAAAACAGCTACAAGGTGGTGGCTAAGTGGCTCAGTGAATAGAGCACCAGCCCTGGAGTCAGGAGGACCTAAGTTCAAATACCGCTTCAAACACTTAACACAAAACTAGCTGTGTGACCTTGGGCAAATCACTTAACCCCAATTGCCCTGCCCTCGTCCCTCCAAAAAGCAAAAAAAAAAAAAAAAACAGAGAAAAAGAAAACCAGCTACAAGGGACACTGGTGGTGACCCTGTGACATTTACTATCACATCATTTCTGCATGTCTGCAAGAACAGAGGGCATTTTTAGCCAGATTTGTGATTTCATTTGTGCAGAGAGTATTCACTAAGGGACTCCCTCTACCAGTGGAGATCAGCACCTTCCCAAAAGTTGATCATCTTAAGCAGGAGTGGGGAGCCTGTGACCTTGAGGTCACATGTGGCCCTCTAGGTCCTCAAGTGTGGCCCTTTGACTGAATCCAAGCTTCACAGAAAGTAAAAGGGCCACACTTCAGGACCTAGAAGGCCATATGCAACCTCAAGGACACAGGTTCCCCACAACTGTGTTAGAGTATTACCTGAAGACTTTGAGAGCTAGCATGGCTTGCCCAGTACAGTCATTATGGGCATAGGAGGATCTTGAACTCAGGTCTTCCTAACTACTTGAAGCCAGTTCTTGATCTTCTATGCCAGTAGGGTCAAGCTCAGATAGAAAAAGGGTCAACTAAATCATATATAAGGATCCCTTCAGGACACGTATTAACTTTAAAAAATAAGTATTATAATTATCTATGTTTTACTGTATTTTTATTTGCTTTGATGAATATTTTTTATTACATTTTAATCTCATTAATCTGCACTTGGGAGTGTTGTGGGCTTCATGTGGCCCACTGGTGACATGTTAAACATCTCTGTTCTACATGGCATTCACACTCCCTAAATTAAATTCAGCTAAATTGATATCAGGTGAATTATTAATGCCTGAGCCTCCTGTGTGGTAAGTTATCATGGAGGAGTTTCAAATTATAACATGATTCCACTCTAGCACCAATTCTGTCCCTTCCTCATTTTGTTTGCTATAATTGTAAATAGAGGTGAGGCTTCAGAAAAGTCATATTCATGCAGTAGGGGATTGGTTAGCATACAGCCAATAAGCATATTAGACCCTATGTTTTGAAAGCTGATCTATTCAAAGGCCACTTCCAGGTTCTTTTCAATACCAAAGAACCACTGACAAATACTTTAAGGAAACTCCATGCCTTTGAACAAACACAACAAATAAAAAATAAGTCTTGCACAGTTTAACATACTCTTTTATAACAACTATGAAAGTTTTTTGAAAAAATGAGGCATTCACATATATATATATATATATCCCTTAAACATTCGACTTTATATTTTTACAAACATAGTTCTCAAAATGTTATCTCTCTCTCCAAAAACTTGTGTAGTCAATGAAAGAAAGCAGAGTAAAGCACTGTTTCTGTCTTTCAGTACTATCACTAAAGCAGGTTTATGTGCTATTTCTTTGGAACATTTTCCTAATGATCCTCTAAGTTTCCTAAGCTCTTGGCAGATTTACACAACATCATATTTTTCTGTAATAATAAAACTATTAAAATAACAAAGCATTAATGTTAACTAATTATTAGTGCTAATTACTAATATTAACTGACTACTGCTACTGTTAGCAAAGTATATTTAAAGTAATTCTGTTTAGAGCAAGATTTAAAGAAATAACAATACCATACACTTCTCACTTATGCTTACTTTTAAGTCATTGTTTAACTTAACTTTTTTTTCTCCCAGACTTGGATAAAAAACCTAGCCTTCAACTTTCCCTAAATTTGTTCTTACCATGAATATCCCATCAGATCCATATAGAGTTATGAATTCAGTTCCAGAACTTTGGGTCTTTAGTACAGTTTCATGTTAACAATCCATTTTAGTTAGCTTTCTTTTAACCTTTTATTTACTCAACAAATGTTTAGATGCCTACTTAGAATTCTTGCAAAGAATTTTCACACTTGTAAATCCAGATTTCCACAACTTCTGCCTCAGTAACTTATGAGTGTACATATTTGTCACATGGTTCATATAAACCGTTACAATTTCATCATTTAAGAGACCTATACATAACAAATATTTTGGATTTCAATACAGTTCTCTGAAACATAATCAGTAGGTTAAGCCAGGCTTGAGACAATCAGGAAAATGCTCCAGTTTCTAACCCTACTAACAACTTCCTAATTTCGCTTTTATCCCCACAAGTCTATATTATGTTAGGGCATCTGGGTGGCACAATGAATAAAGTGCCAGGTCTGGAATGAGGAACATAAACAAATCTGGTCTCAGACACATTCGAACTGTGGGACCTAGTATACTTTCTACTGACCAGTGCTACCTCTCAACAGTAAAAGGTCTATTATTCAACTAGAACTGACTCATGTATATGGTGTAGGATGTCTAAATTCATTTTTTCGCTAAATTGTCAGTTATTTTTTTCAAAGTATGTTTGTTAAATAACAAATCATTTTCTGTGATTAGGTGTCTGATGCATTTATTTCTACATTTTTTGTCTTGTACTAGACCGGTGGTTCTCAATCTTCCTCTTCCTAATGCCTCAACACTTTAATATTCCTATGTTGGTGTATCTATATGTGGGTGGACCCACCTGGAGACAGATAGAGGAGCAGTGTCTCAGTTCCTAAGACCATTGGAAATATGTGTTTTCCAATGGTCTTAGGCATCGCCTGTGTCCCCTGTGAAAGGGTGGTTTGACCCCCAAAGGGGTCACGACCCACAGGTTGAGAACCACTGACAGTTTTAGTGATTACCATTTTATAATATATATTTAAAGTCTATGAATGGAGAGATCATTTTCATTATCTTTGTTTAGTGCACCTCCTTGATATTTTTATCTTTTTATTTTCCATATAAATTATGTTGTGATTTTATCTAATCTTGTGGTGTGAGGTAAGGGGGAAAGGAACAAAATAGTGAGTAAAAAACTAGATGTAGAGTAGGGAAGATTTCAGTTCAAATATCACTTTTGACACTTATTATCTGTGTAACCCTGAGCAAGAAGTCCCTTAAATTCTCTCCACCTCAAACAGTTATGGAAATTCTCTGTTTTATGAAAGGAGTTGCCATACCTTCAAAATCAAGTATCCTTGATACATATTTGGGGGGGAGGAGCAAAAGAATACATTTAAATAAAACATTTCTGCGTAACAAAAAATAAATTAAAACAGAAATTATAGCTATATGACAGATAACTTGGCATTTTTAAAGGAATTATTTAAAAATCACTAAATTAACTCAAGGTTATTTTGTATATAGGGTTAAAAATATAAGAAAAATTGGAAATCCTATGATATTATCCATCCTTTCAGGTACTTTGAGAATTGACCCCTCAGTTTCCCTTAAAATTGTGTTGCCTCCATCTTGAACCTCTTCTTGGTAGGCTTTATCTAGTCCTGCTGCTCTTCCCATCTTTCTTCTCTTTCAATAAATATCAACTAATAAACGTTTATTAAGCACTTTGTACCAGGCACTGTGCTAACCTTCCTTCATGCTGATTTGCTGCTTCGGCTTCATAATGAAGCAAACCAGAGACTGATATCAGAGTCTAAATGTGGGGCCTCCACTGTTACTAATGAACAAAATACTTTTTTACAGAAATCCTTACTTATTTTTTCTACTTTTAATCTAGCTGTTGTCCTCTTTCCAGTTTAATCCTGAAATGCCTCAGCATGATTTTACTTTATGTAAAATTTTACTTTATGTGAAGTTTCTTTTCATTTGTGTTTCTTTTCACTATTCACTATTCTATGATGTCATATAGCTCATAATCTTCTGCAATTGTCCCCTGTAAGATTTTACAAACAAGTTTTATTTTAAATTGGTGCTGTCCTCGACTGCTATCTCTCACCTCTTGTCATAGAGATCAAATGTTAGCTGACTGAAATGGGTTTTACGCTCTTTTACTTTCTTATTGAAAAAAATAAGCTTTTTAAAAAATTTTTATTACTTCAAGATGATGTCTGTTCTTTCATCCATTTCCCATTATTTCAGTGTCAGGGGCTCATTTAAATAGGCCATGTTGGAGTTGTCTCAGCTATTTACTATATATGCTTCATATTTTTATCTTTAATCTCGTTTTGTATTGATTTTGACCCTCTTTATAAGAAGTTAGTGGTCTGAACATACAATGACAATTGCTTTGGAAATGACTCCCACCTCAATAAATGACTGTTTTCTGTCTACTAAAATATAACCAGTTTCATTTTTTTAATGATATAAGATAACATCTTAGTTTTGTAGATTTGGAGCTAAGAGGAAACTTATTAGCCATATAGTTCAATCCCTTCATTTTATAGATAAGTAAACTGATGCCCAGAGAGGTTAAGTAATTGGTTCACAATGTCCAATGCTTCCCAATTGTCTCCTTAAAGTAAATATTCATGACACATAGACATAAAGCTTTTGTGTGGTCCATAAAACATAGTCTAGAACTTTGCCAAGATTGAAAGTGAAACTCAGAAGAATGGATTTAGTTCTATGAAAATTTAAATTATTCAGGAAAATGTATTAATTAAATTGGCAATAATCACCACTTCTAAAATTCAAAGGTCAATGTAATTGACCCCAAAATGTCTTTCTATTCATCCCTGTAAGTAATGTCTTCCATAGAGAATGTGCAACTGAATTATAGGTCTTTTTATTTCTAAAAATACCTTTGCCCCCATCATGAAATTCATCATGTATGAATGAATTAAACAAATGTATCCCAGACACAGTGCGGACCTATTTGTACTGGCAATGTGGCTCAAAGGCATGGAATGCAATATGTGTCCTGTACCTCCTTCTCTCTCTCTGAGATTGCTCACTCACCCAACCTGTACTCACACTGGCAGTGGGTGGAAGGATACCAGATTCTCAGGAGAAAGGACACCACAGCTACAGTTTATTTTCAGGATCCCAAGAATAACCCTAGTGTGAGGTAGACACATTTCTACTATTCAATTCTATACCTCCTGAGCCCGCATTGGTGTGCTTCCCATCTATACAAAGCAATGCCAACGACACCATTGACTTCAGCATGAAACATTGACTAAACAAGAAGGCAAAAACAAGAATAATGAAAACATATCAGGCCATCCATAAACCCAGTTAACACTCTCTCACAAATGTATACAGTATCAACTGGGAGAATAGACAGTGGAAATACACAGAAACCCAGCAGTGAAGCACACTAGTAAGGAACCACATGTACCTAAGGCAACTCATGATGCTAGACTGCAGGCCTAGAGGTCAATGAATTGTCTAAGAGAATAGACTTCATTATGTGCAACCTAATCCTCTTCTGATCCTCTCTACTCTTCTAGTGGACAAAAGCTCTTCTCTGCTAACTTTCAGGCCACTATTTTCAGTGAAGTAACCATTCCTTTAAGTCTGGAATATCCTAAGCTAATCAGGTCTGTTCAGAAAGAATAGCCAGATGAACATTAAAGGAAGCATAGGAAAGCCCCTGAGAGGTCTCTCATCTCTAAAGCCATAGGTGACAATAAATTCAGTAAATCTAGCCAGCTCTTTATGCAAGATAAAGATTCTAATTTCTTCCAATCAGCTTCCAGCAGCTCCAGTTCTCTCCTCCAATTAGGAAAGTAGCTTCAGACATTGATAGCTAACTCAGCCCTAAACAGCAGCTCTAATCTTCTGACTTTTCTCTGCTCTGCTCAGTTCAAGTAACAGGAGCAAGGTACCATAGTTAGATTCTCACTTTAGGCCTCTATTATGTCTTCTTATTCTTCTGATCCTCCTTAAATTGTAATCTCCTTGAGGACAGAGACTTTTCTTAATTGTAGCCCTAGCACTTAACACTGTGCCTGTCACATAGTAGGTACTTAATAAATGTTTATTAAATTGAATTAAACTCTGATCTCTGGCTTCTCATCCTCTGACCTCCTATCTTCATCTTCCATGCCTCCTCATGACTGGTGACCCATCTCTAATTCAGGTTGAAAAAAAACTCAAAATCTACAAAGTTTAATTAGGTATAACATAAACAACAGATAGGGCTAGGGATTGGACCTGTGAATTCATTGGTAGAAGGAACTTCCAGGAAAGGAAACTCTCTCTGTCACCTATGCACCTTTGAGACTTAGAAAGCTGCCTAGTTCACTGAAAGTTGAAGTGATTTGCCCTGGGTCACATAACCAATATGTAGTATCAAGATCTGAACTTGGGTTTTCCTGACTTCAAAGCCGACCTTCTACTTATGATGGCATACTGCCTCACAACACAAACAAATTTATAATTTTCTTAAACTCCCCAAATAATTCTTATTTCTATATTTCCAATCATATATCTCAAAACCCTCAAACGTGTCATATGTAAATGGACTTGTGACCAATGATGACTCGCAGTTATCCCTACAGTCGGTCAGTACTTATTTTGTGAGCTACACTCTCAGTATATTTCTCTGAATGGTAGGTTTCTCTCATATCCCCAACAATGTCTCAATTTACTTTTCTCACACAAATTTGTAAATTTTTTCTGTACCATTTGACAAACAAAAGGATCATATACTTTACATAAGAATTTGTTTCATAAGAAAAGAACTATCTCTTTCCATGAACCACAAGGATATTTTTTAAGTAATAGATTAGTTGTACAACTCAATTCATAAAATTAAAACATAGCAACAGAAACCTTGAGGGGTACTTGGAATAATTGCAAAGTCCTTTAGTAGCCAGAAGACGATGTGTTTTGACGTTCCTAAAGCTTGCAAGTACAATTCTGGTAGAGATAGATAAGGAAACTGTAATGCAGCAAGTAAGAATATACGTCAAAGAGAAGAAGCAAACAAAAGTAACATCACAATTTTAATCAACTAAGCATAATATATGCTTCAATTTTGGAAATTACAGAAGCTTCTCACTTATGTTCATTCACGTTCATCGAAATAGCTATGGACACATAAATAAGCCTAAAAAACTGCAAGAGTAAGTACTTTGAAAAAATAATAGCTTCTCCAAAGTCCATACGATTTACTTCTTAGAAGAACTGAGTCACTCCTTCCTTCTCAAGCCTAGAGTCTAATTTAACTTTATATGTAATACTGTATACTGTTTTATCAGACAGTAAATTTCATATAGAAGATTGGAATCCAGCTCTCTCCTGACTCCAGTCCTAGGACACTTTCCAATATAACACACTGCCTTTGTGATTTTACCAGTCTTCATAAAACCAGAAAGTGGAGGCCTATTTGCTTTGAATGACCATTTTTAAAGAGAATAACTAGAAAGTCATGAGCCTTAAGTGGTGACATTTATCTGAGGGAGGCAAAAAAAAGACAGCAAACAAGGAGTACCACAAGGAAGATTACCTCTTGGTTTCTGCTGGGTGTTAATTGAATGTAGTAAGGTTTTAAATTAATTTTAAATATGCTATGAATAGTCAAATAGAGGAAAACATTAATGTTCTAAGTTTTTTCTATAGGTAAGGGAAGTCACTAAAAATGGGGAAAAACAAAAACAAAAAAATAATTTATGGAACAGTTCTTCTGGATGTAGAGAACTCACTATACTTAGATCTTTTCTCTATGTTAAATAGATTTAGAACTAGAAGAGACCTCAAGGTTCATCTAGTCAAATGCATCCCTCCCCTCTAATCCATTACATGCATGCTCACATACATCACAAATGAGGAAAGAAATTAAATGACTTACCCAAGGTCACAGGTTTTATATATGTATGTATGTATGTATGTATGTATGTACACACATACATATACACACATACACACATAGACATATGTGTATGCTACATGCATGTGTGTGCTGCATTGTGTAGTATGTGTAGATTGTGTGAGCACATACATATATATATGTCATTTAGTTGTAGGGGTACCTATTTATGGAATAACTAAATCTCTAGAGGAGCCAGGGAAAGTACTCAAATCAAAGAAGACAAGAGCCATAGATTACTTAGAAAATAATATGCAGGAAGTTTTATTTCCCTAGGACAGGATGCACCCAGCTTTTATTGTCTACTTGTTAGATGGAAGACACTAATAAATGTCTATCAAATAGACCCAAATTAATTACCACATTGGGCATGTCTGGACATTGTTATTAGCTAACATGTAAGACACTTGCCATTTATGTAATCACTTTCACTAGCTATATTACTGATCTTCATTAATTTGATAGTCAAATTGTTTTGTCCAAAGATTCAACACTTCTACTTTCTAAGGACCCTCAGTATGAAGTAAAATGTTGCTTATGGTAACTTTCAATTTCATCACCAGTATCTATAATGAGTTAGAACTAAATGTTATTGTGTAACTCATTTATAATGATACATTTTATTACAATTTTAACTAGATAATTGTGAGTCCCTAGCTGTAAGAAACTCATCTCATCTACTCTTTGGCCTTCATTAGAGCTCATTAGAAACAGCATTGATTCTTTGGGCTACTTGCTTATACTGTAAAAATACTGATTTAATTAAATGACCAAAAAGAGGTGATGAATTTTCCTTACTTTCAACAAAGGTGTAACATAGATCCTTATGTTCCCAAGAAATAAACTATTATTTTCATTTTCTTTACTTAGTTAATTATTTAAGACCCCATAAGCATAAACTTCAAAGTGCTATACTGCATAAAGGAGAATCAATATTATTATCTTTTAATTCAGATCATCCCAAGATCATTTAAGGGTGAAACTTAGGAGGAAGACAAGAGACAAAAATGGAAAAGATCTGTCAGAACTTTTATAAAAGCTATTTTCTCCACCAGCTATAGTGGCAATGTGAATTTGATGATCTTCCCTGCCCCTTAATAGGCCCAAGGGAATTTGAAGACCTTCCCTGACCTTAATAGGCCAAATGTAATTACATGGAGCCCATGGTAGGAGAAGCTTGCTAAAAGAGTGAGAACAGGAAGGGTGGAGCAGGAAGGAGTAGGGGAGAGCACAAGCAGAGCTGGGAGCAAGCAGAGTGGAGGCAGAGAAGCTAGCATGAGTGAGAAAGTGGCATTTTTGCTTAAGGGATCCTGTTTTATTTTGAATGCCTGGTGGAGGGAAGACTTGAGGATGTCAGTGCTCACTTCATTGGTTCTGTGTACCAACTTCTTGGTTGCTATAATGTATTTAGCTTTCTGGATTGAGAGTCAGTTTTCTGGTGTTGAAATAAATGTTTTGGTTCTGTCTTCCATGTAGAGAGTCTGTTATGTTTTGTGATTCAGAGCTACACCAGCATAATCATAGCTACTGTGGGTGCTGTGAATATTGCATTGGTGTTATACCAGTGACAATGGAGTCACCACATTTGAACACTTACCTCATAGTTATCCATTCGTTAAGAAGGAAAAACAGATAAAAGAAAGATAGGAAGAACTGGATTGTACTAAATATACACAAAGAAGGTCCATATTAAAATGAAATTTTTAGGGTGCTGAAGAATCATTTCTCAATATGTGACTAATTCCACCCAAAAAGCCACAATCAATAGGATATCAATAACTAATCCCCTTGAATATTGTGATGGCTCTACCTAGGATTACAGTCTTCTAATTTGATCTGTTATAGTTCCTTTTCATTATACAGAATAAAATTATTCTTGAAAAGTTACCTATAAAAGCAGATTTCTGTATAGCAAGCTTATTTTTCACTGACTTGGAGGTGTGATCATCCGGTGGGTTTTTTTTTTAAGTTCTCAAGGAAGGAACAAACCTGTAAAATTTAGATTTTTTTAATAGAAAAAAATGGAACATTTTTTGACAAGAATAATACTTAAGAAACTCAGGGTTCTTTTTCAATTCAGCACAAGAGCTTAAATGTCAAAAAGGACTATGACAGCTCAGCTACACTCAAAACATTAGACTAAAAGTCACTCAGACTTTATCTAACATCCTTGCTAGTATCATACTGAAGGAATTTTTTGTTTGTTTAAACTTGTTTCCTAGACTTTGTAGAAAATACTAGCTTTTAGGAATGAACAGATCCATGGAATGAACTTTGAGCTTGTGTTTTAGTCCTAGTTTCAGCACTAAGTAGCTGTCTAGCTAATTAGAGAAGTTAAGAGATTAGCACAAGATCACAGGCAAAACTCTCTGTCCCTTAATCTGTATCAAGACTGCCTATTTCTGATTCTGAATGGACTAGCCGTTTAAACTCTGAGTCACAACTTACTGGTCAGGAAAGTGAAGATTCAAATAGCTCTCCTACCTATCTCACTGAGCAGCGGTAAGACTAAAATGAGAAAACGCATGTGACAACCTTTGGAAAAATGTGATGTGGCATGCATTCTTCACTTTGAATAGAAAAGTTACAGAAACACAGTGGAGACAATGAATGAGAACACAGAAGTAAGAAATAAACTGTAGCAATCACAGAGAGTACACAAGAGCACATTGCCTGAAACAGCCAAGAAATACATAATGTGATTTTTCAGATAATATGCAATTTAATGGATGAATAGAGCAAATATTCTCTGAATTATGTCATTCCAAATATTGATGTATCAGGCTTTGGTATAACAAGGTTTACTTTCTATGACAATTCCTCATTTAAAAAAATAATAATTAACTGGGGCATGTGATTGGCACACTAGAATTTTTAATGCATTCTAAGGATCTGAGTCATATTTAGGACTCTAAACTTTGACTTTATAACCCTGGAGCAAACAACTCTCAGGTTAGAGGAGCATGGCACTAGCAAATTATGCATTAGCTCAGAACTTTGCTTAACAGCATAACCATGAAATCACAGAGCCACAGATATCATTTAGTCCAACTGCACATGGGTAAGAATACTTTCTGTAGTATCTCAGGCAAGTAACCATCCAGCCTTTGTTTGAAGACCTCCAGTGAAAGGGCATCCACTACCAAACTAAGTAGACTATTACAGTGTGGATTAGCTCTGTTGGGTAGTTTTTCCTTATAGTGAATCTTAATCTCCTTCTCTACAACTTCCATTCATTATTCTAGTTCAGGGGTGGGGAACCTATGGCCTCAAGGTCACATGTGGCCATTTAGGTCCTCAACGGTGAATCCAAACTTCACAGAACAAATATCCTTAATAAAAGGATATGTTCTATAAAACTTGGACTCAGTCAAAAAGTGGCATTCAAGGACCTACAAAAGCCACATGTGGCCTCCAGGTCACAGGTTTCCCACCCTGTTCTAGTTCTTTCCTTGGGGACCAAGGAGAGCAAATCTTTTACTGTATAATAAGAGAGTTAGGTCTCCAAATGCTAGACTTGGAGTTAGGAAAATCTGGGTTCCAAATCCTACTTTTGACACTTACTAGCTGTGTGACCATGGGCAAGTCATTTCTCCTTTGTTGCCTCAGTTTCTTTCTGGAAAACAAGGAAGATGGGATCCAGGTCCCCCAAGTTTTAAATCTGTGATCCAGTAACAGCCTTTAAAATGCTTTAAGAAAAATAGCATGTTCCCCCTAAGTCTTTTTTTTTTATTTAATATTCCCAGTTCCTTTCTTGTGTGGCATGTTCTTGAGGTCTCTCAACATCTTGATTGCCCTACTCTGGGGGAAGCCTCACTATAGAATGGAGATGATGCTGGATTCTTGGAGGCCTGACGAACAGAGCACAAGCAATGGGAGGTTCCACCAGGATGGAACAGTATTAACCCAACAATGAACTAGCTGTCCACCCTTGCCTAGCTATGTTCAGAGAGGCTCATGACCAGTGACTGACCACAAGGTGATAAATTGTTTGGTGACAGCAAGTCTTGAGACTATCTCCTGAGGTATGGAAAGGAGGCAACCTGTATTACCAGATGGAATACCCAGAGAGATTAAATCACAGCCTCTTGAAGCAAAGTAAGTAATGAGGTTTTTCCAACAGTGAGGAGTCTGCTGGCAAGCATAACAAAATCTAGGATGTTAAAGGCTCCTTTGGGGGAAAATCAAGGATGCTGCCTAACCTCATGTCATGGGACCAAAAACTTGACTTGAGGACTTGAATTGGTGTTGAAGGTGACCCATGAATTCATCTCATCCATCCTTAGCTTGTCAGTGAAGAATTTCTTGTTAGAATTTATCTCCCTATGATCATTTTGTTCAATGACTGCTGATTTTTTCCAGAATTTTGAATAAATGGTGTTGCTAAGTGAAAGTCATCATTATTTTAGGCTAATGAAAATGTCAACAATTGCACAGTCCATACTGGACAATTCCCACACAATCATTGCCATTCTTTCTTCTCAAATGTTGTTATCATACTTTCTTATTCCTGGACACACACACACACACACACACACACACACACGGGACTTTATCAGCATAAGGAACTCCTGATGAAAAAAATTCCACAAATGTTAGAAATTGGCATCCCATTTATTATTTATAATCTTAGAGTGTTTCCTGGGGCCAGGAAAGTGTAAGCCACTTACTCATTCACAATTTGTGTTGTCAGCTAATGTGTGTCAGGGGAAGAATTTGAATTCAGGTCTTTCTGACTTCCAGAGCCCTCTATCCATTAGGTCATTAAGCCTCCTCTCTCTGGGTTAATTAATTATAGCAATAACAACAACTAAAAGATATGTAGTTCTGTAAAGCTTGCAAAACACTTTATATCTACTATTTTATTTAAGATTAATAACCCTCTGAAGAAGATACCAAAGTCATTCTTACCCCCATTTTTTCAGGTGAGGCTGAAAAAGATTGTCAATGGGTAGTATATGAATTCAGGTCTTCCTCCTTTCCCCATCTAGGTTGCATTCTTTACCTAGAAAAGCTAGCATTTTTGTAAACCTCATCAGTCACAATACCACCTAACATTTGTATATTGTGATAACAGAAACAATAATGATATGTTATGGTTTACAAAGCACCTTAGAAATATCTCATTTGACACAAAAACCCTGGAAGGGAGGCAATGTTATTGTCCCCATTTTATGGATGAGGAAACTGAAGCTGAGAGTGACTTGCCCAGGGTTAGACAGCTAGAAAACTTTCCAATTTCCCTTGCACTTTGTAATGTTAATGGGATTTGAAGATCTTCCATGCCCTTGATTGGCTAGTAAACAGGTACTTAGCACTTAGTTTCAAATTAATTGTGTCAAGTCTTTGTTAAAGAAACAAAAGGTATGAACACCTATTGCTGATGTAACAGGAAAGGTTGGAACAGGGAGGAGCTAATACCATATATAAGGAAGAGCACAAGCTGGATGGTCAGAACTTCCTGTGGAACTTCTTGAAGAACTTCTTGAAGCAAGCCATGTAGAGGCTGGAGAAAATGATTTTGATTTTGAGAGTGAAGCTTCTGCTGAGACTTTTCTTCTGGCAGCTTCTGCTGAGACTTTTCTTCTGGGAACTTCTGCTGAGACTTTTCTTCTGGGAACTTCTGCTGAGAGCTTCTGAGAACCAGGCTGAGGAGCTACCATAAGTAAAGAGGAGGATCCCTGCTTGAGGGAACCTATTCTGTTGTGAAGGCTTGGGAATGTGGGTGTTCACTGCATTAACCATGTGTACCAACTTCATGGTTACTGTAATGACTTTGACTTTCTGGTTGTGGGACTTAGTTTTCTGGTATTTGAATAAAGGCTTTGGTTCTATCCTCCATGTAGAGAGCCTGTTACATTTTGTTATTTACAACTATACAAGCATATTGATAACCACCGTGCATGTTGTGAATATTACCTTATTTTTACACACTTCCATAAACATGTTGTCCTTACAACAGATTAATGAAAGGGTCTGGAAAATGACACATTATTTATAGTAAACAGAGGTTCAGAGGGTCACCCTGTCAGGACTAGAACCCTGTTCTTATAAGTCCTAATGAAAGATTGTTTTTACCATAACACTGATTCCCTGAAGTGAGAGATAGATGGTGTGTATGAGGAAACTTTTGTAGCCCCTTCCTAGTCCCCACTGAATTCTCTTTCCAGGCATTTAGCATCAATACATCATAGAATCTTGCACCTGGAAGGAACCTTAGAAGTCATTAACCCAGCCATGACACAAAGTCATCAATCCTGTCTACCACATCCTGGATAAGTGGTCCTGGACAAGTCATTTAACTTCCTCAGGACTCTATTTCTTCATCTACAAAAATGAGGGAATTGTACTACATGGCCCTGGAAGTCCTTTCTATCTCTGCATCCATGATCATATGAGCCATAATCCAGAGAAGCACCAGGCTTAATGCTATAGTATTTCATAATTCTCTAATTGTTTCATCACTCTGTCTTCCAATCTAGTCTAAGACCACCTTGAGGGGACTGACCATATCTGTGACTCCCGAATTTTCTGCCCCTTTCCTTAGTGCAATGTGGAACTAAGACAGGTATTGAATATAAACCTAGAGGTTGACTGGGGTTAACAGCTTGAGCCTAAGTGGGGCTGCTTAGACACTGGTTGTGCTTACAGACAATTAAGAATCCCCACAGAGGTCAGTAGAATGGGAAGAAAGAAACACACAATGAAGGAAAAAGGTATCAATGGGACTGGAACTCAGGAAAACCCTAAGTAGCTGGCACACAACAGAGGGCAGCTGAGGTGGCATTCAGGCTAACTTCACTGCCCCTTCCACTCATGGCAGCCTGAGTGCTTATGAGGAGAAAACAGAACAGTCACAGCTTCTGGGACTTTGGAGAGAGCTGGAGGTCACATTTCTGTAATTTGCCAAGAAGTGACATGAGAAGTATTTGAGGACAGGACACAGGGGAAGTGGATTGGTGGCCATGGGTGAGTAGAAGCTCTGAATTGTTCTGCTCTAGGCATTTGTGAACTCTGTTGATTGTCCTAGGAATGGTGGTGATATACGTTCTCCCTGGAGCACCATTTTTGTGTTTCTTTTCAGCTCGAAATTGGTCTGTGGAGCAGAGTTCCATCCAGGGTCAATAGAAGTTGTACCCATAAGAACAATCTCTTAGGCCATGCATTTGTCCTAAAGACTAGAACATTCTCTGTACCACTCCTTTTCCCTAAGGACAATGCCTCTACAAGCCAAGAAAGTCCCTGACAAATCATGGTATTCACTGAAGACCACATAACCAGCCAGGGTGCCTTTTTATATAGCGTCTTCATATGGGCAACCATGGAAAGAGTTTGACTGTAGTCAAGAAGACCTGAATTCAAATCCAGCCTCAGACACTTACTAGTTGTGTGACTCTAGGCAAGTCACGACCTCTGTCAGCCCCGGTTTCCTTTCTTTAAGTGGAGATGATAATAGCATCTACTTCCCAGGATGGCAATAGGGATAGAAAATATTTTTGAATGCTTTGCAAATATTAGATATATAGAAATGCTAACTATTATTAGTGTGCAATAAGATCATAGAATCACAGGATTGCAAAGCTGAGAAGGATATTAGAAATAATCTCATCCAAGCTTTCATTTTACAAATGTAAAAACTGAGGTCCAGATGAGGACCTTGGGTATATTATTTTTTTTTTGCTTAGATTCTGAGCCTCCCTAACTCTCTGAAGCTGAAAGTGCAACTGCTCACAGGTCTGATCCCAATACTGATAAGCAAGGAAATATTAACATCTGTTTTTACAACCTGGGGTTTGCTTCTCCAGAAAGCTCAGGGAGCCAGATGGCCCTCCATTCCCAGGGGGTCATCATATTGGTGGCAGACTTAATTTGGGTATCTGAATGACTTAGCTGCAGCTCAGAACTCTCCAACTCAAGCCATCTACTAGACTCTGCGATCTCAGCAGCATAAACTACAGTCTTGTACATCCAGCTAGGAGAGAAATAAATTTCAGAATGTCACACACTAAATGATTAGTTGTGGCATTAGGATTAAATCTCAAATCTGCTAACTCCCAATTCAGTCCTCTCAACA
This sequence comes from Pseudocheirus occidentalis, assembly GCA_028646575.1. Classification (NCBI taxonomy): domain Eukaryota; kingdom Metazoa; phylum Chordata; class Mammalia; order Diprotodontia; family Pseudocheiridae; genus Pseudocheirus; species Pseudocheirus occidentalis. Next base: position 81,123,998 of record CM053596.1, on the reverse strand, counting down.
TTATGATGTAATTCCCTCTAGTGCACCAAATATTTTATTTTTGTTGGTTTTTAGGGGGAGGTTGAAAGTTTCCTTTTGTTTCCACTATGGTTATATGGGAAGATCCAAAGCACATCTGCACTGAATCTTGGCTAAAGAGTGGAGTAGGTAACTGAAGAATATGTAGTTTAGAGATTAAAATAATTGGTGATTTTCCATTTTGTGGGTTCCCAGTGACTTGGAACTAATGGCTGGCACCTCTGAAACACATTAGGCAAAATCATTCTTCCTCTACCAACAACTTCTAGCTACAGCCCAAAGGGATAGATGCTGGATGCTAATGCTAGCCCCTGAGGCAAACACAGCAGAGCTATGGTGTCTCAATTGGAGAAATTATTCCTTCAAACCTCACTCTCATTTTTCACCCTGTGGAAGGCCTTTTCTATCCGTGGGAGGTAGCTATGGTATTACTTAGAGACAGTACCATATCTGACTTGGATAATGTGGTTAAAGACAACATGTCACTACTGTACTATCTCACCTTCCCCCTCAAATCCTAACTGGTTCAAAGTGAGCCCAAGCATGGGGGAAGAGTTGTCAGAGCTGTTAGAATAATCTATTCTCAAAAATGTCACAAAAATATTGTACTTAGGTAATAGATTTATACTGGAAGGAGCCTTTTAGAACTTACCTAGTCCAACTCCAGGAACAGTTAGGTGGCACAGTGGGTAGAGTGGTAGGCCCAGAGTCAAGAAGACTCAACTTCCTGAGCTCAAATCCAGACTCAGACTGGATTTGTGCGACCCTGGGCAAATCACTTAACCTTATTTGGCTCAGTTTCCTATCTATAAAATGAGCTGAAGAAGGAAATGGCAAACCACTCCAGTACCTTTGCTAAAAAAAACCTCAAATGAGGTCATAAAGAGTTGGACACCACTGAAAATGAACAACAAATCCAACCCTTCCCCCTCATCTTACAGAAGAGGAAACTGAGACCGAGAGAAGGGAAGCATGCCCAAGGTAACAGAGGTGGTAAGAGGTAGAGACAGGATTGAAAACCTTGTCTTCTGATTTTGAACCACTGTACCCCACTTAAGTGCTGGAAGAGACCTTAGAAATCACTCAGCCAATCTCTTTGTTTTACAGTTGAGGAAACCAATAAGTAGAGTAATTGTGACTTTTACAAGGTCACACATTTTACTAGAGATCGAACCAGGAACCAACAAATAATCCTGAATCACAAGCCACTGATTTCCTATTACAACATGGCCTATCCTCAGAATAACTCAACACAGGTGACAAAGGCAGCCTACAGTTCAAGGTTATAAAGAGACTGCACTTACTTTTGTCATGCAAAAAACTACTAGAAATTCTTTCCCCAGCCTCAGTCATCCCATTTCACTGCACCATCAAATTGCTAAGCTAATTGTGCTAAGCTCCAGAGATACAAAGAAATGCAAAACAGGCAAAAGGCAAACCCTGTCCTTCAGGAGTTTACAGTCTAATGGGGAAGACAACATACACATAACTATGAACAAAAAAGCAATATACAGAAATTAAAGATACCTATAAGCATATGAAAAAATACTCTAAATCACTATTGATTAGAGAAATGCAAATCAAAAATACTCTGAGGTACCATATCTCACCAATCAGATTGGCTAAGATGACAAAACAGGAAAACAGAATATGGAAAATTGGAACACTAATGTATTGTTGGTGGAGTTGTGAACTGATTCAGCCATTCTGGAGAGCAATCTGGAACTATACCCAAAGGGCTATAAAGTATTGCATACCCTTTGACCCAGCAATACCACTTCTAGGGTTGTATCCCAAAGAGATCATAGAAGTCGGAAAAGGACCCATACGTACAAAAATATTTATAGCAGCTCTTTTTGTGGTGGCAAGGAATTGGAAATCAAAGGGATGGCCATCAATTGGGGAATGGCTGAACAAGTTGCGGTGTGTGAATGTAATGGAATACTATAAGAAATGAGGAGCAGACAGACTTCATAATAATCTAGAGAGACTTATATAAACTGATGTTGAGTGAGAAGAGTAGAACCAGGAGAAATTTTTACACAATTACAGACACAACATATTGTGACGACTGACTTTGATAGACTGGGCCCCTCTCAGCAATGCAAGGTTATAAGACAATTCCAAAAGACTAATGGTGGAAAGAGATGTCCACATCCAGAGAAACAACTAAAGAGTATGAATACAGACTGAAGAAAACTACTTGCTCTCTCTCTTTTTCTTGTTTTGTTTTGTTTTGTTTCCTCTTTCTCATTGTTCACTCCATGGGTTATAATCCTTCTTTACAGCCTGACTAATGTTTAATGTGAAGTACTTATAGATCCTATATTTGATTGCATGCTGCCATGGAGGGGAGGGGGAAGGAGAGAAAGGTAGAGAAAATTTCAAACTCAAGGGATTGTGGAACTGAATGTTGTAAACTAAAAATAAATATTTTTTTAAAGTAATATACAGAGGGGTGGCCAGGTGGTGCAGTGAATAGAGCACCGGCCCTGGAGTCAGGAGTACCTGAGTTCAAATCCGGCCTCAGACACTTAACACAAAAGAACTAGCCGTGTGACCTTGGGCAAGTCACTTAACCCCAACTGCCCTCCAAAAAGAAAAAAAAGTAATATACAGAATGAATAGGAAATAATCATCAGACAGAAGGCACTAGAATTAAGAGAGATTGGGAAAGGCTTCCTGAGGACTGGTTTTTAGCTGAAACTTGAAGGAAAGCAGGAGGCAAAGGTGAGGAGGGAGAGCAAATTTACATGTTTAATCACCTCGCTGATTAAAACTTCAAATAGTACTGGGTCAAGTACATATCCCCAGGACACTCCACTGACAACATCCTTCCAAGCTGACAGCAAACCACTGATAACTACTTTTTGGGATAAGCCATTCATTCTGGTCCATGTTCATCTAGTGGTGCAGTGGATAGAATGCTACGCATGGAGTCAGAAGATCTGAGTTCCATTCCAACATTAGCCAATTAACTAGATTATGACCCCAGGCAAGTTACTTAACCCCTGTCTGCCTCAGTTTCCTCAACTGTAAAATGAAGATAATTGCACCCACATGCAGGGTTGTTGTGAAGATCAAATGAGACATACTTGTAAAGTGTTTAGGACAGTCCCTGACACATAGGAGGTACCCCACACACACACATACACATACACATACACATACACACATACATGCATGCGAGCATCTGTGTGTGTGACTATGGTAAGCACTTTACAAATATATCTCATTTGATCTTCACAACAATCCTGTGAGTAGGTGCTATTATCTATCTATCTTTCTGTCTATCTACCTATACATATATATATATGTATATATATCAGCTATAATTATCATTATTACTATCATTTAGGCTATATATCTCTATTTCACAAGAATAGCCTGAGAGACTCCCAATGAATGCTTTTCTAAAATCTAGGTAAGCTATATCTAAAATATTCTTCTGATCTGTGATGAGTCTAGTAACTGTGGCAAAAAAAATAAAATGAAGTTAATCTCCAATGATTGGTTCTTTATGAAGTCATCCTTGTGATCATTCATTGCTACTCCCTTTTCTAAATAGTCATCCCTTTAATAGCATGGAAGGGTAAGGATTGATTGAACCAATCACCCCCAATGCACTTGACCCTGATATCTTTATCAAGTAAAAATACATCTTACCTGAATCAATCAATCAAAGGTATGACCTAGGTATGAATAAGATTTGGAAACTTCCCTACATGCAAAAGAAAGTTTTCTGAGCTTGATTGAGAGACTTGGACCCACCCTATGAGACTTGTATAAAGTGAGAAAGCTAGTTTGGATGCAAGATTCAAGTGTCTAGCAGAGGAGAGAAGGGGAGGGGAAGGGAGGAGAAAGGAAGGGGGGAGAGGAGGAGATGGGCGGGGAGGGAAGGGGAGGAAATATAGCTTCTGGAAGTCATTGCTCAGCAAAGGAGGATAAAAGCCTGGCTCTGGCCTCAGACTCAACTTTAATCTCAATGTTTTCGCACTCCCCCCACCCTTGGCCAGTGGAACTTTGGAGGCTCAGAAAATTTGGAATTTTTTTTGTTAGTATCCCAGTAGTCTCCCTGGACCAACAAAGGCTGCTAGCTGTACCTGCATTGGGAACCAAGGACAGATGCCATGAGGGAAGGCAGATTCAAAGCTCTATGAGGAGCCCAAGATAAAAGTTATTCCATACCTAAAGGCAGAATCTTAAGGTACTCCAGCAAAAAGACCTCAGAACCTATGAATTACCTCTTTGCCATGGGTGTTCTCTAAGCTTAAGCCTACTTTCTCCTAGACTATGTAGATTCTGGTGGGAGAATGTGTCACAGACTTGGGAGTAGGGTAGGACATGTTTTTTATCACTATCCTCATTACACCACCTCAATAAATATTAATTAAAAATCATTAAAATCTAATAAAGTCTGGCTACCTAATTGATATCAACTAAATCAAGTTGGGGGGTGGTGGAGAGAATATGGAGAGAAAAGCACACCAGTTCATAAATTTCAGCACTAAAAAGACAGAAATTAAACTCTCTAGGCTACCTGCTAGAATTCTGAGGGGACAAAAAGAAGCTGCATTCTGAGAACCTTACCTGCCAGTTCCATTGGAAGCTTGCAATGTAGCTCCAGAACACTTAATATAAAGATATTAAAGAAATTTGCCAGGAATTCAGATCTTTGAAGACTCCATCATCTTCCCTGTAAAAAAAAATTTTTTTTTAACATTTGCCCTTCTACAATCTGGTAGTACTTCATCTATGAACCACAGCCCTTGAAAGATCACTGACAGGACTTAGAAATCACATCTGTCCTTTTCTCAATGCCCTAGAAGGAAGTTCCTCTGAACCAGGTGACTTGAACTCATCAAGGGCATGATCCCTTCCAATGCTCAAATGCTAGTAAATGATTTGATTTGGGGTTAAACAAGAAAGGCTTCAAAAATGAGGTGACCAAGTGTCAAGTCTTAAAAGACACAATCCTTTATTTGCCTGATTAAAAAAAATAAGACCATGAGAAAAGAGAAAGAGATGAAATCTAAAAAAATCACTTAGTCTCTTCTCTGGAGAAATGATTGCCTCTTCCTTTGCTGATAACAGAAATAATCATTCTTGAACACCCTTTCTTTTTCTCCTCTTCACCTCAAAATCTCTGTCTATGGGAAGTCTTCCTTCCTGTCTCAGAAAGACTCAAATTTTTGCTGATTTGTTTCTGTCATGAGGTATGTATTTTACTAGAGTATCTTAAAAGCAATAGGGCATTGAAGGCCATAAATGGTTCTGTCATGGCTGTGAAGATATTAAGCAACTTCGAACTCCATGAGCAAGTTGTTTTTCATTCTGAAACAAATATGGCACTTGAAAAAAACTGATTTTGATAAAAGAGGAAAAACCATTTTTTAGAGTTGATGAAAAATATGTAAGTTGCACTGAGTATGCTTTTGCCCAAAATGCTGCAAGAGTAGAGGCAATTATTCAAGCAAGGTTTACTACAGTTTAAAACTCACTACCTGGATTAAGAACAATTATCACTAAGACACACTCCATGAACTCCCTGCTCATTCACATGTGAACAATTCTAATATACCATCTTCTTTCCTTTCAGCTTCGGAGTCACTCCTAAAGTAAGCAATGACCATGAAATAATTGAATTGTACATTATAGAAAAATCAGTTAAGCTTGATGTGAGGATTTAATCTTCTGGAAAGAATTTCTGGAGAAGCTAAAATACTACAGGCAGATTACCCTGGGAGAAAGTGCTGAACCAAAATCCACTAAAGAGAGATGTCAGCAATGTCTTAAGAGGCATTTTAATTATACAGAAGTAAGATGAATTGGATTCTTTATAGAAATTTCCATGATGGAGACATGGTCATTGCTACTTCACCACTTCCTTGTCTATTCAAATGTTTAGGAAAGCATTTTAACTAGATGTGTAATTTCAAAGTATAGTCCTTTCAACCCTTCTTATCTTGTGCACCACTTCTCCATGTTTTCCCATAAATCCTCTAAAGATAATCCACTTACAATGATACATACATGTAGAACAGAGGAGTCCTTGAGAGTTCACTACCCAACCTCTGCAAATTAGAGATGAGGAATTATGGCCCAGAGAAATTAAGTGACTCCAGGTCATTTGGGTAGTCAACAGAAAATTCAGGATTTGAAGATACTCTGACTCCAAATCCAACCCTCTTTCACCTGCATGATGCTATCTTCTGCATTACTAGTTAGTAGCTTTCCTCTTGTTCCTTTAGTAACGTAACAGTACAAATACATAACATTACAGCTATACATTTCTTGGCTTTCATTCATGCCATGCAGCAAGGACTTCTGGAAGGATCATGGAACTTGGATTTAGTAGAGACCTGGTTTTGAACCCTACCCTCTGACACTGATTAGCCATGTGACCCTAGCTAAGTCATTTAATCTTATCTGCTGCATGTCATCTGTGGAATAGGGACTGCTCTAATTATCTCACAGGGTTGTATTGAAGACCAAACAAGAGAATGACACAAAGCACTTAGTAAATCTGAGAACATTTTATAAATGTCAGGTCTTTTTTAAGCCAACTCCTTTTCCATTTTTACATGTTCTCAGTAGTGTGACCAACATTGCATTTTCTGTGCAGTTGGTGTAGGTAATGTGCTCCAACCTGGTTGTGCCCCACATTTGCTTTATCATGACCCCTGGAGTTATCTGGCACGTTGATTCTTCTACTACAGCACTCAGCTTCCATGACTCTGGAAAGTGAGGCTGATGACTTTGTGTAATTCTGCCTCACTTAAAGTCAATTCATTTACAAGTCAAGACCTATGATGTCTTGATGATGTGATGTCATCAATCCTCTTCAAAAACAAAAAATGAACAGCAATGGCACTCCATGATTTATAGCCACAAAGTAGCATTGGGAGAGTATTAATGTTAAAGAAATGAAGTTTTGCAAATATGAAGAGATTGCCATCACTAAAAGCACTATAGCTTCCTGAATAAAATTTCCTCTTGTCCAATCACAGTCCCAGTTAGTTATTGTCTACAAGCACCAGAATAAGATACACATAATGACAAACTGATTTGATGGACCAACCAGCTTTTTGTCAGTCTGAGCAACATGTGTTCTTGTCCTTTTTTCTCGTTAAAAGAGTAAACCAGCAAACAATATTCAGGGCAATCTCAGATACCCAACTTGTCAGGAAAAGAAGAAACGTCTAAGAAAGTGTGCCAGGAGCACAAATGTGTGACCTTTTCAAAGAATCATCATTCCACACACCCTCAATTGTTTTCTATGCCCAAGACCTCAGGCAGGTTACATCACAAGACTTTCTCAAATATAAACATACTTCCTCAGAGACAGCTGAGGAACACAACATACAGACATGCATAGAAAGCCACCTACAAACACCGGCTCCACCAAGTTGCCATGAAGAGTATTCTCTTTGCTCTTTATTCTGCCAATATAATCAACTCTGAAGCCATGTTATAAGGGTTAGTGTAGAAATACTGTCCCAGGGACCTGAAGCTTTAGGTAATCCTGACAGAGGGATATATGAAGAAACCTTCATTAAGGCTATGGAAAGAAGCTACTGACTTCTTGTTCCCATAGCCTCAACCACCCTATTTCCCTTAATATATTGTCAACACAGAACTCACAATGTGTAGAATGATTTTTCTATTGTAAGATCAAGTAACATTTATGTTCCTAACACATTTTCTTATCCCTTTGCTATTTTCTTTGGAATGTTAGTATCAAAGGATGTTCACAGAAGGTACTCAATAAATACTAATTTGTTATTTTTTTCTTTTAGCCATAATAAAAGGTGATACAAAGATGAATAAGATGTGTTTGCTTATCTTTAAATAGTTTATCTGAGTCTCCAAGTTGCAATAAGAGGTGCTAACCAGCATTGGCAATCTCATCCACCTAGAAGTTCCGAATGTATAAGTGAAATTACAGGGCCAAGTCCCTATCCCTGTTTTCACTTGGGGACATGCACCTGTGATCTCTCCTTAAATGGTTCTTTCTCTGCTGCCTGCGTGCATTCCTAAGTCTCTAAACTATAAACCACGAGTTCTTTGCCCTTTTTGTGTGTGTGACCCCTTTGGCAACCGGGTTAAGCCTGTGGATCCTTTCTCAGACTCATATTTTGTTGCCTATATATATAATGGAAAAAAATGCTTGATTTCAGTTAGAGGATAGTGGAAATAAAGGTTGTTTTTTTTTATCCAAAAAAAATAGTTTATCTGAGATGAAAAAATGAACTTAAAAGTTCAGAAAAATCATACAGATAATAGGAAAGGGAGGGAAGGGGAATAAGCATTGATATAGTACCTACTACATGCTACACTAAGCACTACTCGACTAAGCACTTTCCAAACATTTTCTTATTCAATCTTCACAACCCCGCAGTCAATGCTTTTATTGTTCCCATTTTACAAGTGAGGAAACTGAGGCAAACAGAGGATAAGAAACTTGTCCAGGATCACATAGCTAGTAAATGTCTGAGGCTGAGACAAAATCTTCCTGGTTCCAGACCCAACAAAAGAAGGAGGGATTGCTTTGGACCAGGGTGGAAAGGGAAGTTTTAATTGAGAAGGAAGGAGGTAGGATTAGGATTAGGCAGAGAAGAGTATTTACAAATATTATCTCATGGGATAATATTGTGAAAATTATTTATTAGGACAATGCCTGGCACATAGTAGGCTTTTCATAAATGTTTGTTGATCGACCGATATTGATTGAATAGTGCAGACAATAGGCTTTTCATAAACATTTATTTATTGATGGATATTGATTGATTGAATAGTGGGAAGGTAGACAATAAACTACAGATCTGGACATAATTTCAAGGATCTGTGATTTCATCAGAGAAGATAGAACTTACACTGTTCCTGGCAGGCACAGATTTTATCACTAGGTAAATATGTGATGCCTTACTAGCTTGGCAGGGTCTGCTAGATTTTATTCCACTTGTTTATTCTCCAGGAACCCAAGGTTTCTCAACAGGACAAGCACTGGAACTTCATGGAAGAGAGAACAACAGAGAACTGAGGATCTCATTTACAGTAAATATGAAAGGCAAGGTAACTTTGGAGGAGACCTGCAGATTTTGTACCACATTCGTATTTCCACTAGTGTCAAATAATAGCAATACATACACAAAATGCAAACCATTCTCCCTCTTAGAGGAGAAGGAAAAAGTGTTAGAGGAATGTGTTTCTACTCAGGTTGAGTGAACTCTTCTTAAAAAAAATAAAAGAAATGTTTCAAGACTATCAAGAAATAACAAAGAGTGATATGAACCAAACCCAAGAAAACATTGTATACAGTAGCAGTAATATTGTTTTAAGACTGACTTTGAGTAAATATATTATTTTGTCTATTATAAATACCCAAATAAACTACAAAGAACATATGAAGAAATATGTTATCTGCATCCAGAGAAAGAACTGATAAATAAAAGTATGTATATAATAATTTTACACATGCACATACATATGTATGTATACATGTGTATATATGCATGTATATATGTGTATGTATGTGTGTGCACGTGCACACACTTATTTGTGTCTAAAGGTAGCCATCCCTATTATTTGGCATTAGTGGAAATACAAACATGGTATATAATCTGCAAGTCTTTTCCAAAGCTGTTGTATATTTAAATGAAAACTAAGTCGTGCATAGGAGATTTGCAGTTTCACGTACAATCATCTTTTTTTGCTGTTGTACTATGTTATGAAAATGCTTATTTTATTGCATAAATTAAAAATAAAGTTTTTTTTACAAAGAATCTGAAGAGAGAGATGAGAATCCCAAGCTTTGTCAGTCTGTTGAAGGATTGAAGAAAAAAATGGAAGAACTAGAACTTAACCTTTGGAGCTAAACAATATAAGTCAGCCTCTTTCCATAGATTGTGGACTGGAAGCTACCTACCAAGGTTAAACAACTTAGTGGGTTCCAAGGAATGATTATTTGACCAGGAGATAAGCCAGTCTGAAACTGTCTGAAGAAAAAGACACAGAAAATGGTGATTGGCAATGAAATACTGAGAACCAAAGCAGCCATATGTCGAAACAAACCTGAAAAGAACAAGAGAAAAGCATTCTCCCTTCCTGAAGCATGGATCCAAGCCATAACAGAGAGCCTCTGGAGATTTTGTAAAGCCTTATAATCATTTCTTATTTTTTATATACATGGGGACAAATAACACTGCCAGAAGGAACCTAGAAACCATGGCTAAGGTTTATAAAGTCCTGGGTAATTCATTTCAATTCAACCAACACTTTTTCAAGGTACTTGACTAAATATGCTGAGGATTAAAAGGTAAAAATAAAATAACACACACACACACACACACACACACACACAAAGGGAGTTTGAATACCTTAAAGCACAGGTTATTTTTACATCACTTCTACCAATTGAAGGTAGAGGCTTCAAAACAACTGGTTAAAAAAGGCATCTAAAAATAGGATCTGTCTTTCTGGTTTACTAGTTAAAATATAGGAATGATAGGTTGTTGGCCAATAATGTGTACCCAAAATGTGGGAAATAATGTGTACCTAATAATGTGTGTGTGTGTGTGTGTATATATATATATATATATATATATATCCATCTATGTCTATATATACACAGACAAGCATACACATACACATATGTACATATATCCATGCATACATACGTATATAAAATTTCCTCTAAGGCTGTAAATCTGATCAAAAAGCATTTAAACTGTAAAAGAAAGAGAAAGAAGATACTTCTTGCATCATCTGCCACACTAAAAATCAGAGAGAATAACATACATAAGAGAGTAATATAACACATACATAATAACATATATAAGAATAATATAGACAAGAATCCAGTAGAGAAGACACACATTTTTTGTTTAAAAAAATAGTTGATGATAGCTGGCATTCTTATAGTACTTTAGGGTTTGCAAAGTATTTTACATCTGTTATTTCATTTGGTCCTTACAATCATATAGGACAGGTGCCATTATTAGCCCCATTTTATAATGAGGAGACTAAGGCACAGACGGGTAATGACTTGCCCAGTCATACAGGTAATAAGTATCCAAGGCAGGATTTAAACTCAGGTCTCCTGGACTCTGAGTCCAACACTCTGTAGGAACCAGCAATAAAATTCATTATTTCAAATGTGTAAGTACACAAAACATGAGTAATAAACACAGTAAGTTAGAGATTATAATAACGCAAGGAGGCAAATTTGGTTCTATATATAACTGAGACTTTGAAGGATTGCCAAGACTCATGACTGGACTCTAGCTATAGAAAGGAATGCCTTATTCAAACAGAATACAATAGATGGAAATGGTGGAGCAATAACATTGTATATCAAGATATGTTCATCTGAAGAAATCTAGGAACTACAGAGGAGTGATGAGTATTTGAGTATGGGTCAATAAAGAGAGAAATAGCAATATTGATATGGGAGTATTATAAAGAGCACCTAGCCAGAAGAAAGAAATAGATTTGGATGAGGGCTTAAATGGCATGCTTATCAAATTTGTAGATAACAAAGTTGGAAAAGATCGTCAAAATGTTGAACGATAGCTAGGATCCAAAAAGATATTGGTAGGCTCAAATCATGGACCAAGTCTATTGGGAAAATAAGATTAAAGGAATAAATGCAAAGCCTGGCCCTTGATTTAAAATAAAATTGTACAATATAGCATGGGGAAAGAATGACTAGAATACAGTTCATTTGAAAAATATCTGGAGCTCGTAGTAAATTGCACACTCAGTTTGAGTCAACAGTGTGCCATGGTAGTCAAAAAAAAAAAGCTAACTCAATCTCAAGCCTACATTAAAACTCAATCTCAAGCCTACATTAAAAAAAAGACATAGTGTCTAAAATTAGGGAGCTGATAATTCATATGTACTCTAGCCTAGTCTGAACATATGTGAAGTATTGTGTTTATTTATGGATATCAGATTTTAAGAAGGGCATCAAGTGGAGGTCAACTGGCATGGTGAAGACATCGAAGATCATGCCCTAGTAGACCTAAAGGATTGTGGGTATTCACAACTTGGAAAAGAAAGAACTTGTCAGCAGGGAGAAGGAATGAGCAGGATTATAACTGTCTTCAAGTATTCAAATAGCTGTCATAAGAAAGAAGTATTAGACTTGTTCTGCTTGGCCCAAGAAGGTAAAAACAACAGAAGGGCAATAGGTTACAGAGAGACAACTTTAGGGTCAATGTAAGAGAAAACTTAACAATTGAAGCATTCTAAAAATAGAACAAGATAATCCCAGAAAATAGTGTATTCCACATCATGGGAAGTCTTCAAGTAGAGAATGGATGACCACTTTCTGAGATGTGGTAGGGGGGAGGCCTGTTCAGATACAGGTTGGAGCGAATGAACTCTAAACTCTTTTACAACTCTGAAATTCTGGGCTTTCACAAAAGGAATAGATTAGTCAAGTGTGGTGGCATATGCGTATTTTCTGTGCTGCTGAGGAGATTGGGGGTTGTGGACTGCTTGAATTTGTGAGTTCTGCTACTGTGCTGAGCTAAGCCAATCAGGTGGCACCATTTTGGTGAGTCGCCAGCACTGGAGGGGAGGGGAAGAATGAAAGGAGAAACAGGTTGCCTAAGGAAGGGTGACCCCTCCTAAGTTTAGCAAAAGACCAGATCAAGCTTTTTGTGAACATCAATAAAAGGATATGGTTTGTGAGCGGCTTCCAGACTGGGAGAGACTTAGTTTTCCCCCCCGCAAAAAAATAGATTATATAAGAGGGAAGTGAAATGAATCAGCATTTATTAAGTGCCTACTATGTGCTAAGCACCATGTTAAGTGTTGTATAACTATTATCTCAGTTGTTCCTCACAAGAGCCCTGTGAGGTAGGTGCTCTTATTGCGCCCTTTTTACAATCGAGGAAACCAAGGCAGACAGAAGTTAAGTGACTTGTCCGGGGACCATACGTCTAGTAAGTATCTGAGGCTAGATTTTAACCATGTCTTCCTGACTCCAGTTTTAGTGAGCCTTTAAAATCATAACTCAGCCTACCTTCTCTTCCTATCTTTAACTTTTCAAAGTGCCTCATTGGTTATATATTGCAAACTGCTCTTAGCTACCTTGTAACTCTCTATTGAATCCTATATTCATATTCAAAAGCAGCTACGTGGTATAATAGAGAGAGTTGCAGGAGTTGGAATAACAAGATCTGAATTCAAATCCTGTCTCACACACTCATTAGAAGGGTAAGCCTGGGCGAGTCAATTACCCCCTTTCAAATTCATTTTCCTCCTCTGTAAAGCAAAGTTCATAGCCTCATAGGATTGTTGTGAGAATCAAAGGAGATCCTACATGTTAAATATTTTGCAAACCTTAAATTGTTATATAAATATTAGATATTATTAGAATACTGGCATTAAGATGAGCCCTTGTCTCTGCGAAAAGCTTTTGCAATTTCCTGAAATCAGTCCAGCCCAGACAGGCAAGCAAGCAACAAGCATTTTCTATGTGCCAGATGCTCTGCTAAGATGTGGCTATACAAATACAAGACAAAAAAATTAAAAGTCCCCACCTTCAAGGAGTTTATATTTTAATGGGAGAAGACAGCAACACGAAGAGAAGCTCAAAAGTGGAGGGAAAGAATGTATCGCTTGCAGATATCATTGGTATAAGCCCAACCTGGAGGGAACAGAAGCATGGCTATTCTAGGCCCATCCCCATTTCTTTTATTTTAGCGAACTGAAGCACATTTTCATGGGGTTGCCATCAGTCTATTTTGTGAACTGTTTTTTCACATAACTACCCAGGAGGGTCAAAACTTGGGACTCCCACTTAGGTCCCATTAGTTTCGGTGACACTGTTCTAGCTTGTTTCTCCCCCTAAACCTCTAACTACTCAATCACCTTCACTGATTCATCTACTTCTTCCTACAAAACAAAGTAAGTGCGTCCTTGAGGCTCTGGCCTCAAACCTGTTCTCCTCTCTCCCTACTATGTGCTAAACAAAAATCTATAGTCAGGAATGTGGTATGGTAAAATAGCAAGAGTGATGGACTCAGAGTCAGCAGTCTCAGTGCTAATCTAGGTCATGTCTTTGTGGTTTGTCCTTTCTTTTTGAAGAAGACCAATGAGATCACGAGAGTGATATCTTGATTTGCACATGAACTGGATTTAAGTAAGGCAGAGCTGGGCAAGGTCATCAACCTCACTCTCTTCCAGTCATTAAAGTCCAGTGGCAAGACAAAAGTCAAGACAACTGGCAATGGCCTGGGATGCAGTGGATGACCTTGGACTTTCTAAATCAAGATCATTTTCCAGACTTTCTCTATGCTGGCTAAATTTCTCAAACATAAATGTCAGAGTAAAATTTAAAAACACATCCGTAAGTCAGTATTTACTTTGGAGTTCACCCTTGAATGTGGTATTGTCTTCAGTTCTTTCAAACAGATAAGTTTTTCTAATGAAACTTGTTTCTAACTCTAAAAAACCGTAACTACATAGAGGGGAGGTGTTTTTAGTAAGGGCAAAGAATGACACTAACAAGTCACTGCTGGAGGATCTTGTACACATCACGTGCTCTTTGACCCACAGTCTCCCCATCTGTGCTATGTAAATGCGAATTGATATTATTAATTGTCACAATAGGTTAGAACAGAAACTGATGGCCCAATCCTGCACTGTACAGAACTCTGCATTTGGAGAATACTGTTGTCTTGTTATATAAAAAGACAAATTTAAAGAAATTTACAAATCAAATGAGTACTAAATTAGATTTTCAGGTTTTGATGCTATTTACTCATAAGAATCTTCTTTTCATTATTTCTTTATTTACTGAGGTGGGACTCAATGGAATCTGAGATCCTTTCCATTTCTAACATTCTAGCTCTGCCTTTGGAGGACTGGAGAGAGCAGAGCAAAAACTCCTCCCCAACTTTCTCCAGCCGAATCTTCATTTCTCACCACCAGCACTCCCTAGATTCTACCATCAATATGCTGGAGGCATGGTGGCCTCTGCTTCCCTCTACCCCTACCTTTTAATTTCCTTTGGTGTATTATCTTTCCTGATTGCATTATAACCTCCTTGAGGGTGGGGATTGTCTTTCTTTTCTCTTATTTGTATCCCCTGTGCTTAGCACAGTGCATGGCATATAGGAGGTAAGTAATGAATATTTATTGTATTGTACTGGATGGCTCTTCTCTTTAATTTAAGATTGTGTAGCTATGTTTGTGGTTGTGGTTGTGGTTGTTATTCAGTAATGTTTGACTCTTCATGACCTTATTTGGGGTTTTCTTGGAAAAGATACTGGAATGGTTTATCTTTTCCTCTTCCAGCTCATTTTATAGGTGAGAAAAGTGAGGCAAAAAAGGGTTAAGTGCCCAGGGTCACAGTGTCTGAGGCCAGACTTGCATTCAGGAAAAGGAGTCTTTCTGATTCCTAGACCAGTGCTCTGACCACTGCACCACCTAACTGCCCTATGTAACTATACCAAATGTCCAATTAATATGTGGACTTTTACTTCAGTTTAAAGTAGAGCCCATGGCATAGGGGAGAGAGAGTGTGCTATGGCCAACAAGTTAGCAATCACTTAGCTTTTCTGAATTTACAACCACTGGAGGCTGTGACTTAGACATTTTTCCATGTAAATAATAGCCTGAATGTTCATTAGATTTCATTACTGACCAAAAGTTATTTTCTTCCACTGGTGAAATCTTTATTTACAGCCTGACTAAATCCTGTGGGAAAAGACCACAAACTTTTCCTATCTCTACCTTTCTTCCAAATAAGCATATTCCTTAGTCATATGGACCTAGAAGCAAATCTAACATAAATAAGGCTCTGGGAAAGACATCATTAGTATCATTTTAACCCTCCAAGTCTCATCAGCTTCACTGCTCAATTTTTGGAGACAAAAATACAAAGGTAGAAGGCCTCTTGGTATTGTTGGTAAGATAACCTTCCTGCTGGGACAAGTGTGTGCCTTCTGGAGCTCTGGCACAACATTGAAAATCTTGGAGTCACACATTTCAGAACTGGAAGGTGCCTCACTAAATCAACTCATTCAGACATCTTATTTTCTTAATGAGGAAAAAGAGGCCCAGGGAGATTGTGATTTGCCAAAGGCTATACAGGAAGGGCTCTTAGAAACCAGTTCTCCAACTTTAGCTATTAACCTGTATTCACCTTTGGACAGAGCTAGTTACAGTCACAAAATGAACCAAGAAAACTGTCTCAAAGAGTAGAAAGAGTTCAACACCTTCTCATTTCTATCTATGAATGCCAATAATAATAACTGATATTTACAGGCTTTAACATTTGCAAGGCATTATATTCATTATCACATCCAAGTTTCACCTATGTTTTGATGTTATTTCAGTCATTTCAGTTGTTTCTGTTTGGGGTTGGTTTCGTTTTTTGGTGAAGATAATGAAGTGGTTTCCCATTTCCTTCTCCAGCTAATTTCACAGATAAGGAAACTGAGGCAACAGGGTTTAATGATTTGCCCAGGGTCACATAGTTGAATAAGTGTCTGAAGCCAGATTTAAACTCAAGAAGACTCATCTTCCTGTCTCCAGGCCCTGCGCTCTAACCACTACACCACATACCAGTGTTTTAGCAAAAAGAAA
>CM053596.1:80993328-81099177 GCA_028646575.1 Pseudocheirus occidentalis | reverse complement strand
CAATACCATCCATTACCACCAAGCACTTTCTCAAAAGGGAGCAGGAGGGCACAAAAGGCCATCTACCCTTAAGCCATAACAAGATCAAGATAACATCTCAGCATTGAAAACCCAAGGAAAGGCCCTTCTTTCATCTTCACTAGAGGCAAGCCCTCAGCAATCTCAGTTCCTGGGGAGATAAGGCTCAACAAAGCCATAGCCAGTGTCCTCAACAAGTAACACTCTGCCTATAGAACAGTCCCAGAACCCCTGAAAGTATCAGCAAGGCCTCCTTCCACGATTTCTGTGGACATACAATATGAAAATCCTTCTTCAGGGCTTCTGAACCAACAGCCAGGTTCCTGGACTTCTACAACAGCAGCACTGTGCACCATCAGGTGAATCTGGAAAAACAACATCAAAACAGGCAGACAAAATACTGGCATCACAGCTATGCCTCCTCTTGGCAGCTCCAGGTGGCAGTCCTCAAAAGTCCTGGGCAGCTCCAATGGACTCTCAGCAGTCTTCCTCTCAGCCACTCAGGCTCCACAATACTGGATACTGCCCTCCCAAAAGTACTTCTGACCTTCTCTGGGCTTGAGCCTTTCTTTCAATTCATGGCTCCTCCCAGCTCAGCCCTCTCTCTTCATGTCAACAAGTCTATCCCACAAGTGGGATTCACAAGCTCTGGGTCTTAAAACTCAACCCAAAAGCCAAGTCAATTCAGGGGCATCTCCAAATTCCATTACCATTACAAATGGTAGGTAGGATAAAAATTATATTTTATTATTATGATTGCATGAAGTAAATTTTAATCTGGAGGGGTTTTTTAACAAAAGTTATCATTTTAATTGTCATATGCCCTTAATGAAGAAATCTAAAAGAATATTTTGAGTAGTATATTAAATTACCTTGTGGGTTCCCAATTTTTTTGGTGTTAAAAGGGTGCATAGAACAAAAATGATTGGGAACCACTGATCCAAAAGATGCATGATGGAAGTTTCTCTACAAAGTTAAGATTACAAAGCTTCCTAAAAATAAAATAGTACACATATGAGAGATGTGGCATGGTGTAGAGGAAAGAAAACTAGTATTGGAGTCCAAAAATCTGAATAACATTCTGGACTCATAGTTACTAGTCATAAGACCTGGATGTCACTTAACATCCTTGAGTCTTGTTTTTATCATCTGTAAGACTAGGGATAATAATATTTGTACTACCAACTTCATAGGGTGGTTGGGAACAAAATTCTATAAACTGAATCATGCTATAGAATTACAGTGATGATTATTACCTGAGAAATGAGAATTTCTCCATTTACATCTGATTTTATTCTCTAACAGGCAGATTATAGAAAGGGAGAATTCTGAAGAAACTAAAGGTTGTTCTGATCCATGGACACCCTTACTTGCATGATTTCCTATTGTATTTGCTTTGCTTTTATTTTTGTAACTAATTTGAATAGCAAACCTAGTGTGTATCATTGCAGAATGTTACATCAATGGAGAAATTTCTTTGCAAGGCATATAAAAAGGAAGTGTAAGATGAACAATACATAGTAATCAGATAATATTCAATGTGCCTCCATTAGAACTAGAAAGTCCTAAAACATACATTGTTCTGTCTGCTGTTCAGAAAAGCAGTTCTGAGGATGTATAATATGCTGTATACCTTAGTGCATAAGTTTGTCTAGTATATATTGAGCTGAATATTTCTATTTAAGAAATTCAGGTTTAGGGGCGGCTAGGTGGCGCAGTGAATAGAGCACCGGCCCTGGAGTCAGGAGTACCTGAGTTCAAATCCGGCCTCAGACACTTAACACAAAAAACTAGCCGTGTGACCTTGGGCAAGTCACTTAACCCCAACTGCCCTCCAAAAAAGCCAAAAAAAAAAAAAAAAAAAAAAAGAAATTCAGGTTTAGTTCAAATCAGTGTCTAGCTGATGCCTTGAACAGTTCTAGTCAACCAACAGTTGAGATGCCCTGAAAGTATAGCTTAGGCAGTTGCTCCCCTAGCCTACATCTATCCCCAAGATGTTCACCATTATCAGCTGTTTAAACAAAAGTTTGGGAGAGTTCTGTTGCCTATCAGACAAATATACTGAAAACTGGAGTTGAGGATGTTTGGTTGCTAGTGTATAAGTTATGGAGGTGAAAAAGATTTTTCAGGTCCATTTGTACCTCACAATATACAGTATTTCACAAACTATGATGGAGCATATATGGCAATGGAAAAGGAATTCACAAAGTCAGCCAGGAACATTCACCCAGTAATAGTACAGTCAGGTTTCAGCCTTAGAGGTGGTATTGAAAATTGTGCCAACTCTCCTGATGGATCTCATGGAAGGAAGACAATGCCTCCCTGACAATTCTCCTGATCAAGCAGCTGCCTTTGAGACTGTGTGCTTTCTTACAAAGTGTTTCTATGGCAAAGCCAGCAGCACTGTTCTGATGGCTTTCATTTCCTAGAGCAGTCAACCACCCTCTTATTTTACTCCTGCCCTTCCTACTATCAATGTCTGACAGACATGGGATATAGTGCAAAGAATAGTGGATTTTGGAATCAGAGGGCTTACGTGTAACTATTGACTGCTATTTGTTGCAACCTGTATGATGTTGGGCAAATCGCTAAACCTCTCTAGATCTCAGTTTCTCACCTATAAAATGAGGCGATGGGGCCAGAAAGTCTCTTTGGTACCTCCTGCCCTGAGATAGAGAGAAGAAAATAAGGGAGAGTCACCTTTGTTTCTCCAGTGATGATTCCAGCATTTATATCCCAGAGATTTTGGAGCATCCTGTTGTCAAATACTGATGTCACTTGTCAACCCAAAGTGATCAGAAATGTCATCCCTTTAGTTCTGACCACTTTCAAGTCTCTGCTGCCACTTGCAGAGATGACATCTTGCTATGGAGTACTTCTGAAGTGGCAACAGCCCAAATAATTATCCCAAGCTCTGTCTCAAGTCAATTCAAGTGAGAACCTTAGCTGACTGAATCTTAGCCAATGATAAAGTGGCTTTAAATAATAAGAGAAAGGTTTCTGAGGAAGCAGTTAGGATAACTTACTTAGTCTTGAGGAAAAAGTATTTTTAAAATCTAAAAACAGTGTGCATGCATATGATATATATATATACACATATGCATTATACACAAATACACATATGTATGTATATATACAATATATATGTATGTATGTTCTAGGCTATGATTGAAGGGAAAACTTCCTGAGAGAGAGGTGCCAAATACATAAAAGCAGGCAATGTTCCCTTGGACATTTAACTTGGGGAAGCCAAATTACTTGGTCAAGATCACCCTGCTAGTAAGTGGGAAAGGCAGAATTATAACCCAGGTCCTTTGACAACAATCAGTGTTGTTTCTATAATTCTTCTTCATTCTTGACTCTTCCTTCTCCAAAGCTCCTGCATCCAATCTGTCACCAAGTCTTATCAATTCCACTTCCATAAAATCCTTCGCATCCATCCTTTCCTCTCTACTCACAGCCTTGCTAGAGTTCTACTCCTTATCACCTACAACCTAAGTTTTGGCTTTAGCTTCTAATCTGCTGCCTTGCATCCAGGCTCTACCTTTTCCAATTCAGCCTCCATACAGCTGCATGACTGATATTTCTAAAACACAGATATGACCAAATCATCTCCCTACTCAAAAAAACCTTCAATGGTTTCCTATTGCCACTAATGTAAATTGTAAAATCCTCAGTTTTATATTGAAAGGTCTCTATGATCTAACTCCCATGTAAATTTCCCATTAATACTGTATTTCATATTACTCCCCTTCATACATTCTTTACTCTAGACCAAGGGTTCTACTAGCTGTTCCTCACGTATAGCATTCCATCTCCCACCTTTGCAAAGGTGTCCCATCATTCTGGAATGTACTCCTCCATCCCTTACTTCTATATCATGGAATTCTTAACATTCCACAAAGCACAGATTAGGCGCCACTTTCTACATTACATCTTACCTCATTCTCCAGTAATTAGCACTCTCTTCTTCTTGAAACTATGTTATTCTGAGTATACTTTGGGTTTAAATAATAAGAAGAACTGTAATGATTCCCTCACCATGTAAAATGTCTTTTGTCTTTGCATACCTGGCACCTAGCAAAAAGCCCGTCATTGGTCGATTGAATGCTTGGTGGACTGAACTGAAGTGAGTAGGAAATCATTTTTTAACTTTCAGAATAAGGTGCCAAGGAAACAAAGATTAAAAATTTCCTCACTAGAGCTGCTAGGGGCAGGATTTTACAACCCATATTAATAATTTATATTTATGCAGGACTTTTTTAAACAGAATACTCTATTGCACCATTTCATCTGATACTCTGAACAATCCTGTAAGATAATTCAAAAGCAGAGGGGATCCAATGCCCTTGGTTTACAGAAAAAGAAACTGAGGCTTGAATTACTTGTCCAAGGTCATACAGCTAGGTATGTCCTCATTTAGACTATTCTTAAGCCCAAAAATAGGAATTCAGATGTATAATTTGAAGGATAACAAGAAGAGTAGGAACCCAAAAATATCCCCTCGGTTAATATCTAAAATTCCACCCCAAAAGATTCATTTGTGTTAAGCCTTTCACTCTACCTACACACCATTCACAATAAAAAATATTCAAGACTAGGATAACACATAAAATTCCACCTTAACTTAATGCTAACCAATACCTATTTCTTATCCCTCGAATATTTTGTAATCTAAATTAGATAAAATTTTATCCTGTGAACTAGGTAATTCTATAGGAACATAATAGCCATGACATGTTTCTAAGAGATTTTCCTAGTATCTTGATCACACACCTGAAATTAGTGAGAACTAATGAGTCCAGGATGATTCTTAAAATGATTAGCCAGCTTATTAAAAAAAAGTATTTAAATTAGGGGAAGCTACAGAAGAATTAGACTAGAAATGAATATTTTGGTTGGTCCAACTCACAATAGGATATCTTTGGACAAGCGTACAGTCTAGTGTTTTAGTGGACCAGTGACCAGTCTAGTGTTTTGGCCATATAGACAAGCAGCAGGGAGTACACTGACTTTTCCAGATAATCTGAATCTGAGGAACGGGTTCCATTGCATATAGTTCTGACGTTTGTACTAGTATCTTTCTATATATCTGTTCAGTTTCCTCTGATTTAAAAATAAAAAGCACCATCTTGCTGTGCAAGAAAGTTGCAAAGAACCATTTTTTATAAAGTTAAATATTATGCCATTACAAAGTGTTGTAGGAATACATTACAAACCACGTTAATTAGCAATATTAAATATTGATTAAATTACATTAATTAGCAACATTAAGTAGAGACATTAAAAGTCATATAATGATCTTCTCAGTTACTATGAACATCTCAGCTACTATATTATATGTCTAGGGAAAGCAGAATTTAACATACAGTTTGAACTAGAAAAATCCAGACAGTATAAATTTTAACTAATACAAAGTTATGGGAAACAAAGCCCATCTGCCAAAACAACAACTAGAGAAATTCTCAAATATAACCAGTCAGACCAGACATAGCAATGTGATGTACTGGCCTTAAAATGTGTGGAGACAAAGCTATTTTTTACATAATTTTTCCAATAATACAGGGCCCTGATATTGGTTTTTTTCCTCATAATGTTCTCATGCTGCTCCCTCAGGACATAGTATACATGCTAAGTATATCCCTCAGAGAGGCACAGCATCTCCTATTATGTAACTATATATGCAACAGTGTACGATGGCTGATGCAGACAGGAAGGAGAGGAATATTTTCCATCCCACCCCACGAGGAGCAAAGAATGATTGCTTCCTTCCTAGTTGGCCCTCAGCTACAAGATGTCACACTGCTCAGAGCTATCTCCCACTTCAGCTGATCCCTTTAAATAGTGTTTAACTTTTTAAATGTCACCAAGGGTAGATGAACTTTTTAAAGGTCACTAAGGGTGAGTGATTCTTAAATCAGTCAATGGCTTGGTCTATCAAGTTTCTTTAAAGAACTTCACTCCTCTGAAAGGAGTAACAAAGTGTAAACCCTACTTTACACTTTAAGACTTTAAAACCTGTTGTTGCTGGCATCTCCCCATTACATTTTGTGATTTCGTCAACAACTCATTGTCTCTGTTATTTGTACCCCTTCATTCTGTAATTTCATCAAGTGGGCTGAGGGAACTTACCAGAATTCCCCTGTCAATTCCCCCTAAATAAAAGTTCCCCCTGTGTAGTCTGACTGTAAAGGAATAAGATATTCTTTCTGAATTAAGCCAGACTTGCTCTATCAAAACGTGTTTTTCCCCATCCGTGTCATCACATTGAAAATCTAAATTCTTATTCCAGCAATGGTGTCTTGGCACAAAACAGTTTAGAATCTCTCCTTCTGGATTGGCCTTCAAAGACATTTTACTCAGTCACAAAAGCAAATCAAACCTCAAATCAAACCTTGTTAATACAAAATGATAATTCCTAACTGAATCACCCACCTGTTCCCAAAATATTCCTCCAAATTACTTTGGGGCTATTTCCAATAATCAGTTACACACTTAAAGATAAATATTTGCTACCACTGAGGATTTTCAAAACAAAGCTCTAAACATGATTCTAAAAAGAGAAGTTCTGAGACTGTTTGGAGTTGGAGTTACTGCCCAGTTTCCCAAAAGTGTAGCTTTGAAAGGGACAAAACTCATTTGGACATATTCAATTCAACAAACACTTATTTAGTTCTTCCTGTATGAAAGGCTCTGTAATAAGCCTTTGGGAAGGCCCAAAGATGAAGGAGGAATATGAATTGGTAAAAAGAATCTGAGAAGGAGCTATCAAAAAAGGTAGAACAAAAATAAACCAGTATTGTGGAGATCAAAGGAAAGAGATTACCCATAAAGACAGTCAATAGTTTCTAAAATTCTTTAAAGAATGAGCAGTAAGAGAAAAAATCCATTGAACATGGCAATTAGCAGTTAATTGGCAACTCTGGAAAGAGGAATTTCAGTAGAGAATTAGGGACAGAATCCAGCTTGCAAGAGGCTGAGGAATGAATGAGTAGTGAGGAGTAGGAATCAACCATATGTAATAGTCTTTCTAAAAGTTTAGCAGTGATGCAGAAGAAGCAGGGAGGGAGGGAGAAGTAGGGTTAAGGTTTGGGGGAATTTTGTTTTGGTGAGTATTAGGGAGTTGGGTTTTTTTAGGAGATGGGAGGCCAGAGCAAGTTTCTAGAAAGAGAAATTGAAGAACAGAAATGGAGCAAGATCCTGGAGGAAACAGAAGTAAAAAGGATTAAGGAAACCAAGGGAAAAGTTGGTCTTGGTAAGGAGGAGAGTCACCTCATCTTCTTAGACTAGAGAGAAGGAAGAAAAGCTAGGTCAACATCCAGAGGTTTTGAGGTAAAAAAAAAAAAACAGGGAAAGCTGGCCTCAATTTCTCAGTAAAGTCAGAGACAAGACCATTTAAGATCATTTGCTAAGGAGCAGTATAAACAGATTTAAGAAAATAATTTGGAACAAGTGTTATAGGCAGTGTGTTGAAGTATCAACAGGAGATTAATCATGACTTTCCCCAGAAACACTCAACTGAGTTTGAATCTGGGTTTTATGACTGAAAGGTGGAACAATTTCAGGTGTGACTATCTATTGGTAGAGATGGAGTTCATAGAAATTGAACAAGTTGATGAACTAAGAGGCTAGATGGAGAGAATGTATATACACACACACACACACACACACACACACACACACATATATGTCTATGTGTATAAAATATGTATTATTACATACTTAATTTTTAATTATTTACTTATTTCATATACAGAAAGTCAGACCTGGTATGTCTCATCACGTACCAGATTCAGAAATGGAGCAGCTATTTGGTCATCAGCAGTTATGTGAAACACTTATAAAGCACCTATTTATTATGTCCCAGACTCCATGCTAGATGCTGATGATAAAAATACATTTAGCTATAAATTTTAGGGGAAAAGTGAACAGTACTTTCCACACCATTGTTCAGACCTATGGTTTTATTTGGTATAGGGAAATCCTGATAAGGAAACTCCTTCTATTAATGCAGGATGGTACCTTTTTTGAAACTTATAGTCTCAAAATATTGAGGCTCAGAGAATTGTTTGGGGTACTGAATTCAAATGACTTAGTCAAGGTCATACAGCCAGTGTGTATTAAAGATAGGATTTGAATCCAGGCCTTTCTGACTTTTAGCCTGTATCTTCTATAAGTTTTGGTTCTCTAAATTTAAAACCAAACCTAGCAGCACCAATGTAAGAAACCTGGTTTTATCTTTTAAGGAAACTACCCTGCTTGTTCTCCATGTAGATTAAGTAGTGTGGCTCTAAACAGAGCAACTATCCAGAAACCCAGAGTATTGCTTGAGTAGGATTCTTCAATCATTGGCCAAGAGCAACATACTCAACAGACCTTTTAATTTAGGAGGATCAATAAGAGATACTAGACTGTTGTTTTTCTCCAAATGATAGATCTGAGCTTCTTTGAGTTGCTCTCACTCTATCCCACAGGCACCCCATGACCAATGAGTGCTAAAACCTTAGAGAGAGGGATCATTCATAACAAGAACTCCC
Organism: Pseudocheirus occidentalis; assembly: GCA_028646575.1. Lineage (NCBI taxonomy): Eukaryota > Metazoa > Chordata > Mammalia > Diprotodontia > Pseudocheiridae > Pseudocheirus > Pseudocheirus occidentalis. The sequence continues at coordinate 81,090,622 of CM053596.1, read as the reverse complement.
AAGTAAGAAAGTCTTTCTACCAATATAAATCAGCACCCTAGAGCACTGAGAGGTCAATTGACCTGTTCAGAGCCACACAGTCAGAATGCACCAGACAGGGTTTGAACTCAGGTCATCCTAGATTCTAGGACAGTTCTCATGCTCTCTCTCCCTTTCTCTCTCTCTCTCTCTTTATATATATATATATATGTCTCTCTCTCTCTCTCTATCTCTCTCTCTGTCTCTCTCTCTATATATATATCTGTCTCTCTGTCTCTCTCTGTCTCTCTCTGTCTCTGTCTCTCTGTCCCTCTCTGTCTCTCTGTCTCTCAGTCTCTCTGTCTCTCTGTCTCTCTCTCTGTCTCTCTGTCTCTCTCTCTCTCTGTCTCTATCTCTGTCTCTCTCTCTCTCTTTCTCTCTCTCCTATGCATGCTTCCTTTCACTTTACAATACTAATACTCTACTTAATGGAAATGTGAATAATGTGTCAACAAAATGATGACATTCAATAAGGCTAAAGCCCCTTTAAGATACATTAAAGAGCCATCATGTGGAAAACTGGAGGTTACAGTCCCACTGTTCTCTGCCCTGGTCAGACAAATTCCTAAGTGTTGTATTCTGTTCTGAAAACCACTTTCACAATATTTACAAACTGAAGAAGATCCAGAGCAAAGCAGCTAGGATGGTGAATAGACTCAAGATCATGTCAAATGAGAATTGGCCGAAGGAACGAAAGATATTTAACTAGGAGAAGAGAAGACAATGAGGATATGATAGCTGTCTTCAAAATGCAAAGGGCTATCAGATAAAAAGGTATTAGACCTGTGGTTCAGTCCCAGAGACCAAATCTATAATCAGCAGATGAAAATTTGCAGGAAAGAAAATTTCAGTTCCATAGAAAGAAAACACTTCCTAACAAAGTGGAATAGACTGCCTCTAGAGGTGGTGGGTTTGCTTCACAGGAAGTTTCTAAGAAAATGTACCCTCTTTCCAGTTATGCTATAGGAAGATTTCTTATTCAGGTATTTTGTTGTTGTTCAGTTGTTTTTCAATTGTGTCTGATTCTTCATGAGCCCATTTGGGGTTTTTTTTGGCAAAGATAATGGAGTGATTTGCCATTTCCTTCTCCACTTCATTTTATAGATGAAGAAACTGAGGCAAACAGGGTTAAGGGACTTGCTCAGGGTCACAGAGCTAATAAGTGGCTGAGACCAGACTTAAATTGAGGAATATTTATCTTCCTGATTCCAGGCCCAGCCCTCTACCCGCTGTGCCACTAGGCTGCCCAACTTGTTCAGATATGGGCTGAACTAAGGGTCTCTGAGGGCCCTTCCCATTCTAAATTCTGTGATTTTTATGAAAGAAGGAATGTCAGGATAGATGAATGGATTTGTGAAGTTAAGATCATGGAAAACAATGATTCCATTCTGAAAGGGATAATCCTGGAAGGACATCAATTTAATATGACAATGCCTACATTCCTAAGGGGAATATACACACAAGTACACAAAAGTACATTTCACTTCAACAAATCCTAGCCTAAGAAAATGCAAACCTCTATATTTTTCACATTAGAAAAGAATCTTCACAGAAAGGTTCACCTTGGGGTTCTTTAAAATAATAAATCTTCCGTCATGTTCAGAAATTTTTTTTAATCAATGATGTGGATGAAGGCAGAAATACCATGCTTATCAAATATGCAGATAACACAAAACTAGAGGGATAAGCATTATGCTGCACAAAAGAGACAGGATGTTGATAGGCTAGAACAATTGACCAAAATGACTCAAATGAAATTTGGGAGGGGTAAATATTAAATGACACACAATTATAGGATGAGGGAGATATCCCTAGATTATAGTTTATGTGAAGATCTAAAGGTTTTGATGGATCCCATGTTCAATATGAGTTGACTGGTGACACAGTGGCCAAAATTCATGATGATCTTAGACTCTTAAAAACAAAGGAGGTTATAGTCTTCCTCTGTCTCTGCTCTGGACAAGCCACATGTGGAATACTGTGAACAGTTCTGGGCACATCACTTTAGGAAATGTGTGGGAAATTAACAAGTCAAAAAGAGAGCAGACAAGATGATTAGAACACTAGAGGCCATGCACTATGAGGTTCATTTCATAAAATCATAGATTTAGAAGTGAAAAGTCTCCCATAAGTAATTTAGTCTGACTTCTCCATTAAGGAATCTCAGATTCAGTGGCTTGCCCACAGCAAAAGAAGGGTATGTATAACCTAGAAAAGAATAGAGTGGGTAGATTATGACAGCTGTCAAGTGTTTAAAGGACTGTCTTTTGGAAGATGGATTAGACTTATTCAGCTTGACCCCAAAAAGAAGAACTAGAACAATGGGTGCAAGTTGCAGAGGAAAATTTCAGCTCAATAGAAGGAAAGAATAGAAAATATCTGAAGCTGAATGGGCTGGAAGTGCTAAACTTCCCACCACTGGAAGTCTTAAAGCATCTCCCATCTCCATACCTTTAACACTGGCTGTACCACAACCTGGAATGTACTCTACCCTTACCTCCACTTCTTAGAATCCTTCACAACCACACTCAAATGTCACTTTCTACATGAAGCCTTTCCTGATCCTCCCCACCTCAAAATTAACTTCATACTTCTTTTCCAGATATTTTGCACACACACACTCAAATATATATTATATATATATATATACACATATATACATATGTACACATATACACACATATACTCATACACATACACATATACAAACATACATCCATACATTCATACATACATACATACAGTCTTCCAAGTAGAATTTCAGCTACTTAAGGGACTTTTTTCATTTTTGGTTATTGTATCCCAGGACTTCACACAATGCCTAATATTAATAGACATTTAATAAATGTTAGTTGGCTAATTGGTTGACCGATGGACTGAATAAAGCAAGGGCTAAAGAAACATTCACCAGAGACGTTGCAAAGCAGATGCCTTTTCAGGTATGGTTTGGCGGAGATAACCTCTCAGATCCCTTCAACCTTTGAAGTTCTGTGCCCCTGACAGTAAAATTCAGGTTTGCAACAATTCAATTCACACAAACCTTTGAGGAACATAAGCTTGCATAAGTCAGGTGACTCCGTGCCAGCTAGGTCTGTAACCCATCTTTGTTGTATTTCACAGCTGTAAATATGCAAACTAAATTCTGAGATGCGCTCAGGAAATCAGCAAAAAGTAGACTGTCCAAAATAAAGCTGGGGAGACTGTTTTTATAGTGCCGTGCACAAATCTAATCACATTATGACAAACAAGGTAACACTGCTAGGAAAATAGGAGACAATAGAGGTTGAAACACACGAATTATGATGTGGAAACAATTCAGTCTAGAACAATTGGAAAAGGTTCTGTACCAGGTTCTGGAGCTGTTAAAAAAAAATGGAAAATCCAAGAAGTGATCAGATGAATGACTGTGCATGAGAAAAGTCCTGGACTTAATATCAGGTTTTAAAGTTGGTAGGGAGAAAAATATGGGTGAACTAGTCCAACACCATCATTTTATAGAGGGGGAACTTGAGGCTCATGTGGGTGACAGTAACTCATTTAAGGTGGCACAGGACATCGATGGAAGAACCAGAATTCAAAACCACGTCTTCTGATCTACCAGAGCAGACTTGCATCCTGGGTCCTCCACTCATTAGCCTTTTAAGCCTCAGTTTATCTACAGAATGGAGGTGATAAGACTTGCCTCACCTACTTCACAGGGTTTTTGTAAGGAAATCTTTGGAAACTTTGAGGTTTTATGTAAATAGAAGTTGTAATTACCTTCGTGGTTATAATGAGTTGTAGCATCATGACACAGTGTGTCAAGAGCTGGGCTGAAAGCCAGGAAGATCTGGGTTTAAGTCTTAAATCTTACCTCTGATACATACTATTCCAGTGGCCCTGGATAAGTCATTTAACTTCTCATTTCTCTAGGTTAGAAGTTGCCAAACTTATTTGGCCTACTATCCCCTTTAAAAAAAATTAGCATCCTCCTGGAAATCTATTTTCTTCTACTTTCTTTAACCCTTTAACTTTTCTTTTAATTTGCACCACTTGGAAAAAATATAAGATGGTTTTTTTAATGACATCTTCAATTTAATAATTTATTGTAAATTTGTGGGATTTTTTTCCTTCACTAAAATTTTGATGATGCAATATTGCATCATGTAACCAGATGGTATAATACTATAAATAAGTCATTACATTCAAATTGTTGCTGATGCATGTTGGACTTCCTGACAATCTTCTGCCAACACTTCCTTGTTAAGACCTGTCAGTGGACTTGACCACTGATCAATAATGGCTTTCATTTTGTGAATTTATTTGGGAAATCATGTAATCACTGTGACTTTAACTCTGTTACACAACAGATGAAACATGTAAGAACAGTTTTTCAAAACTGTCTTTTCTTCTTTCTTTATGCTTCCACCAGTCCCTTATTTTCATTGAGTGCTGTCCCTCCCCCCCAATTGCACCCAAGGCTACTACCAGCCCACTGGTTGTTCTAGCACCCCCCAGGGGCCAGTATTACCCCCTTTGGGAACGCTAGGCAACTCTCTAAGTTGCAGAGAAGGCATTTGCAAAGAGGTTTTCTTTACCAAGGAGTTTCCTATACCAATGGAGCCTCAAATCCATTCTTTGCCCTACTATATTGTGCTATTGACAATTCTTTGAAACAGATATAGCCCAAAGATGTACATCTTCTAGAATGTGCTACCCCAGCACTCCTAAGATGGAAAGGTGGCAGTTTGTATTATGCCACTGATGGTGGGAAATGTCGGGAAAAAATAAAACTTACCTTTAGGCAACCTAGCAGATTTGTGGCCAGCAAGTGACAGAAATATATCACTAAGGTTTTCTGTGTGTGACCTTTACTTTGGAAGGAAGGGATCCATTACATGTTTGAAAGGGCCACTCTTCCATCTGGCTTATGAAAATGCAGACCAAGAAAAATATGCTCTTTTTTAAATGGTCACTTGTGCAAAGCTACATGATTAGATCCTACAATTAAACATTTTTCTTCCTAAATGGCTCTTTTCCTTTGTACTCAAGCAGAGACATACTACAGATATGGCATGAATGCCTAGAAACTTCCTATTAAGAAAATCTAAGTCAAATCCCTGGTTCTTATGTAGTACATTCCAAATGAGGTCTTTAAAATCATTTAGACAGCTAGGTAGTACAGTGGATAGAACCCTGGGCTTGCAATCAGAAAGTTCTGAATTCAAATCTGGACTCAAACATCTGCTAGCTATGTGAACCCTGGACAAATCATTTAATTTCAATTTTCTCATCTGTAAAATAATAACAGCACCTACCTTACAGGCTTGTTGTAAGAATCAAAAGAGACGATATTGGTAAAGGGCCTGGAATATAAGAGGCACTTACTTTTTCCTTTTAGAATTCAGCACACTTTATCAGTCTCTCAAATACTACTAATTATATTAACTATATTCTACCATGATAAATAGTCAAAGATAGGTTTTGACTTGTATTTGTTCAATGAAATTAAACACAAAGAGAACAGAGAAAGATCTCCGTTTTCTCTCAGCTTAGGAGTTTCCTTCCTATGTGTCCTTTCAATTCCAGAATCTATGAGTCTACGTTTATATTTTTCCCTAGTGACTTAGCACAGGGTAAAATCAGTCCGTGAATGAACATTTATTAAAGCATCTACTATGTGCTAGGTACTGTGCTAAGCTCTGGGGATACAAAGAAAGGCGAAGTACAGTGCTTGCCCTCAAGGAGTTCACAAGTTAATGGACGGTAGGGGCTTTGTAAATGTTTATCAATTTTTATAAATAGAATAAAAATGAACCATGTTGTGTACTTCTCTCTTTTCCTTTGGGGGAAAAAAAGAACTTGGCACACAATGGGTGCTCAGAAATGTTTGCTGAATGACTTGAGCCACATTCAAATATGTATTAGTCCTCATGATTGTACCTATTGAAGAAGAAAGAAAAACAGAAGGAACTCTAACAACTTGTAATGCTGCATTTCATGTATGTAATATGGATATAATATGCAGTTTTACAGTTGTGAGTTCTACCTTGGAAGGCAGGAATACACTGTGCATTTGTTTGAACAGGATAGTGTTCAGTGAAGACCACTGAACTCAGACCACTGAGTCAGGAAATCTGGGGTCATATTCTGGTTCTGCTACTCTCTCACTAACTGTACAACCTAAGACAAGTCACTCACTCTGAGTCCCGTCTCACTCATCTATAAAATGAGGATTGTCAAGAAAATAAGACATAGTACATAAAGATGATGGATTTGGAACAAAGATGACCCGAGTTCAAATTCCACGTGCCACAATTACTAGCTGAGAGGCCTTGAGCAAGCAAGCCTCTGAGCCTTCGCATGCTTCTAAGACTTCTTTGAGTCATAGCCTGGATCTGTTCCCGTTAAGGGAGCTTCCAAATGGAGAAAATCACAAATCTTTGACATAGAGACTTTAAATGGGGCTAATAATACCTGCCCCATCTCCCAAGTTTGCTGTGATTTACAAACAAAGTCATCTATGGGAAGCAACTTATAAATTTCAAGTTGTGACAGTGAAGTTATTTTTAGAGAGTACTTAGCATTATAATGTTGTTTAGTTATTTCAGTCATGTCCAACCTTTCATGACCCCATTTGGGGTTTTCTTGGCAAAGATACTGCAGTGGTTTGTTATTTCCTTCTCCAGTTCATTTGACAGATGAGGAAACTGGGACAAACAGCAGGGTGAAGTGACTTACCCAGGGTCCCTAGTACTAATAAGTGTCTGATGCCAGAATTGAACTCAGGAACATGAGTCTACCTTACTCCAGGCCCAGTGAGCCATGTAGCTGCCCTGAGCATTGTAATAACATTCAATGCATGTTAAATGGGAAAGAATGAATAAATAACAAAGTGAGTGGTAGTTACTATGACCACTTTGCAAATTATAAAACTTAGTAATGAAAGGATTTTAAACTGCCCACGTTGGATTTTTCTAAAGCAGTGTCCTTCTCTAAGAGGGAGAACCTGTGGGCTCAATGTCATATGTGGCCTTCTAGGGCCTTGGGTGCCACCTTTTGACTAAGTTCAAGTTTTACAGAAAAAAAATCCTTTTAGTAAGGGAATTTGTTCTGTACATTTCAGACCAGATACATATAAGCATTATATGACTCAATACCCAAGGAAATGTTATTTTATTCTTTTTTTAAACCATGGTTAGACTTTAATTGCTCCAGGGAACCTTTATAAGGCAGCCTGCTACAGGAGCAAGAGCCCTATCTCTAGTCAGAGGATCTGAGTTCAATTCTGATGCCCCCAGAATGACCTTGGGCAAATGACTTCATCTCCTTGGGACCAAGTTTACTCACCCATGAAATGAGAGAGTTGGGCTGTATCACCTTTGAGGTCTCTTTGTGCTCCAGACCTATGAGGTTATGTGTGCACCTGCCCAGCAGCAGGCATTTTGTTTGAGACAGAAGAACTCAGAGCAGATGGACAGCAGCCATCTGACAGAGGGGCAGCCAGCTGCTCCTATAGGCAGTGGTATAAGAGACATCTCTGCCTAATGAAAAGTGCCAGAACACATTGACTGTAATGAGCTGTTTTCAAGAACAAGGGGTCATGATCGGTAATAAAGGTTACACGAGCGTATAAGCACACCAGGTAGAATGTCAACAAGCAAAGTGGTGTTGGCATGTTTAGGACTGAACAAAACCAGCCACTGAATCCACATGCAATAGAAAGAGGTGGGGGTCAGAGTGGATTACATGATGGAAAGGAGTTTGCAATGAAGCTTTACCACAAGAAAAACAAACACAGTCGTTAATGTACAAAACGAGAAACTGAACACATGGGTAATGTACACTTACAGAACATCAACCATGAGGTGATCCTCTCACCCATAGCACTTTCTAGAGTTTTCTGTGCAGTGTTGGGGACCATCGTATAAAGCATTTAGAAAAGGTTAAAAGAAGAGGTACAATGAAAAGTACAGATTAGAAAATAAAACAAAAGTATAAGGCCAACTAAATTAATAGATTAATCATACCACCCCCAATTACAGCATCAAAATACTCTAGCCAAGATATTTTTATCAGGTGAAAACATCTCTGTTGAATTAATCAAACAGACAAACTAATGTATACCTTGCCACATTCCATGAATCTTTCTACAAAAGAGTTAGGCAGTTTGGGAATCAGCATTTGAGCCTCTCTCCAGATTAAAGGAGAGAGCATCTAAGAGTGTGTAAGAAAATCAATGGGGTTCAGAAAAAGGAGGATTGGGGAAGGAGAGAAAACCTCTGCCCCATTCCCTCCAACCCCCACCCCCGACAAGAGGAGGACTTTCTGAATTTCAGAATGTCAGAATTTGGACTTCTCATTAGATTCCTATCAGGGTCTTAGTATCTATACCAGTAGGCAGGGACAAACCAGACAAATTGAGGAAAGAAAGATTCCAAACTCTGCAATGAGTCTGACAGAAAGTTACATTCACATCTAAAGGGAGCTTATATAATAAACTAGCAACATAGCAAGGGGAGAAAAGGTTTTCTAAGAAAGAAAAGGATTCTCAATGGCCTAGGACCCTGAGTGAAGAATTGCCCCCCTGCAGGAACTCAGACTGAAAGAATAAGTGGGGGTTAAGATAGTGAGCCCAGAAAATGCACTACAAGTGAGAATCTTTTCTGGGATCATTTTGTTTTGTTTTATTTTTGCTTTTTGGAGGGGGGAAGGCAGGGCAATTGGAGTTAAGTGACTTGCCCAAGGTCATACGGCTAGCAAAGTGTTAAGTGTCTGAGGTCAAATTTGAACTCAGGTCCTCCTGACTCCAGGACTGGTGTTCTATTCACTGCACCATCTAGCCACCCCTCTGGGATAATTTTTTTCTTTCTTTTCCTTTTCCCTGTTTAGGAGTTTTAAAATATTGTGCTAATTTTTGTTGCTATTGCTTTATTTGTTTGTTTTATTTCCTCTAAAGCACTATTGCTCGAGTATTATATCATGAGCATTATTTACTTATTTTATTATAACCATTTAATTCTGATCTATGACTAAAAGAATACCAACTGTTTTATCATAGCTGTAACTTGCTGATAACAGTGGTTGACACTTATACTATGGTTATCATTCTAATTTGCATTGTTGGAATTGATCAAATTATTTAGCCAGTCAGGGTATTGTTCCTTGGTGATTGAGTAAGTATTGGTATTATAAGAAAATATTGTGAAGATGTGATTGTGGTATTTCAAAAATATTGTCAGTTTATCAGGTTATTTATAAGGAACTGTCAACATATAGAATAAAACCCATGTTTGATGAGGGGGGATGTTATGACTTATTGAAAACCAGAGTAAGAGAAGTTAGGGACTATAGAAAATTATATTTGGGAATGAAGTCAGAAGAATTCATTAGTCATATACTATGTGAATTATCAGAATCACTCAAACATTCAAGAGTACCTGAAAGAATACAGGTAGGGATGGGGTGGCTAGGTGGCACAGTGAACAAAGCACCAGTCCTGGAGTCAAGAGGACCTGAGTTCACATCCAGCCTCAGACACTTAACACAAAATCTAGCTGTGTGACCTTGGGCAAGTCGCTTAACCCCAATTGCCCTCCAAAAAGCCAAAAAAAAAAAAAAACAAAGAATACAGGTAGGGAACAGTATCTGAAAACTGGTTCACAGTTCTCCATCTGAGAGGGAGGGGTTATGCAATCAACTTGAAAGGAAATGATGATTCACCCTGGCAATTGAGATTTAAGTATGGAGATAAGATTTAGGTTTCACAATACAAAATCTTAAGGTAAGATCTTTCCTATTAGGGTCATGCTTGAGTAATGCTGAGTCTATACCCTATAAGTCAAGGATGTTTCCTCTACTACCACATAGATCTCTATGGAAGGCAAGCTTTCCCAACTCAGATAATAGGAAGACTTCAGGGAGAAGGCCAAAGATGACCTTGATGATTCCACCATTGAACAGAGTTATTTTACCAGTATATCAAATGGGGTCTCCTAAAAGATACAGAAATGCCTCCTCTGGATATAAATTATAAACTGAAGACATTGTTATACACAGCAAGGATAAACCCAGTCTAAAAGCGCTTGACCCAGATACTTATTCCTTTCTTCAAGGAACATTTTTAAAGAACACCATTCATCCCCTTCCCCATTCTCAATCCTTGCATCCAGGAAGCACTCCAGAGAGGATGAGGCTATCTGTGTAAAAGAACTTTTATAGGACTGGTAGACCTAACAGTAGCAAAAATTTTCCTAATGCAAATCTTTAGGCCCTGCCTTTGAACACTGTCGGGACAAAGCAAATGAAACACTGGACTTAATTTCATAAAATGCATATATGAATTCTAATTATTCTCCAACCCTGACATTGGCAGTGGAGCTAACTGAGTTTAGGGGAAAAAATGTCTAATGAAGAAGGGAACTTCCATCTCAATCCCTATCATGGTTATACCACCAAATTAGTAGCAGAAAGCATGGCACCCACTGAGGACTTAGACTTGGCAACTAGGTACCATAATGGGTGGAGGACTGGACGTGGAGTCAGGAAGACTAAGTTCAAATGCAGCCTCAGACACTATATATGTAACCCTGTGCAAGTGATTTAATCTCTTGTTTCAACCATAAAATGGAGATGATAACAGAATCCATCTCTCAGGGTTGTTGATTGGATCAAATGAGATAATATTCACAAAGCCCTTATCACAGTACCAGGTACACAGAAGTTGCTAAATAAATGCTTATTCCCTTCCCACTTGATCAGAATGACCTAAGTAGCTAGATGACTACAATGTCCTGACTTAGAAGAGCCTAATTAAATTGTCATAGAACTGAAATAAATAATGACCTGTGATAAATCATTTGAGAATGTAGATGACAAGTTAGGAAGTCTCTTATATGATAAATATTTAACTCCAAAGATATTTTTTCCATTCAAAGTTCATGGAAACTAAGGAAGGGAACAATGCTACAGGTGCTCATTCAACTGAAGGAAGTCATAGAAACTGTAGGGGAAAGATGGACCCAGTGACAAATTTGACTCACTGGAAAATTAATAAGGCAAGGAAATACAATTTTTGTGTCTTCTAATTTTAAAAAAGCCAGTTCAAACTATCAGAAGAAAATCAGAAAGATGAATAATCTTTCTGTTAAAATTGTGGTAAAGATAGCCATTTGTAGGCTACAGGAATGCAGAAAAATAATGTTAATTAGGTTGCACAGAAGTTGAGGGCTATAGGGTCAGTTAGTGAAAAGGAGATGGGACCAGGAAAAGAGGTCTCTCCAGTCTCTGAAAACATGCTCTTGTAAATCCATTCATGTTGGGTTTTCTTGACTAGGCCTCAGAGGTTCTGATATGGAATTGACTAAAAATTGAGAATGTTGACTATGCTGCCATCCCAGAGAGTGAAATAAGCAAACATTATATTCTAGTCATTCCATGAGAAATATTTGAAAGCTTATTTACAAAATCATTTGAAAATATCGGCCTTGGGAGACAGTGACAAACACTACCCATTACCTGGAGTACATTGAAGTAACTTTGGAATTCTCTAAAGATATTTCTGACATCGACAAAGCAATGGACATTCTAACTCTGGTATACCTTTGACTGGAACCAATTTCTAGTCTATTTAGAATATAAGCAAGCAGAAGGTTGGGACTAGGATTCAAGACCTGCATGTTCTGATCATCTTTGAAGGTTTTGCAGAAACATATAGAATCAAGTTGTCATAGAGAACAATAAAAGAACATTGGCTCTTCAGCTTATGAAGGAAATTCCAAGAAATTTCTATTTGACCAATTTTCCAGTACCAAGAAAGGAGAAAAAGTGGTTGAGACAGACATTTAACAAAAAGACAGACACTTTCAGTTCATGAGTGGGTATAAGATGTGCCCAGGGAGCAACTTATAAGGTCCAAATCAATGATTCATTAACATTCTGGGAAACAGCTGGAAAAATTACATTGTCTATTAAGAATGATCCCAAAGAATATTTCAATAATATGATGATGATTGACATCATCCAAGAGTTTAATGGTCAATATGCCATGATAAACTTTAAGATATCTTGGATTATCTGTTTTACAGCTCTTGGTTTTCTATATTGGACTTGTGTAGTGGCTATTACCAAATCCTGATGATGGACATAGGCAAGGAGAAGACTAATTTTATTTCTCTGTCTATTCCAAGCATGACTGTACTCAATGGCTTTTGAGATCCCTCCATTATTGATCCCCCAGGAGCGAAGTGACAAAAATAGAAGAAGGTTCCAAAAAGCAGCTTTTTCTTTTTCCTCATATTCATATTGAGTCATTCAATTAACAAAATTACCCTTATATCTTAACCTCTGTTGAATCAGTCAGTCAAAGGCATTGAACAATCTAGTTCAGTCAATCTATTTAATCAATTTGGAAAGATTGAAGGATAAAATGAAGCAACATTGAACAATAACTGCATTGGTATTGAATAAGGAGACTTGGTCACAACCTGTACCTTCTATAAAACAGCAAGTCAGATCAGAACCTAATGTTTGAGTGCTGAGCCAGGAGAGAGAAATGCCAGCCAAGTCCTTGAGAGGTTTGGAGTGAGAGTGCTTGGGAAAAGAGAGAGAGACAAAGACAGAGAGGCAGAAAGAACAAGATAAAAGACCAAAAAAGAGATGCAAACCTCAGAGCTGAACTAGAAAGAAGTGGTGGCACATGGCAAAAGAAAAAAATGTAGAACTGAATTGTGGTAGGAAAGGGAAGGAATGAGGAGGACCATCTCGCCTACAGATACTTGGTGTAAGACAACACTAAAGCCACCAGCTGTACCCACCTCTTCAAAACTTTACAGAAGCACCAAAGAAATAGGTCTGCTCTTTCTCCGACTTTCTCTAACAGTGCTTATCTGTTAACAGACTCTGCAACATATTTTGCTTGCTTCTTCACCCAAAAGTTTCTGGCACTGTGAATTTTTATCTGAAACATAAGAGATCAGGGATTAGCTATGGATAAATATAAATTTGATTCAAGGCAGAGAGCCAAACTTTTGCCTAGCTGTTAGGATTTTTCCTTACCTGGTACCTCTGAGTGATTTTGATTATACTTTTAACTTTTCACTTAAAACAAACTCTGAAGAATAGCAGAAAAGGGTCCCACAGGACTAGTACGGATATTACATTTCCCAGGAGGTAAAAAAAAATAAAGAAATAAAAAATTTTTAAAGCTTAGTTGCTGCAGGGCTTAGCTGATTTTACTCTTCAGAAGCAAAGAGTATGTGGAGGGAAAGGTGCTGATCTACTGGGAAGTTCTCCTTCTGCAGTAACATCTACCTCCACTAGTGTTATATAAAGTAGGACTAAAAGAAACCAGGACTATTTGGAATGGAGAAGAAGAAATTGAGAAATGATCAAATAACAATTTAAAATTACATCAAGAGCAATTATAATACCAGGTAAAATTATATTAAGATCTTTATAAAGACCAAGGTTGAAAGAATCAGCACAAAGTGTAAAGAAACTCAAACAAAAATCCTCAACATTACCACATGTAATTGAGGTAATATAACTTATTCTGGATAACTTTTTAAATCCCAGATGACTCCACTTGTTTTGATAGAAATAAATTGGACCAAAAACTAAACAGAAGGAGAAGAGTAGACGGAATTGCCTTCAAGAAATTTCAAGGCTCTTTTAATGACCCCCCCTAGTCTGTGCCCCCCAGACTTCTCTCAAAAACAAAGGCCTGCATTATTAATACTAATATCCTATCAGTATTGTGTGGCTATGAGTCTTGAAATGCTCTAGTCTTTAAGGTATTCAAAGTAAGTATCAAACAGAGAGTGATAGAGAGGCATGTGCAGGCTGCAATGTATAACCAACGAGGAACAATGAAGAAGTGAAATAAAGATTGTCATCAGGTCAATGTGGCAGTGAAAAATTAAGATATACTGATCATATGGTAAGACCCAGGGTATACAGGCTAGGTGCCTCATCTGCACTCTTATAATGTCAGGAGAAAGCAAAGAAAGCCCCCAGCACATTGGGTGGACGTGAAACTTGGGAAAGACATGAACAAAAGTTGCCCAGGATGGGTAGATTCAACCTGTATCAGTTGGTAGAACAAGCATATTAATGAGTTTGCAGAGATGAATTTGAGTATTTTCTCAATAACGGCTTTAAGCCATAGAACTTCACAATCTCAGAAAAATCAAAATTATAGATGACAGCAGAAAAGCATACAATGACAATGAAGGTAAGAAGGCAGCAGCATATTACCAACAATGATTTGAGCACAAGAAGGTAAGTAAAATTAATCAATAAGGGTATGGATAATCAGAAATGGAGGTGGGCCAATCACACAGTGAGCTTAACAGGTGATCACTGAGTGCTAGACTCATATCCATGAAATATTAAAAGATATAGATTAAGGCATCTACTATGTTAACAAGATCCTCTATAGAGGATACATCAAAGGACATGGACAAGAATTGAACAACATAAGAAGCCTTCGCTGATGGCTAGAGCACTGGACTGGAAGTCAGGAAGAACTGAGTTCAAATCCTGCTGCTTCCTAACTTTTTTGGCACTGGAAAACTCACTTTACCCCTTTCAGTCTCAGTTTTCATCATTTGCAACAGTACCTCCTCCAAAGAGTATTTCAAGGATCAAATTATAAAAACATATGTAAAGCCTTTGGCAAACCTTAAAGTGCTATATAAATGTTAGCTTTTATTATTATTATTAGCATAGAATCACATATTCAAAGCTTGAAGAAACGTTTAGTGCCTGTCAAGCCCAACACCATCATTTTATAAATAAAAGCAAAATCTTCACAGTTATTAGGGAAGCACTTTATAAACCTGTAGGAACAACACATTTGTATCATCCTCCTAGTCATGACGTCTATCCCAGTCTTTCTTATGAACTACCCTATTACTAATAACAATCTAAAACACGAACTTTACATTTTACACATGCAAAAGGTAAACAGTCTGACCTTATTGAGTCCCCTGTAACTAATCTTTGATACATACTTATATTTCTCTTGATTCTTATGTCAAATTTTCTATTAAGTCCGGGTTGTTTTTGTTTGGGTTTTTTTTTCTTTATACAAAGTCCTGAAAGTCTAACAGTTCATTAAATGTCCTTTTTTTCATTCAGGATTATGTATAGCTTTGCTGGGTACGATATTTTTGACCAGAACCCCGGATTTTTGTTCTTCAATATATATAGTGTTCCAAGACCTGTGGTCTTTTAGTGTCACCTTTGCTAGGTCTTGTGTGATTGTAATTGTGGCACTGCCATATTTAAACTGTTTTTCTCTTGTTACTCATAATATTTTATCCTTGAGCTGGGGATTTGAGAATTTGACTATAATATTCCTATAGGTTTTCCTCATAAAATATTTTTCAGGTGACAATCGTGGATTTTTTTTTCACCTCTTATTGTGCTGCTTCAGTACAATTTTACTTAATTATGTCATATATTTGTATCAAGATTCTTTTTTGATAATAACTTTCAGGTAGTCTGATTATTCTTATGTTTTCTCTTCTTGATCTGTTCTCCAGATCCATTGTTTTCCTTATGTTTCACATTCTCTTCCATTTTTTCATTTTTTTATTTTATTTTATTATTTCTTGATCTCTAAAGCTTCGCTGACTTCCCCTTACCCAATTCTGATTTGCAAGGAGTCATTTTCTTCCTTAAGATTCTGGATCTCCTTTCCTAATTGGCTGACTTTCATTTAATAATATTCTTGTTTTTCTTGCATTGCTTTTATTTTTTTTCTAGTTTTTCCTCAGTCTTTCTAATTTGATTTTTAGTCTTTTTTTAAGCTCTTCCACGTATTCTTTTTGAGTGAGTAACCATTTGACATAACTCTTTGGGGTAGAATAGGGTTTCTTTGCTTCAGTGTCCTCCTTTGAAGATGAACACAATCTTCTCTAAAAACTCTCTATAAGTAAATATTTTTCTCCTTTGCCTATATATTTTTTTCAT
This sequence comes from Pseudocheirus occidentalis, assembly GCA_028646575.1. Classification (NCBI taxonomy): domain Eukaryota; kingdom Metazoa; phylum Chordata; class Mammalia; order Diprotodontia; family Pseudocheiridae; genus Pseudocheirus; species Pseudocheirus occidentalis. The sequence goes on along the minus strand of CM053596.1, from coordinate 81,074,647 downwards.
TTGTAATAGCTCCATTTTTACAATCACCTCTAGTCCTGGAGTTTGGGGAATGGTGCCTCTGGCCTCAGATCCTTTTTCAGTTCTCCCCTCTGGCTTGGAGCTGGAGCCAAGACCTCTGTAGTTGCCCATAGCCAGTAGCATTCTGCCCCACTGCCCCACTCACCTGAGCATGTCCTGATTCCTCCTCTCCCCTGGCTGCCTCATCACAGCTGGGTTTCGCATTCCTTGTCAGCAGAAGTTCCCTCACAAGACACCTAACATGCCTCACTGTCCTCAGGCAAAAGTTTCTGTGGCTAGGGTAGAGGTAGATTCCCAACCCAGCTAACCTCAGGGCTTGCCACTTGTAGTTTAAGTGGACCTAGAACCTAACCTGGAGGTGTTTACTTTTCACACAAACCAAACTTTATCCCAGAACTTTTCTTCAGATCTTCTTGTCCCAGGAGGACCCTTATTCTTCCCCTACCCTTATTTATTGTTAATGCTCAATATCCACCCTATTTTAATTCTCAATATCCACTCTATTTCATCTCTTTGGGGGGAGGGGGGAAATCTTTAGAGCTTGGAATTTTCTGACCTACTCCACCATCTTCCCAGAATTCTCCTCTAGTCATGTAGTCTAAAATCTAGTTGTTCCCTCTAAGAGGTATTTCTCCTCCAGCATATATGAAATCAGCTGATAAGTCTATTCCCTTCAGTTCTGCACTATTATCCATATCCATCATCTCATTTATTCAAGTCTCACTGGTTCTTGTTTGAGCTGCTCCAGAAGTCTCCTAATTGGCCTTCCCATTCCCAGTCTCTCCCCCTCTCCAGTCTATTCTATATATTGCTGCTAAACTAATATTCTTATGTGTCCTCCTTGCACAAAAATCCTCAATAGTTTCCATTAACCTACCAAATCAAATCCAAACTACTTTCCCCGGTACTCAAGGTCCTCCATAATAAGACCTCAACATAGCTTTCTAATGATATTTTCCACCACTCTACTTCATATTATAGGTAATATTTATTTGAAGTGGACTATTTTATATTTCCCAAATATGCCCCATGATTTCCTTTTCCCTGGCTCATATTTCACTCCATGTTCCACCTAATACAATATGTATAAATGCTTCAAGGCCCAGATCAAATATCATCTCTTCACTGAAGCACAAATCACTCCCTACAGCCAAAAGTGTTCTCTCCCTCCTCTATACTAACCTAATATGTTGTGTTTTGTTTGTTTGTTGTATTTTCACATGGTATCATAGGCAATGTTTTATGTCTCTGAACATACTCAATAAGCATTTATTAAACACCTACTGTGTGCCAGGCACTATGCCAAGTGCTAGGGATACAAAAAGAAGCAAACAACAGGCCCTGCCCTCATAGTCTGAAGGAAATATGTATGAACAAGCTGGGTACAAGATAAATGGGGGCAGCTAGATGGCTCAGTGGACAAAGTGCTGGGCCCGGAATCGGGAAAACCTGAGTTCAAAATCAGCCTCAGACACTTACTGGCTACGTGATCCTGGACAAGTCACTTAACCTCGTTTGTCACTGTTTCCTCATCTGTAGAATTAAGCTGGAGAAGGAAATGGCAAATTACTCCAGTATCTATCTTTGCCAAGAAAGCCCCAAATAGGGTCATGAAGAATCAGATATGACTAAACAATAGTGAGATGAATAGGAAATAAATAAGAAAAGGAAGGCACTAAAATTAAGAAGAGTTGGGAAAGGCTTCCTACAAAAGATGGGGTTTCAGTTGGAACTTAAAGGAAGCCAGGGGATGCAGTAGAAAGTGATGAGGAAGGAGAACATTCCAGATACAAGAGACAGCAAGAGAATGTGCCTGAAAGTGAGATTTGTAGTATCTTGTTTGTAGAACAGTCAGGAGGCCAGTTATACTGGCTCAAAAAATATGTGTCAGGGAGTACAACATAAGGAAACTGGAAAGTAGGAGGGGGCCGTGGTGCAAATGACTTTGAACAGAGGATTTTGTATTAGATTAAGTGGGTGATAGGGAGACCCTGGAGTATAGTGAATAGGTAGTGTGACATGATCAGACTTCTGCTTTAGGAAAATCATTTTATATTCCACAGCATCTACTGTAGTGTTATAACACATAATAATACTAAAAGTAGTAGTCATTCAAACAGGATGATTTCAGAAAAATGTGGAAAGCCTTATTATGAACTGATATAGAGTGAAATGGCCAGCGGAACATTGTGCACAATAACAGCGATATTGTACAATAAAGAATTGTGAATGACTTAGCTCTTCTCAGCAATATAATGATCCAAGACAATCCCAAAGGACTCATGATGAAAAATGTTATCTGCTTCCTGAGAAAGAACTGATGGCATCTGAATACTGACTAAAGCATACTTTATTTCACTTTCTTTTTCCTTCTTTCTTTTCCTTTCTTTCTCTTCCTTTATTCCTTCCTTCCTTCTTTCCTTTCTTCTTCTTTCATTTGAGTTTTCTTCCACAAAATGACTAATATGGAAACATGTTTTTTATGACTGCACATGCATAACTCACATCAGATTACTTACTATCTCAGGGAGGGGAGAGGGGAAGGAGGGATAGAATTTGGAACTCAGAACTTAAAATAGATGATGTTAAAAATCATTTTACATGTAATTGGGGAAATTTTTTAAAGTAGTACACATTAAGAATAATATAGCACTTTAATATTTGTAGAGGACTTTACAACATTGTCTCATTTGATCTTTCCAACTCTATAAGGTAGGTGCTAGCTATGATTATCCCCAAGGAATATAAGGAAACAGACACTATTTTATAAATAAGGCTAACAGAGTTCTTACACATGGTCACAGAGCTGCCAGGATTTGAACCTAGGATTTTCCTGATTTCAAGACCAGATTTATTTCCATTATTCAATCATTCAGTCAATGAAAATTCAACTCAGTTCAATCAATGGAAACAGGAAGGGAGAAAAGAAAATCAAAGAAACTAAATGTGAATATGAGAGGAAAGGAAAACTATCTCTAGGAGCCATTTATGGCTCTTCAAACCTGGGAATCAATAACAAAAGCTTCCCAGAGCCCTTGAGGACAGTCACCCATGGAATAGACACTAACTAAATTGAAAGAGGACCTACAGGCATAAGAGATCGATGTATTATGACAGGTATCTGAATATCAAACAAGAATGATTAAGGACAATGATGAAATGTCTATGTTTTGTTTTTCACTTGTCATCTTTGAACATTTAATCATCTTCTTTCTCTTAAATAGTGAATACATTGTTTTATGAAAGGGGTCCTGTAGAGAGGAAACAAATTAGACTATGTAAATTCCTCCTGGCTTCCCTGGCTTTTTTTTCAAGACTCATCTCAAATCCCAACTTCTGCAAATCACTTTTCCAGGTGACATTTCCCCCTTTCTCCACCTCCTTTGCTGATGCCTTCTATCTGAGATTATCTCCCGTTTACACTGTATATATCTTAAATGTACAATTTTCTGCATGTTGTCTCACCCTACTAGAATGTAAGCTCCTTGAGGGTAATGCCTCTATTTTTGCTTGTCATTGAATCACCACTTAGCATAAGACCTGGGACATAGTTAAGTGTTTAATTAATCCTTGTTGACTAACTAACTAAACAGGAAGCCACAGCCTTCCACATGCCATCTGGCTGAGGACTCTGGCTTATTCACCAAGGAGCCCTGGTGTGAGAATGCAATAATTCTGCAGTCTTAAGAATTTTGTGCTGTAAAATTGACTGGAATCTTCTTCTCATTGGGTAGAGTTCAACAAACAAGCTTGTCACCAAATGTGACTATGAGTTTTCTTGGCCTAAACTTGGATCACAAGTAAATCAGAAGAGGAGAGTCCTCAGTGCTGGCTTTTACTATTTTACACACTAGAAAATATTATACTTATTTAACCCATATGTCCAAACCATTTGTTTTCATAGACTTTGTTTATACAATACCAAGGTCTGAGGATAGATGAGAGGTTAAGCTTATAGTAAGAAAGGTTTGGTGGGGGAAGGGAATCCAACCACTGTGATTCAATCAAACCTTCCTGGCTGTAAAATTTCAAACTAACCCAGATATAATGTACAGATTTTTATTTTGTTGTTACTAGATTCCATCTTATAATGTCATGGTGGAAAATTTTTATTGGTTTAATCAATATTATCCCTTGAAGAGATTTCAGTGGTTTTCCTGGAAGAAATTTTCTACCTTTAACAGGCAGTCATTTGTAGGAAAGAAAGAGGCTCTCTTACTTTACTATATAATGGAAATCTAAGGTATGATGAATTCATTTCTCTATGCCCAGGTCATGCCCTTGTAGTATATTAGACAATTGACATCCTCTAGGTCACTGACTATAAAACCGTTTGGAATACTAAAACATTCCTGCTTTAAATGGCCACCTTGTGACCTGAAATGCTTCTTAACACCTTAGTGTGACTCAGACACTAGGAACAATCAGGCTCAGTAATAATTATAATGATACCAACTGTTACTATCTTTATCTAAAGAGAACAATCTGCTGAATCTCCCTGCTGGTCCCCTCCAGCTTCCTCTAATTCTTACTCCATCTCTACCCTACTAAAATTGCTGTGTATTTATTTTGTATGGATGCTATATGTACTCATCTCTGAAGATATTGCTGTCCCCTAGTAGAATGTAAGCTCTTTGAAGGAAGGGATTGTCTGGGATTTTTTTGTATTTGTATCTCCAGTTTCTAGTATAGGGCCAGGGATTGAACCTGGGATTTTATTGGATAGATGGATGGATGGATGGATGGATGGATGAAACTTTTATTAAGTGCTTACTATGTGCAATACACTGGCAATACAAATAGGAAAGAGTCATTGAATTGGAAAAGCTCACATTCTAGTGGGGGAGACAATAGCTATGGAAGGTTTTAGCTGCAAGTTAGATGCAAAAGTACCATGATCCTTGGGGTGCAGTAGCAAAGAAGAAGGGAATGTCTCTTCTTTAATGTCATTTACACTGATAAAATAATATCAGTTCCTAATGCTGAGCCATTTGACAATGCCAAGGAGTTTGGTAATAAGAGCCTCCTTTTCTGGGTCTTTAGCAGCTGTGGCAGTAGCACCTACAGAAAGAACTGCTAGGATATTTTGGTTTAGGAAAACCCTAGGAATGGAAACTCCATCTACCTTCTCTGAAATTTGTAGTCTTAGAAAGGTTCCAAGAGCCCTTAGAACCTAAGTGACTTAACCAGGATCACATAGCCAACATGTATCAGAAGCAAAACTTACACTAAGTTCTTTCTGGCTTCAAAGTCAGCTGCCTCTGGACACATGGTAGACACTTTAGAAATGCTTGTTTGAGTTATTGGCTGGTTAATGTGAAACCATTTCTTCATAACAAGGAATCATTTTCTCTAAAAGGCAACACACATGTCTCTTGAATTTTATTGACCTCTCCATCTCTTGACGTAGCCTCATGATCACCTAAGAGTACAAAAAGTCCCACCCAGGTAGGATCGTTTCTACTTGATGAATTTCTGAAAATCACCCGATTCCCCATACCCAGTCATGCTGACTATATGCATTTCTATTTGAAGATGAGGAGTGCCACTGTATCCTTCTTGCACATCTTGCTGTGTTAGGGCAAAGGGAAACTTCCATTGGTTAACTATCCAATGACTTTCTAGTGCCTCATTTCATCTCAACATCAAAACTTTTGCACTGAACCTGCCATTAACAGTTGGTGTTTGTCCATCATGGTAACATAAAGCCAAGCAAGAGCAGCTTTCCAGAGGATGGCTATTGTGAACAGCCTTCAAAGTTCTGAATGCATAGTATAGTGAACACTCTATTTATTCAATAACAAATCAGAGCAAAAGATTCACAGAAAATCAAGGTATAGCATTCACAATGTTACAACTTATCACAGAAAATCAAAATACAGAATTCACAACACTTATCACTAAAATGGCCACATAGTTTTCACTACAGTAGTCAGATAGTTTTGAACAAAGTTCAATCATTTAGTCAGTCAATCACTTAGTAACTCAATCACTCGATCATCCTTAAGTAGGCTTGCCTCCTTAGAGTCACAAAATACAAAAGTCAAAGTTCTCTACTCATGGGGCACACTAAGTTACAAATTAGTCACTATTCAGTCATCATTCACTATTCAATCATCAGAAAATACATAGGCCATCCACCCCTAAGTCACTAGTAAATCATAATCTTCTCAGTCAGTACACAGTATCCAAGTAAAGTCTTCTTTCAGCTTGACTTGGGGTAGGCTCTCAGATTCCCTAGATCCCCTTCCATGGTCCCAGCTCTTATCTGGATTCACCAAACTGTCACCTGGGTTCAAAAGCAGACAGCTCCCAGTTCCTTATCCAGTTCTCCATGCAGTTCTTTTGCTGTGCTGAAGCTCACAATGTCCAGTCCACCTTAAATCCTTCATAGTCTCTGTCCTTGGGAAGTCAAAGCTTAATAAAGCCACAAATAGACAAAATACTGATATCATAGTCATTCTTCCTCAGTTTTCTACAGCTATGGCTGGTCCTCAGAAATCCTCAGCAGCTTGGCTGGCCCTCAGACTTAGCAGCTACTCAGCAGCTCTGGCTGGCACTCGAGCTCAGCAGAAGTTTCAGCTGATTCCCAGAATCAAAATCACTTCATCCAGGTTCTCAAAATAAAAATCATTCTCTCTAGCCTGGGCCTCTCTTCCTCAGTCTCCAGAACCTGGCTACCAGAAGATCTATCTGACCCAGCAGGGGCTTCTCTTTATATACACACATGGCATTAGCTCCTTCCTATTTCAGCCATTTACTGTTTCAACCCCTTCCTGTTACATCAGCAACAGTGCTTCATACCTTCTGTTTCTTTAACAGAGGTTTGATTAATTACTAAATGCTAAGTACCTGTTAGCTTTGCCAATACAAAGGGATCAAATTACATTACTATTACAGGTAAGAATAATTTAATCCATAAACAAGCATTTGTCAAGTACCTCCCATGTGCCAGGCACTGTGTAAATCACTAGGGATACCCAGAACCTGCTGGCTCCCTTTTCTCTGTGTGATGTCAAAATATTAGCATACAAAATAGTTAAATATAAGACTTAGTGGGAGGACACTAGAACCTAGAAGGCTCAGGAAAGGCTTCATGAAAAAGATATTGCTAGAGTTGTGTCTTATAGGAGGTAAAAAGAGGGGAAAGTAAAGTAAATTAAAGAAAAAGTATGTTCCAAACACAGCAGACCACCAAAAATAGGAAATGGGGTTTCATGAATAGGAAACAAAGAGAAGGTCAGTTTGGTTATTTTGGAGATTGAAAAAACCCTCATCACCCTCAAGGTGAAGGACCCTTTCTACCCACATTCCTCAACTTGCCTTCTTAATTTCTTTTCCCTTCATGGATGATGGCTCATTTTAACATGGCATCAATAGCATATAAGAATTGGAAGCAAAGAAGAAGAAACAAGAGGCATGATTTTCTCAGCGTTGCTCCACCTATGGATGACCCTGGCTGGCCCCTGACCACATGGCTAAACAAGACTACAGAAAATCAAAATGTCGTAGCCACCCCATATGGCATTCCACTTCTGATTCAATGGTCAGATACATCCTGAATAGGCCTACATGTTGTCCAGGAGAGTTTGGATTGAAGAGCAGCAGAGCCACACAGGGTTAGCAGTTAACAAAACTTTATCACTACTCACAAGGGGGAAAGGAGAATGAACACCAACAGGAAACAGATGTGGTGAGAGTCCCCCATTGCTCCAAGCCACTGGCAGCAAACAGTGAGGGAGCTTCCAGACAGGGAACTGTGCAATGACTTTCTATACTCTGGTTGAAGGCCTACAGCAGTAGTTCTCAACCTTCCTAATTCTGCAACCCTTTAATACTTGTATGTGGGAGTATCTGTATGTGGGCAGACCCACCTGGAGACAGATAGAGGAGTAGTATCTCAGTTCCTAAGAACATAAGAAACATGTGTTTTCTGATGGTCTTAGGCGACCCCTGTGACCCCTGTGAAAGGGTCATTCAACCCCCCCAAAGGGGTTGCGACCCACAGGTTAAGAACCACTGGCCTACAGCCTCTAAGAACTAAAGTTTATGCAGAATTTTAGACAAAAGCCAGCTGGCACAAGTATAAGACTACCCTGTCATCCACAGTGGAAGACAGTAACATAGTCAGGATCCGTGAAAAGAAGATATTTTCAAAATTACCTAATAATGAATAAGGAATATGGGGCAGGACCCTAGGGAACTTAACTCTAACTGTGCCAACCCAGCAAGAAGCTGGGAATGTGGGTAATACCTTGTCTCACAGTTCATTAACCTTGGCTTACTTGCAGCGTCTGATGCTGGTGCCATACCGACAAAACCAGTTTTCATGGGTTCATATTATAGAAACTAGCCAGGCTTCTAGAAAAGTGGTCTTTCTTTTTTTTTTACTGTACACCATCATCATTTTTTAAAAATTGAATATGCACTCCTATATATATATATGTATATATATATATATATTTACTTATTTTCAAAGTATATGTATACATATGTGTATATATGTGTATATATACACACATATATAATTATATATATATCACTCTACTAATAATTATATATTTAACAATGGTTGTATGTTGGAGTTGTTTGACTTGTCAGAAAGCTAACAGTTCTTGAATGGCCCCCACCTTATGATGCATGAAGCCACTCTTCTAGCTTTTCAGCACCCATGGTTATGGACCCTTTTCAATAGTCAATATTTTCACTTTACCGCTAAAGGAGCAAATGGGACCCTTTGAATCTTTGAATAGAAATGTGAGAGATATTTTCCTGAGGCCACTAAGATAATTGTTGAAGAAACTGGTTTCAACTCTCACCTTGCCAAACTTTTGTCCTGCAATGTCACTGCTTAGGTCATTCTTTGCGCAGGGGAAACCATGATGATCTGTATTTATATTTCTTATACTCTACCTTCTCTAATAAAATGAACTGCTTTTGGGCCCAGAGGATTGGGTGCTGCACCCTCTCCTTTTTCACTAAGGGAGCTCTCTCATCTCTGGACCCACACATGTAATCTAGACTGGGTTCAGTCCTAGGGAAGCCTGAGTTCTATTAATATAGGTTATATGCTCCTTTTGTGACACTTTGGCTCTTTATAATCTCTACCCTTAAAACTTGGGGTTTGTGCTCATTTCTAGGCTCTCCTCAAAGATGACAGTAGAAAGGTACTCACTTTAAAATTATGTAATATATAATTACAATGTAATGAATAAGGTAAGGAATAGTTATTCTATTTCCTATACACAAAAAAAATACTAAGCACAAAATATTTACAAGGGTGCATTAACAGAAAGACTTAAAATGATTCAGTAACTTAACTGAAAAGTATTGTTATACTCTCCTTGGAGATTAAAACTTAAACATAATCAGACTATAAAGCAGTTTTCAGGATTAATGAATAGGCAATTCACCTCAGCTCAGTACTGTCCCCTCTAAGTCCATATGTACTGACCAGTCAGGCTAGGTCTTGGGCTGCCACTCTTATCGATGAATGTCTTCTCCAGTACAAAGATTTTCCCTGCTTCCAGGAAAACCCAAGACCTCCAGACCTCTTGAACACACAAGTCTGAGTATATCCATCTTGAGATAGATGTTCTGCCACCAGCTAGGATCAGACAAAGAAACACAAAGCAGAAGAGGCAGATAGAGGTCCAGGTTCCAACTCATCTATCTAAATCCCAGCTGTAGCTGCCACATAGAAACAGTCAACTTGCTGCAAGGGTGGAAAGGGGCCAGCCCTACCCAACCACTTATACATAGTATGATAGAAACAATGCTTCCTGTGACCTTATCAGCTAAACCATCCCCCCCAAAGCCTTATCCCAATGCAGATTAGACTAGTTATGTTGTGTTTTGTTTTATATTTTCCCTTTAAGAGGTACTAAAACTTTTCTAAAACTTGATTGGCTAGGGGGACCAGCTCAATTTGTTGATGGAGTTTCCTAATATCCTAGGTACAAAAGCTCACAGAGAGCTCCAGATCCCCCCCCACTTCCTCTTCTTTCCCCTCATGGACTAACTGTTTGACAACTCCAGGAAACTGTACTCAGTTGAATAAGCATGGAGCCCTCACTGAATATTCTTGCTGACTGACGTTCCCTTGCCAAAACTTCCCCCTATTAACTGTTGAGTGAACTATAAATGTTTTCATTTCATTTCATTACCCATTCATTCAGTACCTAAATACCTAAACAAACAGGGGATCGACCTGCATGAGGTACAGCTCACAATACATGGGAAGTTCCAGTTACATCATGCCACCTGGAGGGTCAAAGAGAGAGTGAGAGGTAGAGAGAGACAGACAGAGAGAAACAGGGACAGAGACAGAGTTATTCCCTTTTTAAAGGTCCATTGAGTCAATGCTATTCCTGTTCAGTGACCAAAAAGGTGACTATTTCCAAAGTACTCAAGAGCTGAGTTGACACGAGTTCTACTGAAAAAAGGCAGAAAAGCAGCACACAAACTCTATTCAGTCTCTAGTTACACCTGCTTTTGGAACATCCAAATACTATTTATTAGTAAAATCTGATTTATTTTGAGCCCCTAGAGGGAGAAATCCCTCAGCATTTTAAAAAGAAAATTTCTTTCTCTGTGTGTAGCCAACTATAACCACCCCCACATCCTTCTCTCTCTCTCTCTCTCTCTCTCTCTCTCTCTCTATCTCTCTCTCTCTCTCTCTCTCTCTTTCTCTCTCTCGCAGCAAATGAAATAGATACAGATCAATCATGAGTTGAGCCAACCACAGTTTTATCTTGATATGTGATTGTTGAGAGTAAGTAAACAGTAATATAAAATATGAATTTTAAAGAAATACAGATAAGCTTTAGAACAGATTCTCAGAGGAAGGAAGGGGGTGCGAAGAGAAAAAAAGATGGCTCCATCAACTCCATATGACTTCTGCATTGTCCAATTACCCCAGTCATGGCAGGAGAAGTAGTGGCAACCACAAAAGCATGCAGTGGAGTTCTCTAAATCACACTACAGAGGAGCTCCATCCTCTCCTAAGCATACTACTAACTTCTTGCTTCTGAGAGATTCTGACTCTCTCCTTTTTCTAGGATGAGGAAAAGGAAGGAGCTTCTTTCTCTTCAGGTGCCAATATATTCCCATTGCTCCCAGCAACTCTTTCAGGCAGGCATCAGAACTTTATCACATTATAAAATAAAAATAGAAATGTAAAAGGATAGGACAGTAATGAAATAGTATTTGACCCTAGAGTCATTGGGGAGTTTATTGAGTAAGGGGCGACATAATAAGACTTTTGCTTTAGGAAAAATCACTTTGGCAGCTTTGTGAAGGATGGATCAGAGTAGGTAGAGACTTGAGTCAGGAAGACTAAAAGAAATGAATCCAGGCAAAAGGTAATGAGAGTTTGACTCCCCGGAGATAAGGAGACAGTTGTAAGAAACAAAAAGGCAGAAATTAAAAGATTTGGCAAATTTTTTAATATAAGAGATAAGGAAGAGTAACCAGGTGAAGATGACAACAAAGTGATTGGAAGGATAGCCATGCCCTTAATAGTGAAGTCATGAAGAAGATGAGTTGGAAGGAAAGGTCATGTAATATGATCTGTCATATCCCATCCAAACCCACTCATCTTGTCCCACTGTCCCACCAACTGAGGAGCACCTGTCAAAGCTATGAGCTAAGTTATTGAGGAGAGGGGAGATAATGGGAAAGAGTTTTCTGAGGAAGGGCACAGGGAACAGAAGCTTCCCCATGCAGACACTCTTAGAAGTGTCAGGTAGCAGATAGGGCATAACTACCCTAACGGTTTGACACCTAGCTAAATTGGGGAAAGATTAGAAGCTAGCACAAATGGGAGTAAAGGAGTGTTGGGAGATAATGGTGGTTGTGAATGCATTAAAGGTAAGTCCCTAAATTAGCCATTTCAAGGAAGATAGGAATCAATCCATCTTCCCATCTTCCAACTAGTTGATCACATACCACTTGGTGTCAGGCCATACCCCTTTTAGGGTCAGATTATGAATCCCCATAATGCCTCAGCTCCCACTTTCAAAATTAATTCTCTAGAGATATACACAATCCCAGATGGATTCAATGCTCCTACAGTGAATTCATCAAGGACCATCATGATGCCCTGCCTAGAACCTGGAAAAGTCGCTTAGTTTATATTTCTTTCTTATGTTTTTTTTAAATAAATCCTGCCATTTTTTTTCTCTTACTATAGAAATTTAAAGTCAAATGAGAGGGGAAGGAAGAAATTCAGCTTTAAAAGGTTTCCATTTTTTTGTTTTAAAAAAATTACTCATCCCAGTCAAGTATTATTATATATTTAAAATGTGCTTGACAGATCAGTGCTGACTTTATGCATGGTGGTTTTTTTATTTTTTTAAATTTAATTTATTTTGTTCTGAACTTAAGAAATAAAACAAGCATTTCAATAACACAGCAGAATAGGGGAGAAAGAGGATTATACATGAAACTGCAAGCCTATTGTATAAAACTTGCTATTCCTTTCAAATATATATTAAAGTGATTATGTAAAACTTTTTTCTTTTTTCTCCCCTTCCCTTCCATTGCCCTAAAGTTGACTACTGTTAGATGCAAATATGTGTGTATAATATACATATATATGTAAAATCAATCTATAGATACTTGTATTTATCAGTTCTTTCTTTGAATGAAGATAATATCTTCCTACATACATCCTTTGTAGTTAATTTGGGTCTTTGTAGTTAATAGTCCAAATGACTTAGTCACCCAAAGTCATTCTTAAGACAATATTGCCATTGCTGCATATAATATTCCTTGGTTCTGCTCATTTAGCTCTTCATTATTTCATACAAGTCTTTCCATGTTTTTCTAAGATTGTTGAGAGCACCATTTCTTATAGCACAGCAGTATTCCATCACAATTATACACCACAACTTGTTCAGCTCTTCCCTAATTCACAGGCATACCTACAATTTCCAACTATTCGCCACCACAATGGGAGCTGCTATAAATATTTTACAATATATGGTTTGTTTTTCCTTTCCCCCCAATCACCATTGGAAATAGACCTAGTAGTGGTATTGCTGGGTCACAGGGTATAGGTGGTTTAATAACTCTTTGGACATAATTCCAGATTGCTCTCCAAAATGGCTGGATCAGTTCACAGTTCCACCAACAGTGAATTCCTGTCCCAATTTTTCCACATCCCCTCCAACACAAGCATACACTTCTTCAGGGAGTTCTAATTCTATGGAAGCTACTGTTTCCTATTTCACCTCCTTTCTAGGCTCACTCCAACCTAGCTGAAACTTAACATGATGAAACCCAACCTTCCCTAAGTAGATTGTATCATAGAATCATAGATACGGAGCTGGAAGGGACTTCCAACATTACACAGCCCAATCCCCTCACTTAATTTATGAGATGACACAGATATAGCACACAGAGCACTAGGCCTGGAATCAGGAATTTGGCTGTTTAAATTCAGGATGCTTTGTATGACCTTAGATAAGTTGTTTAATCTCAGCTTGCCTCAGTTTCCTCATCTGTAAAATGGAGGTAATAATAGCAATTACCTCCCAGAATTGTTATGTGAATCAAATGAGATAATGATTATAAGGTGCTTATTACAGTGCCTGGCACAGAATAATTATTACATAAATATTGGCTATTTAGTGTTTTTTAAAAAATAATGTTCTGGGCAAAAAAGAGCTCACAATTACTGAGACTGAGTTTGTCTTGTACAAGCTCTCACCATGCCAAAATACACGTTTTCATTGCCTCCAGGAAGCTCTGGAGCAGCTCGTTTTTCAACCTCAAGGTTCTCTCAGCATCTTTCTTCTTGTCATGTGTGATGGAATTTACTGGCAACGTGGTCTGGTCTGTAAAGCAATAGGAAGGAGTTCTGGGTTCTGCTCCCAGCTCTATTTCTGATCCAATCTGACTTTTTTTTAGGAAAGTGTCCATTTCCATATCTGTAAAACTGGGGTAAAAAAGGACTTCCCTCTCTAGAGATCAAGGTCTAAGAGGCTTCTGTTGTTGGACAAAATAGGTCCTTTCTCAGTGCTAGTGGGAACTAATGATCAGCAGATCATTTTGTTTAATTTTAATTCTCTTTCCAGATAGGGAAAATCTCTATGGAAGAAAGGTAGCTGAATTTGATAGAAATGTATTCTTCACAACAAATAAAAATAAACTAGCAGTTTAGCTGGGTTTAACATCTTTTTGGTTGCCCTGAAATAATTTAGTCATCCAATTTAGGGTTAGCATAATAGCCATTTGGTTTATGTAGTTTTCTGAGTACAGATCATTTTCTTAGCTTTACTTGCCTTCTCTCTTCAACCTTCACCCTGCAAGATATTATAGTGGTACATACCTGCAAGGCAGGGCATCTTTACAAATGGCAATCTTTGGTGGTTATCTCTTAAAAAAATTGGCTCCCCAATGATAACATGTAGTAAAAAAAAAAAAACCACTCCTATTTGATCTGCCCTCCTTTTCTGCTGCTACCTTGCAGTTTGTGACTTCTACATAGTGGGAGGTCTGATGAACTGAACAAGACAGGCTGCAAGGAATTCCATTCGTATTGAAATCTGTGATCCCTTGGTGGAGAGAGCTCCTTTCACTTCGTGTGATTTCTTCTGTGTGACTTTGCAATGGGCTCTGCTATGACTGCTGAACGTATGGCTCACAGAGGAAACAGCACAAGGCAAAAGGAAGCAAACTGACTGGTTCACAGACGAGAAAGAGAGAGGAGCCCACAGCACAGCAACTGGCTTCCCTCTAACATGCAATTTTGAAGTCAGCAAAACTGAAATCAAATTAACATCATATTGCGTGGGTGACGGATTAAAGAGACGGGGCTACCGACTGGCTTAATGAGGATGAAGGATCCAGTAAGTCAAAGAACAACCAAGTACATCTAATGTCTGGACTCTGAAGCCTCATGTAAGTTTTCATTATGCTCTGTATTGCTGAAAACTATTTTTAGTGCTATGTTATTTGCCTTCCAGGGTGAAGCTGTGCTTGGCTAAAAGGCAGTCATTACAATTAGTGTTTTTAGTGTGGCCAATTGCCTTGCAATCAGTATCGGAGACTCTTTTTTCTTTTATATATGGAGAGGCATAGTCCATGCTGAAACTGCCGACAGAAGTCTGTGACAATCCAGTTTAATATGGCATGTGAACTATAACCAAAAGCATATCCAATTACAATAAGGGTGACACTGAATATATTTTTCATCAACAGGCTTAAGGTAGAAAATACAGAGCCTTGTTCTGGGGGACTACAGGCTATGTTAATACAGCCGTATTTAATATAGTGCACTCAACAGTATCAACAAAATCAGATACAGCTAATGAGGGAGGCTGGGTAGTTACAAAACTTTTTTGCTCAAAGCATATTTTTCTCCCTGAATTCTCACTTTCCTTTTTACAAACTCATTGTTTTATAACCTTGTTAAAGGGGAAAACACACACACAAATAAATCTGTTAGTGGATTTGACATGGGACTCTAGAAGAAAAACTAACAACTACATATTTCTATCATTCCTATCAGTTCTTAAATATTGCTTTAATGATGAAGGGGGTGAGGAGAATCAATCCATTGTCAAAGCCTATCAGGTCCACCAGCTTCAGGTTTACACAGTGTGGGAATAAAAAAGATGGATGAATGGTGAGCAGAGGTTATAACTTGTTCTCTTTTTTCCACATTTCATCTTTGCAAAGTTCAGGCTGAGAAATGGATATTCTTGTAGAAGAGGATGGCTCTATGACCCCAACTACAAACTCCTTAATACAATTAAACCATGACAGAAGACTCTACAAATCTGATTTCCTCTCTGGAGAGAATAACACTTCTGATGCACTTAACTGGACCGTGGATGCTGAAAACGGCACAAACTTCTCCTGTGAAGGTGGTCTCGCGCCCCCATGTTACTCCTTACTTCATTTCCCAGAGAAAAACTGGCCCGCATTGCTGACTGCTATAGTGATTGTTCTTACCATTGCTGGAAACATACTTGTCATCATGGCAGTCACGCTGGAGAAGAAACTGCAGAATGCCACCAATTACTTTCTGATGTCACTTGCCATTGCTGATATGCTGCTGGGTTTCCTGGTGATGCCAGTGTCAACATTAACGATCTTGTATGGTGAGTGTCACTCATGCTCCCTGATGCACATTCATTCAGTCACTAGTCACAAAGTGTGTGTGTACATGGCCTCGGTAGATCAGAAATATGTATCTGGGAAAACAGAGAGAGAAATAATAGCCATTGTTAAGACCCAAGTCTCTTATGTTCTGGTAGCTAATGAAAAATTACTCTAATTAATATGGATGTTCAGTAATATGGGAAGGGCAAGACAGTTACCATGGAAAAAGTCAGAGTAACAGTGTTTAGGGACAAGTATATATAATTTCTTCCTAACTCTCCTAAGTTTTAATGCTTCTAGACAGGTATCTGTTTTGTATTGGTCCCAGTGCTATCACAAAGCAATAACTTATGGTTTACCTGTCAGGAATATGCTTGATTTTTCGCCCTTCGTATTCTTCCCCCAGCAAACATTCCAGCCCTCCTGAAAGAACAGCTTTATCTTTGTCACCCAGTTTTCTGCACTTCTAATGTAGCAAAGCCTTCCCAATTACTCTGAAACATTTGAAGAGCAAACGTTAATGGTGCAGTGAGTTTCACGTTAAAATATGCAAGCCTTTATTGGAATAAAATTAATTACTCCCATTTTTAATCATTCTCTCCCTAGAGGTTCTTTGACTGCACTTTTCAATGACATCATCAGCCATTCAAATATGCGTGCACATACCACTGCAACACAAAATATGAAATGGGTAATTTCAATGAAGGTAGATAAAAAGTGGGGAGGAGAGCAGTGTTCACAGCATTTGAAACAGTCGTATAAACCTAACAGTGAAGTCTGCAAACATTTGGATTGCTTCAGCTGGGAAAGAGTGTATGATACCCTTTCCAAAAGATGAGTAATACAACTAGGTATAAATAAATAAAACTCCTTCAGGCAGCTGACAGATACAAGTTGACAGCCAAATAAAGGTTAAAGAGATGAGTTACAAAGGAGTTCCCATTTAGAGACGTTTTTCTGGTCAATTTTTAGAACATGACTGGGATAAAAATCCGCACAGAGCATGCGAGATGGGGAGCGGAAGAAGTGATGGAGCCAGGTGTTATTCTAGAAAGTACAGAGGGGGAGAATGAGAAAAAGAGAGGAGACCAGTCCTGCGTTAGTGAAGAGCAGGCTGTGGGGAAGGGAGACGGAAGACCAGGGATGCGCCCCGAGAAAGCACAGCGGTTTGTAAGACATAGCAGTTAGCTAGCTGTATACTCTCTAAGCAAAGGAGTAGAGAGCCTTCACTCGAGAGGACGGCAGCGCCCCCTGGCGGCCCATGCTGACGCTCCTTCCCCTCCTACCCCTCTTCCCGCTATGGTGAATGTCCTGCTGGATACTTTTTGTCCTGTTGCGCTCTATCCCCTTTTGGGGTGTTGCTTAGTGGACGGAAAAAAACCCTTAAAATATCCCAGTCTCCACTGCAACGATTCTGTTGATTAGTAAACTTTGCAAAAGCGATCAAATCAGCCTGGCGTGGTTTTCCTGACAGACAACAAGAAGACTCCGGTCTTGGCTTGGGCTGTTTGCCAAAAAACCTCAGCAGAAATCCTCTAGTTAGGCTGGCATTCTACATACACTCTCTAGGTTTCTAAGCATTCACGCAAGCGTTTTCGTGAGAGTATTTTTACACTAGGGAGAGTTTCTGATTATATTTTTGGCCTATCATGAGGTATGGAATCTCATGATAGGCTATAAAAAACAGTTATTACAACTTTACACCTCACCAGCATAGAAACAACACCTTCTCCAAGCCTCAACATGACTCTGAGAACTGTTAATATGAATGAAACCATTAATGATTAGGGGAAATCACCCAATAAAGCTGATTTGGGCAATTTAGTTTAAAAAAAACTTTCTTATTCCCATATGCTTTGCATGACAACAGATAAGGCAAGGTTTCAAGTGTACAACAAAAATATAGTAAGCACTAAGTATTATGGGATACTGAAAGCTGTTGCCCCACTGATGCTAACCCTCTTTGTTGTTGTAGGGTACAAATGGCCCTTGCCCACAAAACTCTGTGCAGTCTGGATTTATCTGGACGTCCTTTTCTCCACTGCCTCCATCATGCATCTCTGTGCAATCTCTTTGGACCGCTATATTGCTATTCGGAACCCCATTCATCACAGTCGCTTTAACTCAAGAGCTAAGGCGTTCTTGAAAATAATTGCTGTTTGGACCATATCAGTAGGTAAGTGAGAACATTCAGTATCTGTCTGCAAGCTGCAGTTGTCTGCTTTGCCAGAAGACTTGATACATTGGTCGACCTTTTTAAAATGACATTCAAAAATGTATAGTTTTGTTTGCTACATAACTTAATAATCTGATTTCCAAATTATCAGTGTTTTTTTAAACTAAGTAGCAGAATAGACAACACAATTCAATTCAACACACATTTTTAGGTGTTGCTATGTGTCAGGTGGGCACTGTACTAGGCATAGGGAATGCAGACAACAATTCCTGCTCCCAGGGACTCAAGTATACTTTACAAGTGGACTCAAGGTATACTTGTAATGCCATGCACAAGCAGATTCGCAAAAAGAATACGTTTATGAAAAGCAGCACAGAGTAGCGAATAGGGAATAGCCTGGGAGTCAGGAAAATCTGGCTTCGAGTCTTGCCTCTGACACACTGGCTGCGTGATCCTGATATGTTATTTAATCTCTTGGTGCCCTGGACAATTCTTTTCAATGATCAGTTTCAGAAGAGTTTCTGATTTATACTGAAAGAAGGAATTTCTTCACAGAAAGTTCCTGCCTAGACTGAAGAAATCATAGGTCTGGAGATCAGATGAATAGATGGATGAATTCATAGATCAATAGGTAGATAGATCTAGATTTATACTCTACATATCTACATGTAGATACATCCATATAAATGTACATGTTATGTATAGATATACATACATATACATCTAGTCAGCTCCATAAGCTGCATCATATTCCTCCAATTTACAACTCAAAACCATGAGTACTTACAAGACCCCTAATCAAAAAGATATTCAACATCTGCTGACGATTCATGACATTCAAAGTGCTGTTAACAGAAGATGATATCCTAGCCACAAAATAGCCTGCGGATGGACTCTAACAAGAGCTGGAAAGAGTGGGATTGTAGTGAGGTGTGGGGGCTGAGTCATTCACTCAGCGCAGCCCTGAAGCACCCCTCCACCTTCTGATAACACACCACACGTTAGAGGTTTTCAAGAGTACTGCATCTGCCAGGATGATCTCATGTATTTACAGTAGACCAGTCTTGACCATTCATCATAACTGGATGGCCAGAGAAGGGAAAAGCTCCCAGTTATCTGTCATTTGTTGCTGGCAGATACCTCCTTAGTATGTTTAGCTTTTAGCTAAGAATTCCTTGAGATTAATTTGTTTTAGAACCACAAAATGTGTCAGTGGGTGACGTTGCATCCTTCCTGAAGTGAATGTGTGTATGGAATAAGGAAATAGGCAATTTAAGTCTAAGCGGAGAAATAAGATCTAGTTTACAAGCTGTGACCCAAAGTAAATTAAACCAAAGACCTAATGAAAATCTAGGCAATGAGTTAAAATAAATTGAATGCAATCAACCTCTTTTCTTCTTCCTCTTCTCTTTGATTTTCATGGGTATAAATAAAACTTACATTCCTATAACATGTTTTAATTTTTACAAAACTTTTCTATTTTTATATACCCTCTAAGAATTAGACATAGTTGTATATGATCACCATTTGGCAGAATTAAAAAATGAAGCATAGAGAGAGGCAATATGATGCATTGAAATGAGCTGAGAATTTGTAGTCAGAGGCCCTATGTTCAAATCTTGGTCCTGACACTTTCTACCTGTGTGTCCTTGGGCTTTGGTCAGAGGTCTTGATCTTGGTCCCAGGGTCATTTAATTTCTTTATGTCTCATTTTTTTCATCTGATGGGGACTGGATTTGATGACCTATAAGGTCTCTTCTAGCCCTGAGTTTCTTATCCCATGAGATTAAGGTATTTGCCCAAAATTCAACAACTATCTAATGATGCATATAAGACTATCATACACATTTCCTCTTTTGAAGTCATCGGCCTACTCTTCCTTCCCACCCCTGTTAGTAAAGGCCATGTTTGCTCTCAGGAAATGCATAAGCATTCTTGCCATCAGGCTTTGCGCAGTTGTTGCAACAGATGCATATAAGAGCAATGAGGATTTTGCAGTATACATATTATTTTCTTTTCTTGGACTAGTGTTTGGCAAACTATTCAGCAACTTCTTTTAAGTGCCAACCATGTACAAAGCACTATGCTTGGATATTTACTGACAGCCCAGGGGCAGCAGTCAGCCATCCTCAGAATTTGGACTTAGAGAAACCCTTAAGCTATAAATTAGTTTCTTCCATTACAATCCTAACGTAGTTATTGAGTCTCTAATTAAAGATTTCCAGTAACAGGAACTCACTACCAACTAAATCGACCCATTTTATTTTTAGGACAGTTCTAATTATATGGAGGTTCCTTATCTTAAATTGAAATTTGCTTCCCTGTATTTCAATTCATTAGTCCTACTTTTCCCCATTGGAACTAAGAAAAATAAATCTAATCTCTCTCCTATAATAATCTTCAAATATTTGAGCATAGCAACTATGTCACCACCAAGTCTATTATGGATAAAATAGCCCATTTTCTTAAACTAAGTCTCATATGTCATGTAGAGTCCCCTCACGGTCCCAATCATAGTCCTCTGGACATCTGTCAATATCTCTTCTAAAAT
Source organism: Pseudocheirus occidentalis (assembly GCA_028646575.1). Taxonomy (NCBI): domain Eukaryota; kingdom Metazoa; phylum Chordata; class Mammalia; order Diprotodontia; family Pseudocheiridae; genus Pseudocheirus; species Pseudocheirus occidentalis. The sequence goes on along the minus strand of CM053596.1, from coordinate 81,053,789 downwards.
GTGGTATCCAGCACTGATCACATACACCAATTGGGACCTGACCAGAGAAGAGTACAGGGAGGTAGCTACCTCAGTCATTCATCAGACTATCTTTCAAATCAAAGAACTGTAGAAACTTAGTTTTGAAACAGACAGCACAGATCATATAATCCAACCTATATTGAGGACAAATCCCTCTTCAAGTTGTCAATCAGTCTTAGCTTCAAGGCCTCCCATAATGAAATACTGGCTGCCTCCCAAGAAGACGGTGCCCCCTAGCAGAAGTCTAGAGGGTAGGAAGCTTTTCCACATATTGAGACAAAATTAGCTTCCCCACAATGTCCACACATTGCTCCTCATTCTGCATTTTGGGATAGATCAAACAAGTCAAGTCAAATACTTGAAGACAGCTCTTCTGTTGTCCCTAAGTCTTCTTCTTCAGGCTAAATGGTCCTAGGTCCATCAAGTAAAGACTGAATGTTAAATGGCAATGTATCCAGTCTTTCATCATCCTAATCCCCCTTCTCTGGGTGTGCTCCACACTGCTAATATCCTTCTAAAACTGTAGCAAAAAAACTGAAAGCTGTATGCTATGTATGGTCTGACCGATGAAGTATAAAAGAATCATTAAGTCCTTAATGTCTAGAGACTGTTCACATTAGTTTTTGACTCAGTTATCATTTTGCATTGTTGATTTCTATTAAAATGATAGCACACTAAAACTGCAAGGCCTTTTTTACAGAAACAGTCATCTATCTAGTCATTACTACCCCACGTGAGGGGCAGCAAAGTGGTATGGTAGATAGAGTGTGAGGCCTGGAATCAGGACTCCTCTTCCTGTGTTCAAATCTGACCTCAGACACTTACTAGTTGTGTGACCCTGAGCAAGTCCCTTAACCCTATTTGCCTCAGTTTCTTAATCTGTAAAATGAGCTGAAGAAAGAAATGGCAACCCATTCCAGTATCTTTGCCAAGAAAATCCCAAATAGGATCACAAAGAGTTGGGCACAACTCAACAACAACACCCCATCCTATACTTAATATAATTGGTTTTTTGAGCCCAGTTGTGTAGAGTTTTACATTTATTATAATAACCATGATAGCTAGCATTTATATAGTACTTTACAAATCTCACCTCATTTTATCTTCACAACAACCCTAGAAGGTTGGTGCTATTACTACTCCCATTTTATAGATGAGGAAACTGAGCCAGAGGAAGGCTGAGTGACTTGCCCCAGGGTTACACAGCTAATCAGGGCCTTAAGCCAGTTTTGAACTCAGGTCTTCTTCTCCCAGTTCTCTGTTCTCTGAACCACCTAACTGTTGAACTCTTTTTAAGTTCCTTACTCTACTTTATCTCAGACATTTATTAGAGTTAGCAGCTAGGTGGTGTTTAACAGTGATGAACTGGACATCTTGGTCACCTTTCACTTGTGCAAATGTATTGAGGGTGGTTTGGAATGGAGAAACTTGAGCCAGAGAAAGCTATTACAGTAATCCAAGTAAGAGATAATGAGGGTCCAAGCTAGCAGAGTGGCTGTGGGAGAAGAAAGAAGGGGATGAGTGTGAGACGTGCTGAAGGTAGACATGAAAAGACTTAGCAGCTAATTGTATATGTAAGTGAGCAAAAACTAAGGAGTTGTATATGACACCAATGTTGTGAACTTGTGTTACTGAAAAGATAATGGTATCCTCCACAGAAATAGAGAAATTTGGAAGAAGGGTGCATTTGAAGGCAAAGATGATATAATAGAATCTATGAACCATGGAATCCGTCCATGCTGGTTCAACTTGCACAATTCACACAGTCCCATTGAATATAAAAAGGGAGGACAAGGCTCTATTCACAGTCTACTGCCCCGATATGCAGAGCTTTGCTTTCCCCTTGGAGTGCCTGCCAGAGCCATAAAGTGATCTGGGAATAGAGGGTTGGAAGAATTTTATATTGGCGTCTGTTAGTGTGGGTGTCTGGGTCCTGATGAAGAGTCTACACCCAGTGGAAAAAGGAAAAGACTGGAAGTTTACATTATAGTTAAGTCTTTGGCAAGATATGGAACAGACTAGATAGAGTGGGGATCCTGCATGAAAGGGTAGTCTTGTTGGAGACAGCACAGAGAGTGGCTATTAACTGGGGGGTGGGGGGGATTAGATATGACTCATGTACCCACCTTCTACCCCTATAGATCATGCCAAAGCCCCACTCCTCTAATCTAGTAGTGGCATGAGAATTACAGTACATTACATGAATGACCTTATGCTGGCTGTAAGCCATCACCAGTTCCCCTTCTAAATGCTCACAGAGCATCTCATTAATAATACACTAAATTCCAGGATTTTGCCAGAAATCAAAGCCAAACACAGCAGTCTATAGTTTAAGAAATCTATTCTCTTTCCTCTTCAAAAAATCAGGATGATGTTTGCTCTAACACTATAACACTTCTCTCTCAAGAATTTTTCGAAGACCACAAATAACTACTCAGTAGTACCATCCACCACTACATCCATATCCTGGGATATAGATAGACATAGATAATAAGCATGAATTAAGTGCCTGCTGTGTGCCAGGCACTGTAGTAAGTGCTAGAGATACAAAAAAGAGGCAAAAGACAGTGTCTACTCTCAAGGAACTCACAATCTAATGGGGGAGACAATGAGCAATCAAATATGTACAAATAAGTTATATATAGGATAAACAGGAAATAATTAACAAAGAAAAGGCACTATAATTAAGAGGGATTGTGAATAGCTTCCAGTAAAAGATGACATTTTAGTTGAGATTCAAAGGAAGCCAGGGATGCCAAAAGACTACAGGAAGGGAATTATATGTCATTGGGCTATTTGTTTTTGTAAATTCATGTCTTCTCCATGCCCATGATAATACATTCATTAAAAATCTAACAGAGAACTCTATCTGCAAGGAAAATTAGTTCAACCTATAGCCATCACCCAGTTAATGAAGATACTTAAGAGTGATTATTATAATGACGATGGTTTTGGAGAGAGAACGTCACATTTTAGGAATAGCAAGAAAGCCAATTTGGACAGACCAAAGAGTGTATGAAAAGAAGTGATGTATAATAAGGCCGGAAATGTAGGGTGGAGTTAGGTTGTGAAGAATTTACATGCTAAACAGAGGAAAATACCTTTGATCCTAGAGGTAATAGGGAGTCACTGGAGCTTATTGATTAGGGAAGCTTACATGCTCAGATTTGCACTTTAAGAGATTCACCTTGGCAGCTGTATGGTTGATGGATTGAAGAGGGAAGAAATGTGAATTAGGGAGATTGATTAGGAAGCTATTACAATAATCTAAGTGAGGGATGATGAGGGCCTCATCCAGAACGGTAGCTGTATTCACAGAGAAAAAAAAGAAACGATGATTATCACAGAGGTAGAAATAACAAAATTTGGCAATGGAATTACATAGGCAGCGTGAGTGAGAATGAGAAGTCAAAAGTGAAATCAAGGTTGCAAACCAAGTGACTACTAGGGAATGGTGGTTCCCTTAATATAATAGAGAAGTTTGGTAGAATAGTGGATTTGAAAGGGAAGATAATAAGCTTTGTTTTGAATATGTTGACTTTGAGATGCCTCTGTGACATCACTTGAGATGACCAAGAGAATGCTAGTGATGTGAGATTGGAGCTCAAGAGAGATATTAGAACTGAATATATAGGTCTTGGGGTCATCAACACAGAGATGATCGTTGAACCCATGTGAGCTGATGAGGTCACTAAGTGATAGAGTGTTAAGAGAGAAGAAAAAAAAACCACCTTGTAGGATAATCACAGTTAGGAAGGATGATATTTCAACTTGTTTTTATATATCATATTCCCCATTAGATTTTAAGATCCTTAATTATGAGGAATATAGAATTATGAAGGATTATAGAATGAGAAGTGATTCTTTGATGGAGAAGATGGGAGGTGATGGGATCAAGGGTCCATGTAGAAGGTTTGACCTTCATCTCTTCATCAAAGGCTAGAGGAGGAGAGAATGATGGATATAAAGAAGGGGAAAAGAGTATGTGGCAAATGCCTTCTATTTTCTCATTAAATATGAAGCAAGAAAGATCTAAGCCCAAAGATCAAGAGATCATCCAAGCGTAATTGTTTATATTATTTTCCCATTTGGATAGCGGTTCAGAGGTCATTAAAACCAGCAGCAACCTTGGAGATCATCTAGCCAACACCCTCATTTTGCTAAAAAGAAAAGTAATTAAGTGACTTATCCAAGGTCTACTTATTTGCAGTGTTGAGACTCTAATCCAGGTCCTTTGATTCTTACCCTAGAGTTCTTTCCACTACCTGCTATTTGACCATTTCCCTGCTCCAATCTAAGAGGGAAAAGTATCAGTGTTTATCAGTCAAAGTATTTCTTAGTTTCTCTAGTTAATTGTCTATTGAGTGAAAATCCTGAAACTATTAAATTAAGTGAGATTAGTTGATTTTCTATGGATTTCATTTTTCCTTGTTAGATCTCATCCTTATTAACCATGGGCAATCAAGGGCTTACTACATTAAACAGTAATTCTTCCCTCCTTCAAAATCAACAGTAGCTTAAATTAAGCCTATGACATTAAATATTTAAGAAAAGAGGAGGCAGTAGTCTAAGACAAAGAATGGAATTTCAGTTATCAGAGACTTATTTATTAGCTAAAATGTTTCATCAGCTTACCTTATACATGCAAAAACACATGCATGTAGGCATTCATGGACGTTTTCTCACCTGCACAATGAAGAGGAGGTGAAATAGTCTCTAAGTTTTCTTCCAGCTCTAAACTTTATCACCTTAAGATCTGCATTTATTCATGCATGCACTTACATAATTGTACACACGCAATCCATAGCTATCAACAATGAGCTAGTGCAGGAAGAAAGAACAGGCCTTGGTGAAATCACTGAGAAGCAAAAGGTTTATGCTTCTCAGATCACTAGGAAGCTTCTGTGTGTTTGTGCAATGGAATCTGCCAATCAGTTCCTCCTCTACCAAAGAACCCCCATTGCATCAGATTATCTTATGCAAAAAGTACCCAGGAGTCATTTCTTAAATCTCTTTGTGTTTTCCTTTTATTTGTGTTGCATTAAACCCAGTGAAATGAAGACTACCTTCTCTTGTTTGAGGTTTCCATCTCCTTTCCCTGAGGTATTTGAAAATGTATTGAGCTGGGTGAGGATTTTATCTGAAATTTTGTACAAGATATATTGTTACACAGCAGAATGCATTTTCAAGCCCCTGGTCTTGTGTAGACATAATCTTCAGCCCTTTCTTTCCTGGCAATTCAATAACTAGGCAAAAGATGATTTTCATAGATAAATTTTATAAAAACTAATGTGTTTGCATAGTTCTTGCTTAAAGCAGAAGTAATTTGCTTCTTGTGGTTACATTTCAATCAGCCAATCAGTCTATCAGTATTTATTAAGCACCTACTCTGTGTCAGACACTGTACTTAGCCCTGGGGATATAAAGAAAGGCAAAAGACAATCTCTTCTGTCAAGGAGCTCAAAATCTAATAGGAGAAACAACATAAAAACAAAGATGTACCAATAAACTATGTACAGGATAAATAGGAAATAAATGACAGAGGAAAGGCACTAGAATTAAGAGGAACCAGGAAAAGGGAAACCAGGAGGCAGAGATAAGGAAGGAGAGAATTCCAAGCATGGCGAACAAGAAGAAAAGACCCCATAACCAAGAGACAGATAGAGTATCTTGTTCGTGGAGGAACAAGGATGCCAGTGTAACTGGATTTTAGAGAATTGATAAAGGGGGGTGTAAGGTATAAAAATACTGAAAATGTAAGAGGGTAAGTTATAAAGGGCCTTGAATGCCAAACAAAGGATTTTAAACACATGCACATGCACATATATTGAAATTGAGTAGTTAATTAGTATAATGGGCTTACTACATAATAAATGGTTCACTAACATTTTAGTTGGCTATTAAAATTTTTAATGACAGTAGCTTACAAAGTGCTTCACAAACATTATATGATGTGAGCCACACACACAGATGAGGAGAGTTCTACAAGTAATATTGCCATCATTTTACAAATGAAAAGTTGAAACACAGAGAGGTGCGTGTCTTTCTTGAGGTCACACAGCTACTACATGGAATCAAATACTCTTAAGTTTTCCTTACTTGACCTTCTTAGATAAGCCCCAGTTCCATTTCATATATCAAATATTGGGGTTCTGTTGTCAGAGTTGATATGAATAAGTTGCTAATGATAATTAGCCGATCAAATTTGTTTTGTATCTATTTGTTATCAACATTTTAATTTTATCTAGAGATGTCCTTGGCATGATTTAGTTCAGTTGGCTTTCATGCCACACTTTTAGCAGGTTTGTCTTCACTTCCATTGCTTTTCACTATTTTTAAGATAGTGTTTTTAGTAACTATTTGTAAGACAATACTATTTGTATCATCTTGTTGATAAACTTGCACTCTAGACTGTCATTGGCCTTGGCCAATTTGTCTATTTGTTTGACAAGGTGACTAAATGCTTCCTTACTGAAGGGATCTTTTAGTTTTTTTAGCCTCCTTGATGAGGCAATTATTTCACATTTGTGACATATGTAAAATATTTTTAAGATATTATTACTAATTAATAATAATTAATAATTATTATATATTAAAATATTTAAAATAATAATTAATACTAATAATTAGTAGATTAATTACTAATTAAACTATTATTAATAATAGTAATTATAATAGTCAAGTAAAATCTATTAGTAAACCAAGTGTGTTGTAGTCATGTTACTGAAATATTTAATAAGATTATTTAATAATAAATAACAATTCCAATATTAGCAGATGTGTTTAGTTAAAATAAGAAAGTAACTACATTTCACCACTTCTCTAAGAAATGGTAACAAGGTCAATATCTTTACTATTATCCATTTACTATTTTTAAAAGTTGAATCGGTTGAATATCATTTTTAAAAGTTGAATCAGTTGAATATCAGTTGAATATCATTTTTAAAAGTTGAATCAGTTGAATATCATTTTTAAAAGTTGAATCAGTTGAATATCAGTTGAATAAGTCAGGTTAGTGTTGTTGCTATTATACAATGTCAAATCATCATTATCTCTTCTAAGTTGATAATATTTTCTATCTTTAAAATTGATGTCAAATAGCTGATTCTAAAATTACTTTCAGGAAGCCATCCAGCCTTATACTATTGCTAAAATAGTATTCACAAAATCCACAACTTTATAACTATCTGCTAAACAGCAAAAGGAATCCCCTACAAGTCTCTAACATCTTTCAGTTCTTATTTCCAACTCACATTTTCCAGTGTATTTTTGTTGACCTTTTCTGTGTCCACCTGAAGTAATTGAATATTAAGAAATATTTTGATTTCACTGGAGAATCTTATCAATTTCTTTATAAAATGTCACTATCACAAACTGTAGCCATCTTCATGGTGGTAAACCTACTCATATTCATCATGAAAAATAAAATGAAAGATTACAAAATGCCCCATGGAGTTACATTTCCTGTTGCCTTTGGGTATATAATGAAACCAACTCTACCAATCCTTTATTCACTGCTCCAAGGAAAATATCTCTCCAACTTTCCAGTCAACTTCAATTTCTTTGTTTTGTGACAAAGAATAGTACCTTCAATCAATTTATTGACAGTTGGACTAGAATCTCATATGTATAGTACCAACAGTTAACTAATGTTTTATATTTGGTCTAAAAACTTCTAGCACCCTCTGTTCTGCTCCCTTAGCCTTGTATTTAGGTGAAAGACAAGATAGTTGATTTAAAAAATACCGGGTATAGAAGAGGGTATACCTACCTCAGATATTTGTTAACTATGTGAACCTGGGAAAGTCACTTAACTCTGCAGGTGTCTATTTTCTTATCTTTAAAATGAATATAATAAGAGCACTTACCTCATCAGCTTGTTGGAAGGATCAAAAGAGAAAGCATGCCTTGCAAAGTTTTAAAAGCTACATAAATATGAGCTAGAGCTGTGTTATTATCATCATCTCATTCTCATCTTTTTCAGTAGAGGTCAAGTAGAAATGGTTTGGGGATAAGTTGATAGCCTTCAATCATTATTTTGTATTTATACTTAATATTCAATAGATCATTCTAAAGGTCAACAAGATAACTACTTTTTAATAGCAGTAGTTGGAATATTATTATTGTTGTTATTATTCTGATGAAGATAATGATGAGTATTGATAGTAGTAGCGGCAGCGCATAAGTTTAATGGTCATGACTAAAAAGTCCTTCACCTAGGTGTAAGAAAACTAGTAAGATATGAAGGAGAAATGTTATGAAGGGCTTTAAAAGCCAAATATGAATTTTATATTCAATCCTAGAGGTTGTATGAAGCTACTGAAGTTTATTGAATAGGGGAATGATATGGCAAGAGCTATATTTTAGAAAGATCATTTTGACCGCTGAGTAGAGGATGGACTAGAACAGGGGTGAGGAACCTTCAGCCTCAGGGCTGCAAGGTCATCAAGTGCAGCCCTATGACTGTATCCCAACTTTACAGAACAAATCCCCATGAAAAAAGAATTTGTTCTGTAAAACTTGGACTCAGTCGAAAGGCCAAACTCAAGGACCTAGAAGGGCACATGTGGCCTCGAGCCTACAGGTTCCTTACTCCTGGACTCAAGAATGACAAGAATCTTGAGAGAGACCAACCGCCAGGTTATTGTACTAGTCCAGGTGTGAGTGATAAGGAATATGAACCAGAATGGTTGCACTTTCTGAGGAGAGAAGGGGACACAAAGGAGATATGTTATGTACAAGTATGAGGAGAACCAGTGTCACAAAAACCTAGAGAAAAGAGGGTGACCAAAATGTCCAAAGTACTGAAAAGTCAACAGTAATTAGGGTTGAGAAAAGACCTTTAGATTTAGCAATTAAGAGAGTATTAGTTACTTTAATGAGAGCGGTTTCATCTGAATGATGATACTGAAAGCCAGACTTCAAAGACTTAAGAAGAGAGAGAAAGAAAAGAAAGTAGAGGCACCTTTTGTAGATGGACTTCTCAAGGAGTCTAGCCACAAAAACAATAACCAGGGATGAGTGACTCAAGTGAGGGTTTTTTGAAGATCACAAAGACACGAATGCATTTGTCAGCAGTAGGGGAGTAGCCAGTAGACAGGAAACAACTGAAAAGTAAGTACCAAGGTCTGTTGATTTTACCTTCACAACATCTCTTGAGTATGCCACTTTCTATCCTATGACACTGCCAACCACTTTATTGTAGGCCCTCTTCTCCTCATTCCTGGACTATTGAAATAGCCTTCCAGTTGGTCTCTCTACCTAAACTTTCACCCCACTTTAGTACATACTCCATTCAAATGTCAAAATCATCTTCCTAAAGAAAGAATAGGAATGATAGGGCAATGATGAAGAAGACAAGATGGAATGGGATTACTTGTCGATGTAGAAAGGTTTGTCTTAACAAGGAAAAGGGCCACCTTATCATGTGAGACAAAGACAAAGGAAGAAATGGTGGTGGAAGGTATCACTAAGTGATATGAGATGAGGAACAAATAAATTCCAGCAAAAATAAACAAATAATTTTAAAGACCTTTATTCTGAGGAGACTACACAAGACCTCTATATAGATCAATGACACAAAAAAAAGTTAAGAAAACCTTAGAGAACTGCATCTAGCATGGCAGGAGTACTGCTATGGAGAATTGACACAATAATCTGAATATGAATCACAAGGAATAAAAAAGGGATATGGGCTTAACCCTGCACTTGTGAAGGGCAAATTATGCCAGTGAGATCATAAATTCATCATATTATAGAAGTATTAAGTCAATCAACAAGCCTTTAATAAGTTCTCATCACACTGGGTGGGACAAAGATAGAACATCAGACCTAGAATAAGGAAGACCTAAGTTAAAATCTAACCTCATATATTTACTAGGTGTGTGACCCTGGGCAAGTCACTTAACCAGTTTGCCTCAGTTTCCTCATCTATAAAATGAGCTAGAGGGGTGGCACAGTGGCACACTGAATAGAGCATTGGCCCTGGAGTCAGGAGGACCTGAATTCAAATCTGGCCTCAGACACTTAACACTCACTAGCCATGTGACCTTGGCCAAGTCGCTTAACCCCAATTGCCCTGCCTTCCCCCCTCCAAGAAGCTAATTAATTAATTAATAGATGAATAAATAAATAAATAAATAAGCTGGAGGATATGGCAAACAACTCTAGTATCTTTGCCAAGAAAACCACAACTGGAATCACAAACAGGCACAACTAAACAACAACAATATGCCAAGGCACTGTGCTAATCACTGACATTCCTTTCCCTTAAAGATCTCGCATGTTCTTGGCCATCACACTCCTATGAGTTGTTTTTGGAACCTATATGCAAGTCACATAACCTCTCAACCTCAGTTTCTCTTATCTACAAAATGTGAATGGCATACTTGAACTACCAACCATACAAGCTTCTTTTTTTTTTTTTTTGCTTTTTGGAGGGCAGTTGGGGTTAAGTGACTTGCCCAAGGTCACACGGCTAGTTTTTTGTATTAAGTGTCTGAGGCTGGATTTGAACTCAGGTACTCCTGACTCCAGGGCCAGTGCTCTATTCACTGTGACACCTAGCCGCCCCCCCGATACAAGCTTCTTACAAAGAAACACTTTATAATCCTTCCAGCATTATATAAATGTGCTATTGTGAAAGAAGTTTATGTTTCATTTGGAGACTTTTGCCTTCAAAAAGCAGAAGTTACCAGGCAAAGAATTTGAGATCTCTTGAAGCCATTGGACTCAGCCTCTTGACTTCCAGAAGGTTAACAAATTAATTATTCAAGCAGGAACAGGTAGATAAGAATGGGAAATAATGTCATGACAGATTAGTGACACCTGCATTAATCTGTGGCAAGATTCTAAATCAAATGGCTAGATGTTATTATTAGGAGTTACCATGGATTTAGTTAAAAACAAGTCAAGTCAGAATTACCACATTTCTTTACCAAATACATAGTGTATCTTGAATCCAGAGTGCTAATAAACAAATTCTTTCATTATATCCATGTTAAAGATGAGGAAACATAGGTTGAATAAAGACAAAGCTACAAGGAATTGAAAATTATAACCAAAAAACATTATTTAATGGATTGATGACTATCTGAAAGTCTTGACTCTGTTCTATTTAGCACTTGTATCAATGACTTGGAAAAAGACAAAGAAAAAATTCCAACCAACTTTCTAGATGGTCAGAGTTGAGAGGGATAATCTCATTTGTATGGAAGACAGAATCAATAGGGTGGAACAATTCTGAAGAAGAATCCAATAGGGTGGAACAATGGAATTTCAACTAGAAAGATGATATTTTAAGAAGGATAAATATAAAGTCTTACACTTTAGTTCAAAATTTCAACAAGATAAGGGATACCTGACTTAACAGCAGCTCACATGAAAAAGTCCCAAATATTTTGTTTAACTGCAACATCAAAGAGACTTAAAGGTTAGATGTGGCTGCTGAGAAGGTAATCCACTATTATGCTACATTCGTAGCAGTCTATTGTGAGGAACAAGGGAAGCAATTGTCACACCAACCTAAACATATCTACAGTATTGTGCTCATTCAGGGTACCACAATTTAAAATAGACGTTGACAAACTGGAATGTGTTCAGAGAGGAAGCCAACCAGGATGGAAACCTTGTGACCTAAGAAAAAGTTTAAAGGATACAAGATATTTTCCCCCAAAGAAAAGGAAACTATAAGGAAAATAAACAAATAAAAGTGGAAAATATGTATCAAGATTTCTAAAACAATTTTCTCAAGTAATGATGATGTTGGAGCTACCATATTTGAACTCTAACATCACCATTCCCAATGTACTACATTAGGAAGCAGAAAAATGAATCAGTGCTTTTAAACATGGGCAGGCCAGAGTAATTATACATATATAGAGGTAGTCCACATTTAAGACAACACAATTTTGAAGGGGAATTAAATCTCAAATTCTCTGAAAGATAAAAGGAAGTCCAATTTGGAGGCAGAGTGGGAGGTGGAAATCACAAACATTATTGGATTTTATCACAAAACTTACTGCAGAGATTTTTCCTAGATAACTGCTTATCTTATAATTTTACCTATATTAATTTTGTTTATACAAAATATTTAAAATTTTATATAATCAAAATTCTCCATTTTATCTTTGGAATTCTTATTTATTACTTTTTAATTATAAACTTTTTATATCCATAGATCCATAGATCTATTTCTTCCTTGCCCCTCTAATTTATTTATGATGTCACCCTTTATATCTATCCATCTGGAGCTTATCTTAGTATATAAGGTGATAGCCTGATACATACCTACTCCCTGTCCAGTTTTCCCAGTAATTTTTGCTTACTATTGAGTCAACCCAGTAATGGGAGCCTATCAAACACTGTGCCACTATACTCATCATTCTCTACATTGTCTACCTAATCTGTTCCACTGATCTACTTCTTTATTTCTTAACCAGTAACAATTTTGATTACTTCTTGTAGTATGCTTTAATATTTAGTACTTCCTTCCCACTTTTTTCATTATTACCCTTGAGACACAACTTTTTGTTCCTCAAGATTAATTTTAATATGGTTTTATCTAGGTGTATAAAGTAATCCTTTGGTAATTTGATTGAGATGACATAATGAGCAAATTAATTTGAGGAGTATTAGGATTTTTTGTTACATTGGTGCAACCTGCCCACAAGCAATTAATATTCTTCCTATAATAGTGTCTGTCTTCATTTCTTTAAAGAGTATTTTTATTGTATGTGGATGTATGTGTATAGTTCTTGTGTGTCTTCCACATGTTTCACATTATTTATTTTAATGAAACTTCTCTTTCTATCTCTTTTCTCCTAGTGGTATCTTGTTGCTAATATGTAGAATGCTAATGATTTGTGTAGATTGACTTTATATCCTACTACTTTTTTATTATTTCAATTAATTTTTAGTTGAATTTCTAGGGTTCTCTCAGTAAAACATTCATATCATCTGCCAAAAGTGATGACTCTGTTTCTTCTTCTCCTAGGTCTATTCCCTCAATTTCTTTTTCTTGTCTTATTACTATAACTACCATTTCTAGTACTATCTCAAATAGAAATGATGATCATGGATGTCCTTGCCTTATCCCTCCACTTACATCACTGGAAATGTTTGAGAAAGCAGAGATAATCATCTCTCAGGGACATTATAGAGGGGTTCCTACATTAGTTGGGAAGTGCTACTGGACCAAGGAATCTTTATCTTTTTGTGTGGTGTGGACCTCATTTACAGTCTGGTGAATCTTATGAACACTTTAGAATAATTTTTAAGTAAATAAAATACATTGCATAGGATTATTTTTAAAAATTAATTGTATTGAAATAAATTTATATATACATATGGGTATATATGTATGTATATGTATGCATTTATATACAGGTATATTTAAAACAAATTCACAAACCCGAGGTTAAGAGTCTCATATATTAGACCATCTTTAAGGTTCCTTCAAATTCTATGAAGACTAGGTTGATGACAAAAATTGTTTGCTTCTTTACCTTGTTGCATACCTTCCTTTTAACAGTGATTAGCAGAAAGAAAAGTCAACCTAACCCATAAAACAAACTCTGCATACAATCAAATTATGTTCTTGCCCTGGTGTTATCTCACATGTCAGGATGTTGTCCCTTAAAGGGATAAGAGAATGAGGACTTTTGTGTACTTGCTGGTGATTAAGTACAATTGAGTGGGCTGAGAGAGGGAAAAGAGCGTGGTTCAAACTGTGCTCCCAAAGGATAAACAGAACACGCTACTGAGATCAAAATATAAAGACTTCACAGGGTCAACCAGTTGAGAGGACAGGGCATCCAGGCACGAAATAATGCCAGGAACTCCAAACCTAGGAGGAAAGTGGAAGGAATTAGAGCTGAAGAGCATCACAGAGAGAAAAAACACAAGTTGTCAGTGAATGGCAGTTTGACTTATCCAAAGGTAATGTGCTTTTATAGGGGTGCTGTGCCAGCCTCTCCCTCCTCACTCACCTGCCCATGCCGCTGCAGACTCAGACATCACACAAGGAAGATTTATACCAAGAGTCAGGACAAGGGATTGAGAAACCTTAGGCAAGATTTTAAAATTAATCCCCCACACATGCCACAAAAAAATTGTATGCTCCCCTACCCAAATCCACTCCTCTATACCATCTATTGAAGGATTTGAGCCTTCATTGTAACATGTGTGATTTAGTGAGTAAATTAAATTTAGCATTCATTTTATCGAGCATCTACTAGGTGCAAGACATTGTGCTAAGTAATAAGAATAAAAAGGCAAAAATTGAAACAGTCCCCATTCTCCAGAAACTTACATTCTACTGGGGGAGGTGGGGAGGATCTAACATTTACACAGAGGCAGCTAGATACTCACTGAATAGACTTGGAGGCAAGAAGACCTGAGTTCAAATCTAGCTTCAGGCACTAGCTGTGTGACCATAGGCATGTCACTTAACCTCTTTTTGCTTCAGTTTCCTCAACTTGAAAGTGCAGATAATAATAGCACCTACCTCATAAGGTTATTGTGAAAATAAAATGAAACAATGTTTGTAAAGCACTTTGTAAACCTTAAAGCATAAATAACTTAAGAAGGGAGTACTAAGAACTAGGAAAATCAAAGGCTTGCCTAGGGCAGTAGAGACTGACTTGGACCTTGATGGAAGCTAAGGATTCTGGGAACAGGCAAAAAGAGGGAGAATTCTGAACATGAACTGCAGCCTATGCAAAGACATGGAACTAGGAAATGGAATGGAGATGAAATGAAGGGGAATAATGTATAATGGAAAGGTTAGCAAGAGACACATTGTGAAGGACTTTAAATGACAATTAGTAGTTTATATTACATTCTAAAGACAATAGGAAATCATTGAAGACTCTTAATCAGGGAAGTGCTATGGTCAGACTTATCCTTTAGAAATATTGTTTGCAGTTATACCACACACACACACACACAAAGACCGGTGTCTTTGGTCCTGTTTTTCTATTATCGTACCTAAATGAAGAGACCATCGTAACTATTGTGGTAGTCTCAGGCAGCCTAACTAAGGCTGTTGAAATACTTAGCTTCCAAAATGGCAGAAATAAAAAAAGAAAGCATAATGGGTTAAGGTTGCAAGATAGAGAGTTAACTGTGTAGTTTTTTTTTTCCTTTTGTACATCCTTAGAGCACTGGAATACTCCAAAGTTGAATAGCACTGATATTTACAGTAAATTCTTTAACCATGAAAGTATCTTGGGCATGAAAACATAGTGGCCTATGCTTGTTTACTGATTGAGTACTCACAACTATAGCTTCCAAGCCTCCCTGTCCTTTCCATTTAAACAAATTAGCCAAGATTGTACCATTAACTCTTAATGGTGAACCATTTACTAACAGAAAGTCAAAAGACAGTAATTATAATGTGACATAATAAACATAGTATTACATTACATAAAAGTCTACTGATAAACCTGGGTCACTCTCTTCCTCCAATATACACAGTGTTCATGGGGGAGAATGGGTATAAGCTAACCAAAACCAAGCAGTGATGCAAATGAATCGGAAATTCAACTATTCTTAAGGCAGATCTCAGGACTACAGACCTTTGTGTCTGTACCATAGAGAAGGAAGAAAAATATGAGGATGAGGAAGAGGAGGAAGAGGAAGAGGAGGAGGAGGAGGAGAAGGAGGAGGAGGAGGAGGAGGAAGAAGGAGGAGGAGCACTCCTCACCTGGATCTTCCCACTGTCCTGCTGGATGAAGTCTTGTCTGCTACTCTCTGGCCAGGGAAGCAACATTAAATTCTTTTAGTCTGGGGTTTTCAGAACTTCCCAAGTCTTCTTCCTTAATCCTGACATCTAGCTCATCATTTTCTCTAAAGCCGTAGAGGGCACTAAAAGGTAATGTAGACAAGTCTGGTGGAGAAAGGTTTCCCCTCTCTTGAGCTGTATTTGGCACTAGAGAGCAAGGTAATCTTTCTCTAATCACTTCTTCAAACCCCAGAGGATTCTGCATTCCCCAGCTAGCTCTCAGTATCAGAACTTTTCTCCAGTCACATCACCTCCCTTACAAACAGATCACCGCCCTCCAGTCAGATCAGCTTCAGACCTGTCTGTCTGGTCAACAACTGCTTCTATTTCCTTCTGTGTCTTTCCGTTCTGTTGACTTTTTAGCTGTTGGCTTATAACGTTGACTTCTTTTCTAGCTTCTCTTCTATGCTTTCTCATCTGGTTTCTTCTGCCTCTAATCTGGGCCTACTCATGTGCAATGACCAGCTGTCTTAGCTATAAACTGTGACATCTTAAAAATTCACATACAAATTAATTGCTAGGAAACAATATCCAGTAATCATCTTTACTATTTATAGGTACTTTGGCTTCCTATGGGCTGTTTTCTCTAAGGTCCTCAGAAGTTCCTCTCAGAACTGTCTATATTTCTACTCCAGATGCTTTCCTCTGTTTCTCAAATAAATGCCCTTTTTCCTACCCCTTTCAATTAATAAAAAGTCTACATAAGAAAAGCATTGTACCTTATATAAAGAAACTGAGATTCATTGAGGATTATATAGATGAAATATAGCCACAGAAAATTCAGGAGTAGGTAACCAAAATGAAAGTTATTATTTTATTATTATTTCATGTTGAAAAGATCTGAAGCTTTGAGCAGATTTCAGGCTTAGTATGAATGTTAGCCAGAAAAGCTAACTCAATTTTATGCACCCTTGAGGAAGGGATTCTCTTCAGGATAAGGGAGATGTTGGTCTTGCTATATTCTAACTTTGTCAGATTATGTATGGAGTACTGTATTCTATTCTGGATGTCACAAATATGGAAAGATATTGACAACTCGGACCATGTCTTGAGGATGGTAACCAAGAGGACTGTAGAGAGGACTGAAAACTATGCCATATAAAGATCAATTGAAGGAACTGGTAGCATTACAAAACTTGGAGAATAGGAGGCTTCTGGGGCATGATGGCTGGGCATTCAAATAGCTGAAGGCTATCATGTGGAAGAAATACCTATCTCATCCCTCTCTTATGCTCATATGATAGAGAGGCAAAAGTAAAAGGAAAGTTTTGAAGAACTCAAACTTTTGAGTATCTTTTCCCTTGTTTATCACGTGCTCAATTGTGTTTCTATAGAAGCAGATATAGCATGACCCTGGGAGTCAGCACCCAAGAATGAAAAAAGCCTGCCATGAGGTTTTTTATTTTAGCTGTTGGTAGAAAACTAATAGTCACAGTTTGTCTTTTCAAGAACACAATGTATTCTTTCAGAAGGAAGCCTAATTAATTCAGCAGAAACCTTTTAGAGTATCTTTTCATTAAGTAAATGGGGCTGGTATGACTTTCATTAAGAAACATTTACATTTCTTATAGAAGTAAAATCAGTTCAATGACAGAGATTTCCACTGGTAGGTAGTAACAATACTTAGGGAGAGAGGAGACTCTTAACAAGTTGCCATATGTTCACAGCACTATCTGAGAGCTAGCACTGGGGCCCTGTCATAACTGTATTCCTTAGGAAAATTCTTTAACTGGTCCTGAAAGTGAACCTACCTAACCTCGCCATTCTTTTCTCTTATGTTTGCCTTCATTATTAGCAAGAACTCAGAGACAAATTTGAGGAACAAAAAATTTAGCACACAAGCTGAATTAGGACATGTAGGAGATTTTCTTTCTACTTCCATATAAACACCCCCCTTTAAACAAGAAATAAAGCCTCTCTAACAATTGCAATATTTCCTAAATCATGTTCACCAAGCCCTAGTATTCCACACTATGTAAATAGGATTTCTATTTAAAAAGTCAATGCTAGAAAAGTTTTTATCTCTAAATTATCAGATGTAAAATTATATTTGCTTTACAACTTCTTATTTCTTACTTTGATCCTGTAGCGAATCTATCCTCTCATCAGTGAAGGTACTCCCTTCACTTACACAGATTGTAGCATATCCATTTGCCCTCTCATACAGTATGACTTTTGTTCATGGTCTTCCAAATCCTGAATACATAGAGTCTATCCAACATGCTAGGACCATCTTCTAGTTCTCTTAACATTATATGGATAACAAAGGCTGTCTGTCCACATAACTCCCATTATATGATTGTCCCATCTCCTTCTGGTCATACATCTCTCCAATGACAGCCTTCATTCATCTTCTACTCCACAAGTCTTGGTGGTTAATGGCAAGCCATGAAACAAAACTATTTCTTATGGGCAGCATTCTCAATATGCTAGAATCCTACCTTCCTATTCTTTCCTTCCCACCTTTAGAATCCCTAGTTTCCCTCAGGGCTCTCTGCTCAAGCATCACTTCCTAGAGGAAACCTTTCCTGAAGCCCCCCCACTCCCAACTATTAGTACCCTCTCTCACAAAGCTAACTTAGATTTATTTTCTGTATGCATGTGTGTACATATACACAAATACTTATGTGTGTACACATTGCCTTCCACAACAGAATGTAAATTTCTTGAGAACAAGGGATATTTATTTTTATCTTTGTAACTAACCCCAGTTCCTAGCAGTGCCTGATGCCAAGTAGGTGTTGAGTCAAAGCTTACTGATTAGTTATCTCAGAGGTATTCTATCTACCCAGGATCCCTAGACCAGTGTTTGTGGGTTTCCTCAGCTTACTTCAAATCCAAAAGTTTTTTATAGACAAATATGATTGGCAAATGCAGATAAGTAGAAAGGATTCCTCGAGTTGTTAGTTTGGGTGTTTCTGCTATTGCTTTAATATAACCTTTTCATGGCTTGTAAATGCAAAAATGTTATTTTGCTTGAGTTATTTAGAGGGAATCATGTTTATCCATAAATACTATGCAAGATTTTCTCTTGTTGCTATTGCCTTCAAATGAGCTTTAAAAGCTGATTATCACTGTTATTCAATAGAAAGTACATATTAAAATTAAGACGCAATGTAAAGAACAGAAATTCCATGCTATTCTGATGAAGTCAAATCAACTGTCTATCAAACTGATGACAGTGATGTATTGAATTTCTGGAGTGCTATTGGGTCAGCCTACTTTCTAACTGCTTTATGTATCTGCAAGGTTTCACTTCTACCTTCTCTAACCTTTGTCACTAAAAAAGTTTAAATTTCACAAATTTCTAGATTTTAACAGGGCACATATTAATATCTATCAAGGCATCACATTTCAAAGGTATTTCTATCACTTTTATAGGACAGCATTATATCTCTATTTTTAAAGAAAAAATACAGTGAGTACAGCGGAGTTGATTTCTCTGGAGAGGTTTTTAAAATAGCATAGATAACTATCTGACTTGGATTGTTGAGACAGTTACACAGCAATAAAGCTGTAATGAACTTTAGAGGTCATCCAGACCAGCTCCCTCATTTTATGGATCAGGAAACTGAGACCCAAAGAGATTGACTGAATTGATCAAGGTCACAGAGCCCAAGATCACAAGTGGCAGAACTTAGATTCAAACCCAGGCCTTATGGGAGCCCAAATCTAATATTCTTACCACTACATGACACTTGATTTGCCCAGAAGTAAGGGGCTGAACTGAATCAATCAATAAATTCACAAGTAGTCATGAAGTGCCTACTAAGTATCAGGTACTGTGCTAAGTGCTGGGCATAAAAATATCAGAGTGAGATAGCCCTGGCCCTCAAGGAAATGGAAGGGGAGAGAGGTGCAGAGAATACAGCATGTTCACACATAAGTATAAATAGTATATATATAAAATGAATTCACTTTGATGATATCTAGAGACCCCTTTCTAGCTGTGATTTTTTTATTTCTTCATATGGTTGGCAAGAACCAAACAGAGACACATTTATAATGATTCTCATCCTACATATAAATCATGAAATTTCAGAATTATGTATATAGCAAGTCATATGGCAAACTGTAGGGAACAACCTTGACAACCATTTTAATAGGTCACCAAAGCATTCAATGCACATAGTAACTTTTATCTAGGTAGCTAGGTGGTATAATACATATGTGCTAGGTTTGAAGTTAGAAAGACCTGGGTTCAAATTTTGTCTCAGACACTAGCCATGTGAATTTTAGGCAAGTTAGCCTCAGTTTCCTCATCTTTAAAATAGGAGACAAACATTCATTAAGCTTCTACTATGTGCCATGTACTGTGCTAAACAGTTTGTCTATTTTGATTTATATTTTCAATTCCACTTTCTCTCCCTCAATCCTTCCCTCCCCCACCCACATTGAAAAGATAAGAAGAACCATTATACATATACAGTCAGGCAAAACCTATTTCTGTATTGCCCATGTTCTGGAAGCAAGAAAAATATATAAGGGAAAAAAATATGCTTCAATCTATAGTCTGTACATATAGTCCATCAGTTTTCTATCTGGAGATAAATATGATGAGTCCTTTTGAGTTGTAGTAGCTGGTCGTATTGATCAGTTACTATCAGTTACTATCTTTACAATAGTGTTATTATTGCCCAGATTATTCTCCTGGATCTACTAACTTCATTTTGCATCAATTAACATAAGTCTTCCCAGGATTTTCTGAAACCACTCCTTCATCACCTTTTACAGCACAAGACTATTCCATCACATTCACACGTCAACACTTGTTCAACCATTCCCCAATTGATGGACATCGCATAAGTTTCTAATTCTTTGCCACCACAGAAAGAGCTGCTAAGCACTTTACAGATATTTCATTTGTTCCTCATGACAACTCAGTAATGTAGGTGTGTTATTATTGTCCTCACAATAGGAATAAGCAACATAAAACAATTTTCAAACCTTAAAGCACTGTATAAGCACCAGCTTATTATTATTATCATTGGCCATTATTATCTCCATTGGCTAGTTCTGGCCATCTTATTAACACTAACTTTTAATCAAATAACCATAGAAGCAAAAACCATTTCTTACAACAACACTGAAGAGAACATTTTCAAGATGATCTTTTTCTGTGCTATTGTACTGGCTGAATGTTAAGCAACCTGTTTATCAATAGCCATTTGATGGATTGCTCAGCAAAGAATTTGAAAAAGATAGATTGGATGCCCCAGCACCACGGTGGTAAGATATGCCACAAGGAGTAAGGAGTTATTTAGTCCAGTTTCTTATATTCCATTTTGGTTGTAACTAAAGCAAGTGTCTCTCTTTTTCTGATTTATTATCTTTTGTTTTTAAGCTAATATCTCATATTTGCATAGCACTTTATTGTTTACAAAGGACTTTCCTCACAATCCTGAGAGGTTAGTATTGTCTTCATGACATCTTGGCATCTACTCTGCTACACTCCCACCCTCTACTTTCTACTTCTTACTCTATGAGCCATAACCAAATCAGTGTTACCATTGCTTCTAGAAAGGGCATAATGGCTCAGTCTTACTATCCTCATGACTCACCAAACCAAAACTCCCTTTGCTGGCCATCACTCCCCAATATATGTTGTCTTCCCCTATTAGAATGTAAGCTTCCTGAGAGCAGTAATATTTGTATTTGTATCCCCAAAATCTAGCACAGTGCCTGGCATATAGTAAATTATTAAATCCCTTTTTTTCACACAGTAGTACACTTCTGACTTGGAACTCAAACCCAGATCTGTCTTGATTCTAGAGCCAATGTTCTTTCCATTATACCACACTGCTGGTGAGGCCGTATGACAGTCCTATTTGTTTCAGTGATATTGATTATAACTTTTACAATCTGACAAGAAATCCAACTGAGTTAACATTTACAATCCTCTAGGAAACTCTGCTATGTATTTAGATGACTAATGAGCTCAAGTCCTGAAACAGTCAATGAGAAACACAACTAAGCTAGTTCTTGTAGTTTGGAAGACACTTAAGAACAATGTGATATAAGTTGTTTCTTTTTTTTTTCAAATTAAATTCTTTTTCAATCCACGAGAATTTAGTTTCTCTCCTTCCTTTACTCTTCTGCCATAATTGAAAAAAGAGAAAACTCATGTAACAAATATGTATTCGAGTATAAGAAAATACCCACATTGGACAGAAAATGTGTCTCATTCTCCATATTGAGTCCCTCACCTCTCATGAGCACAGTACTAATAATTACCAATAGACTAGAAGGAGACAGAAGGTAGACAGCTATACAAGGCTCATCTGTCTTGTTTTGGGAGTTTTTTTCTTTTAAATAAAGTTTTATTTCTTAGCATTTCATAAGCCTAGACAGTTTAATTGGACAAGAAGAATGAATATCATAGAAAAAAAAAACATTACACTCCTAAAAAGGAAATCCAGGGTCTAGGCTGGTTCCATAATTAACTAGCTGAGTGATCTCATTCTTATTAGCTCTTGCTGTGCATGGTGAGGAGGAGTTGTGGTGTGGCCCAACCACTGGATTTAGAGTCAAAGGACCTGCGTTCAAAACTCTACTATTCATTTGTCAAGTAACTTTTAAGCAAGTCATTTTACTTCTGGCCTTTGTTTCCTCATCTATAAAATGAGGAAGTAGGAGTGAAGATCAAACTTGGTAACCTCTAAGAGCTCTTCTCCATCTAATTCCTGTAATCTCACATGTCTAGGTTGTTTCAAGCTTTGCCAGTACCTCATATATTTCCATGTGCCCAGCAGATGTTCCAGGAGTGTTATTTAGTGGTTATACATGAGAGTCAAGAATGGCAAACTTTAACATGTAGAGAGAATCATATTCCTACAATTTCTATGGCCTTGTTCACCCACACTTCTATTTTATAAGTTCCTTGGAAAAAAGATTGGAAATTATTTTTCTTTCCATCTATTTAAATTCCTTGTTGTAGGAATTTCTCCAGGATACCACACAGCAATAATCCCTCAGATTTACCTGGCATCTCTTCATCCTTGAAGCATCCCAAAGGGCTTTATATTCACAGAGATGGGTTATTCACTTCTTCTTGAAATACTCTTACCTTCCCAAAATTGGAACAGAACAGGAGTAGTGTTTCTCCTTAAACAAAGGAAAGTCATTTTAAAGGATATGACTATATACATATTTACAATGGATTTTATTTTCCTTTCTTTCTTAATGAGTGGAAGACAGGGAAAGGGAGAGATGAGGAGAGAATTCACAACTGAAAATAAATAAAGTTGAAATTTAAGATGAGGAGAAAAAAAGATGGGGAAAAATGGCAATTTCCCTAAGTGACATTTGGAGAAAACGTAAGATAAGTGGCAATAATTTTCTGAGTTGCCACTAGCCAAGGACCCCTAAAATGATACTTCCAACCCAGCAAGCTTCCAGAAAGCTTCCATGTAGATCCTTAGCCCACATAAATTATAAATAAATGTTCATCTTAATAACAAACAATCAAAGCTTCTGTTTATACTTTCTGCACTTCCAGGCATGCAACTTCCCTTCCTAAAATTTTTCAGCTTGTCATTCTGCTCCAGCTCTGTGATCTTCCTAACCCAATCTATACCCCCAAAGGTGTTTCACACTCCATGAGCACTGCCAAGTTTTCAGATCATTCAAATAAGAATATATTGAGATTCTGACTTCCTTAGGGAAAAGAAACCCAGGATGCCTTTCTTCATTGCCTCTGAGAGATGGGGAAAGGATGTGCCTAAAAATAGAAATGGGCCTTATTTTTCCCAACATGAATACCCTGTCAAATTCACTATAATAGTTTGTGTTATCTGGTTGTCCACAGGAACTGGTTACTTAAAAGAGAATTAGCTCTCTCTTTGCAGATCCATAAGCTCTCTCCAGCTGGGGTAACTGATGAATCACTTTTCTTGGTCTTATTTTATACTCCCAAAAATTCTGTACTTTAGATGAGAACAAAGGACAAAAGAAGTGAAATTCTAGAACTTCTCTTAATAGCTTCTTCCTATGTCTTTAATATCCTTCCTTAAGTTTGTTTTTCATAATGCTTTCATGTTTTAAAGAAAGCCTATCAGATAATTCATATTGTTAGACCCAGTCCTGTTTGGTTACCCATCAGACTGCCATAATAACATAAACTGACAAACAGCAAGTTTGAATAAGACAGCAAGAAAAGTCCTATGATTGGTTGAAAATTCAGCTGTACCAAGTATAGGTTGGGAAAGAGATGTTGAGATAGCCTCTGGTGTAAAAAGAATTCAAAACTGAATGAATAAGTAGTTCTGCCAAATAATCATATGTCAACTGGGAAAGTCTCTAGCGGAGTCCCCTAGCGATCTGTGTTTGAACTTGTGCTCTTGACTATTTTTGAAAAGCATAGGTGGCAGGCTAAAAAAAAAATATGCTAATGACATATAGCTAGGGAAAATGGTTGGACCACAGAGTCAAGATACAGAAATATATCCATAGGCTAAAACATTGGGACAAATCTAGTAAATGAAAATTTAATAAGGATAAAAGAATAGTCATAGGATAATAGATTTACAACTTAAAAGGACCTCAGAGGCCATCTAACCATGCCCCTCATTTTGTCAATAAGAAATCTGAAATTAAAGGAGTTTAAGTGACTTGGCCAGGTTGACACAAAGAATGAGCATTGGAGGTAGAATTTTAATACCCCTCCTGTGACTCTAGAGCCAATGTGCTTTCTATTTCTTTTTAAAAATCAAATGCACAAGAAGAAGAATAATGAGGAATGGCTAGAGAGCAGTTACGCTTGATATAAATAAACCTCATATTATGGCAGCCATTACCAAGGAGCTTAGCATCTGTTATAAGGTGAGAGATAGTCCCACTGTAACTTGATCTGGCCAACCCACATCAAAAATACTGTGGTCAGTTCTGGGCATTATAATTTAGAAAGGGGAAAGAAAGGATAGAAAGAAGGAAAGACTAAAAATGAGAGAACAAAAAGGAAGTTTAATGGAAGACAAGACATTGATGACCTTTTTTTAAAAGTAAGAAGGTCTAATGAATGAATAAAAATGTTTTTACAATGCACTCCTGAATCCTCTCGTGTGATTCCCAATGATGCATAATAACGAGAAGCAGAAAAGATGATTTGGTTTACCCATAGATATGTTGGCATGGAGTTTGTCTTGTCTTTGCCAAATTTTTTTAAAAAAGGAAATAAGGTGTGCTGCTGCTTTCAACAAAAGATGTTCTCTCTTTTTGGCAAGTAGAGTAGGTGACCTGACTTAGCCCATAGGAGCCATAAGAAATATAAGGCACAGCCAAGAACAGAAAGAGATACCATCCAAAATGATTTGTGAATACATCAGCCAATAGCCCAAGTGAGAATGCCCAGAAAGTGTATTAAATGTGCAACAGAAATAGATGGGAGCATAATGCACCACTCTTCTAAAGTCAACCAATTAAAAAGTGACGTCACAATAATATATACTAAAAATGTGCTTGAATTTTATAACCAAATTGTACCCTCAGTTGACAACCATATTAGCTGGGCAAAATATTATAAACTGGAGCTAAACTCTCATGAAAAGAACTCTGCCAACTTAACTAAAATTGATGTTATCCAACATGAGAGTGGTGAAGAAAAGGGTTCTAATAATAGTGAAAAGAAGAAAGCCTCTGCTGATAATCAGAAGAGAGCTATCTGTTTCAAATTAAAAAAGAGAGAGTAACAAAGGATTCCTGAATGTCAGAACCAGAAGAGACCTTAAGAATCATCTAATCCAATAGTTTCATTTTACATATGTAGAAACTAAGGGCACCAGAACGACTTGTCCAAAACCACATAGCTAGTTTGCAAAAGAAAAGGCCTGGAACTATGTCCATTGATTCCTAATTCATGATTCTTTGTACTACACCATGAAAGAATCAATAGTGATTTAGAAAATCAGGAGGTGGGTCCTTTGTTCTCCTATTTAGATCCCCAGCTAGATGTTCCTCCTATGACCATAAGTTCTCCAGAAAGGGCACACTCAGCATGCCTGGGCCCTCACCAAGTACTCTTAATGTTATGTAAATTCCAATGGAGCATATAGAATTTCCATCACTTATTTTTTGCTCTTGCCATTTGACTGGCTCACCTTCTTTTTTCCAGTCATACTGCTTTCTAATGATATGCTTTATGCTACTTCTTTTTTTCAGTTCTTTGTTGGCAGCATGCGGTAACCTACCCACGCCTTCCATATACTTCAGCATTGCCCTCTGAGTGATCCTCAACTTTAATTTGCTGGAAACCAGTAGTCAGTGACTCATAGTAATACAGCATCACTTAAGGAATATTGTTTCTAAAAAGATGAGCTTTTCTTTCAGAGAAAAGTTTGGGGTCATAAAGACAATACAAAATATCCCAAAGGTAATCCAGCCCACTCGCCTCCTCAGATTCAGTTCAAGGTTTGATTCATTGTCCATGCAGAATGTCCACAATATATGTGCTAATAAACCAGCTCTATGATTTGTTAATATAACTGAATATCATAGTCCATACAATGGGCATTTTTAGCAACTTACACATAGTAGGGGCAGAATATCTGCTTATTAAAGTAAAAGCAAACATTTTAAATGGTAGAAACACATGCTAGTGCTTCTATATAAAGGCATATTGAAATTACTGCTATTATGCCAATAACATGGAATCCTGAAGACACCTGTCTCAGAAGACATTAAAATAGACTATTTACATTCATATACATCTATAAAGAGTATATGTTAGAAGAAATGTAAGACTTGAAGCACATTCAGAAATATATATGACTCAATGTCTACTTTCCTACTCACTTAACTCCACTCTAACCAAGTTCTGCTTACTTGTATCTTCATACAAGTATAAGACTTGTCATACTTAAAAACTGGTTTCTATCCTAATTTTTGTTATTCAGTTATTTTTCAGTCCTGTCTGACTCTTTTTGACCCCACTTGATTTTCTTGGTAAATGTACTGGAGTGGTTTGCCATTTCCTTTTTCAGCCCATTTTACAGATGAGGAAACTGAGGCAAACAGGGTTAAGTGACTTTCCCAGGGTCATACAGCTACTAAGTATTTGAGGCAGGATTTAAAGTCAAGAAGATGAGTCTTCCAGACTCCAGGGCCAACATTCTATCCACTGAGTCACATAACTGCCACATCTATCCTAACTCCCTAACTGAAATCAGGAGTTGTTTAGGCAAAGTCAAGCTCCTGAGAACCAAACTTTCTAAGCCTCAGGGAAATACATCACTTGGTTCATTTAGAATAGTGATGTCGAACTCAAATAGAAACAGAGTCCACTAATCCATACATACGGATCCCTGTGAGACACAAATTGACTTAGTTGTAAAACACAATATTTTTATTTTTATTTATTTTGTCATTTCCCAATTATATTTTAATCAGGTTCAAGTCACACTAGGGAGCATCCCAAAAGCCGCATGTTTGACAGCTCTGGTACGGAGTGATGAATTTTTCTGCCATAGCAACTCTCAAATTTGTTAATGGGA
Organism: Pseudocheirus occidentalis; assembly: GCA_028646575.1. Taxonomy (NCBI): domain Eukaryota; kingdom Metazoa; phylum Chordata; class Mammalia; order Diprotodontia; family Pseudocheiridae; genus Pseudocheirus; species Pseudocheirus occidentalis. The sequence continues at coordinate 81,026,498 of CM053596.1, read as the reverse complement.
TTGAGAGCTGTGTTTGTGAGTTGGTTGCCCACCTGCAATAAATTACAAATCCTTGAATTAACAAAATGTAAAAATATTTGACAGTTGCAATTAGACATAAATGCCAAATACAAAATAATTTTAAAAGTATCTAAAAACCATAGTACAGTGGAAAGAGTACAGGCCATGTTGTCGGGGGATCTGGGTTTATCTCTGACACTACCTGTGTGACTTTAAGCGAGTCGTTTAATTTCCACGTGACTCAGTTTCCTTCTCTTTAAAAAGGAGAGTGGATTATATGACCTATGAAGTCCCTTTCAACTGTACATCTAAAATCTATCTTCTGTAAGCAAAGTATTGACTTCAATCAAGTCATGCCTGAAGAAGCATTATATCTGGAAACGTCATAAAATACCCTGATACTTAAACACGAGCAAAGAAGATACATGTGCTCAGAACATAGCACAAATCACTTTCTCTTGTATTCAAAAATGCTGCTGAAGTTATCAAACACATGAAACAATTGGAAAGCTCTGGGCCCTGACTTATTAGAGGTTTACATTGTGAAGAGCTCAGTAGAGGATTATTAAATGTTTTGAAAGAATATTCTGCAAATAACCATTAATACCTAGTTTTTATGATACCTATGCCAAAAGATTGAAAGACTTCATATCCTGCTAAATATAAAACAATGACAGGTCTCCAGAGGAGAGGGAGCATAATGAACAGAATGCTGGACTTGGATTCCAGAAGGTATGAGTTCAAATCTTGCCTCTGATGCTTTTCAGTGGTGTGACCCTGGGCAAGTCACAATCTCTATTTACCACAATTTCTTCAACTGTAAAATGGGAGATAATGATACACCACTTCCCAGGGTTGGGTATAAAGATTAAATGATAATAAGAAGAATAAAAGCTAGCATTTATATAATAAATGCAAAGTACCTTCCAAGCCTTAAATCTACATAAATGCAAGCTATTATTATTATTCTTTACCATTGACATAATAATGGCATCCATTTTGGTGAGAAAATGCTACACTCATTGGAAGAAAAATTTCCTACCAAATGATTTATTGCCCTTCCTGACACTAGCAATGCAGGGATATGATTTGCCAGGAGTTAGGGCCAAAAGCCTCCCACAGCAGTGGCTGAAATTTTCCAAATTGTAGAGAAGGTAAAGGCTATAAATTAAAAGGTTTCTGATCAAGGAGAGGTCAACAATATTGGGTTAGTCATGCAGAGCCAGGCATCTCATACTAGAGATGTGGAGGGCTGAATCTGGAGGACAAAGAAAAAGTATAGATCAAATATGAATCCTTATCAGTATACCTAGGGCTTAAGGAATATGCAAAAGATGTTGTGGGGGTCATGAAGAAAGGTTTGATTATTGGAAACATGAGACTGGGTTTAAGTTTATCACAGAGTCCCAGATAATTGATTACTGATGCAGCTTCCTATAAGTAAGGGTGTGCTGTCATGCTCTGGTAAATGAGACATTTCCCTGACTCCTCAAGTCCTCTAAATGAGATTCAGTTATACTCCATCCTCTTACCTCCGACATCACTATGCCTGAGGAAAACAGCATTCCAAAGGGCAGTAGATACTACTCTGTCAAGCTGTCACTACTCCAGGGTTTTCCAAGGTCCTGGCACCATGACTTAGTCAGATACTGCCAGCAGGTCTTGCTCACTTTGGGTTCACATAGATGAATGCCAGTTTTCAAATTCTTTCCTCTAACATATAACCTTCTTTCTCTCACTACTCAGACCTGGAGGCAGCTTCAATGGCATGTTTTAGTCAAGGCCTCCTAACTTTTCCTGTATGAGCTTCATCTGGACTACCCCCTCCCACCCCCAACTGCACCCTCCTCATTGCTGCTGGCTCCATTAAGCTCTAGGGAAATGAGAGCCTCTAAGCAAAAAACAGACCAGTGAACAGAAGGATTTCAAAAATTATCACAAGGTTACAAAGACAAAGTTGTTGGAGACTGAATGATCAAAAACAAAGAAATTTAAGAGTGAACTGGACAGATTTTTAAATCTCACATCACCGTCTCACTTCTGCTTTGTAGAGATTCTGAAGGTTAATAAGATTGACTCTTCAGCTGTCAATTTTTTGAGGCATGAAATGAGCATGTACAATGCCATCTTACATCTTTTAATGGAGAAAGGGGCTATCAGAACAAGAGAATAATGGGAGTTTTTTTCTTTCATCTTCAAGCTGAATCCATTCAGCAGAAAAATAAGTAATAATACATAAAGTGAAAGTATGAGGGAAAACATTACATAATAAATCATTTGCTCACTTGGAATGTTTGAGGCTCTGTATTTACTCCAAAACACAGTTTCAGAAATTATTGAAAAATATCAAGAACATTAGTGATCATATATAAATAGAACTTGAAATGGATATCAATATTTATGTAAGTCAATATAAATGAAGACAATTTACCATGTTTCTTTATCAACAAAAGTCATATTATTGAAGACATAAGTACAAAGAAAAGCCTATAAATATCTAGACAAAACATGGGATCTTGTAGTTAGAAGCTTGGATGCTAATCTATACTCATATTATTAATTTTGTATACAACATTAATTTTATGTGATCAATCATGTCCTTTATCTGAAGATCTCCAGTGCCAGAGGATTAACTATCCCTTTCAAGCAACCCACTTTACTTTTGAGAAGTTCTAATTTTAACAAAGTTTTTCCTCATTTTGAGTCTATATATATATATATATCCTTTTAATTTTTGTCCATTGGTCCTACAGATTTATAGTACGAGGAGTACAACATAGCATGTATGAATTTTTTCTAATATTCTGAAAACAAACATGAATACCTAGTTTTATGATAATTGAAGGTAGTTTATTTTTGCCAAAAGATTTAAAGACTTCATATTCTACTAAATATAGAACAATGAAAGGTCTCTGGAAGGAATTAGGGGGCACAGTGAATAGAGAGCTGGACTGGGAGCCCAGAAGTTGTGAGTTCAAATCCTGATTCAGACCCTTTCTAGCTCTGTTTCCTTGGGTAAGTCTTCTTTAATTTCTCTTTACCTTAATTTCCTTAACTGTAAAATGGGATCTAATAATAGCACTTCCTTAACTTAAGGATTGAATCATAGCAATAATAATAAAAGCAACATTTAAATAATATTTTAAGGGCTGTAAAACATTTTAAATGAATGACATTTGAAGTGCTTTTCAAGCCTTAAATCACTGTATTATTATTAATCATTAGCCATTGACAACATAATGGCATCCATTTTGGTGAGAAAATGCTACCCTCGGTGGGAGAAAAATATTATGCCAAATGATGTACTGTTCTTCCCTAGGATGGCAGAGTGCGGCTCTTCCAGCTATACAGAACAAGTCTAATCCTGTTTGCCCATTCTCCTGCAGCTGAGAGACTGGGGACAGAACAATTAAATAAAAGCCACTGAAAACATTAATTTAATGTGCAAAGAAAATATCAAATACATCGCACTTCAGGGAACAAAATTAAGATAAAAGAAATGGCACATTAGACTAAATGCTGGAGTGGTAATTAGAGAATCTGGGTTCAAATTCCAGTTCTATCATCTACTGCCTATTGTAACCCTGGATAAGTAATTTCCCCTTTCTTCTCTAGGAGTCAGTTCCTCACTGGCAAAATGAGAAGTTGGACTAGATCATCTCTAAGGTTCATTGCAGCTCTAAACTTTTTCTCTTATGACAATACATTTGTTTATGGTGTTATTTTAAAATACAAAAAAAATTATCATCTATGTTAAACACAGATATCATTAGACATACCATCAGAGTATTAATGGTAAACTACTGAATATATAGGAGGCAGCTAGGTGACTCAATGGATAGAGCACCAGGTCTGGGGTCAAAAATACCTGAGTTCAAATCTAGCCTCAGACACTTAGTAGACACATAACCCTGGGCAAATCACTCAACTGTGTCTGTCTCATTTTCCTCATCTGTAAAATGAACTAGAAAAGGAAATGGCCAAACCACTCTAGTATCTTTGCCAAGAAAACTCCAAATGGGGTCACAAAGAGTTAGACACAACTCTAACAACTGAAAACCAACAATATTGAATGTATTGATTAAAATCTACAATTATTAAGATTATTCTATCCCTTGGAGAAAGTGGGAAAAGAGAATTAATATCAATAGTTCATGTTTCCAGTTTATAAAATAGAGTATTAACAATAACTACTATTTACATATCTCTTCATGCTTTGCAAAGTACTTTCCAAATGTTCTTATTTGATCCCCACAAAAACTCTGTGATGTAGATGATATTATTACTTCCACCTCACAGATGAGGAAATTGAAATTAAGAGGTTAAGTGACTTTCCCAGGATCACCTAGCTAGGAACTACCTGAGGCAGAATTTTAACTCACATCATCTAGACTATAGGTCCAACATTCTCTCCGTGATGCTACTGAGATACTTAGTTATTTCCATAAGAAGCCTGATGAAAAACATAAACAGATCCATTATATATTACTGAAACTTGGGAAGGCAAGCAACACAAACTTTGTGGTGTCAGTCTGTATGGGCTTGCTCAAGTTAGTATAGACAAGATCACATTTGATTCATGACTGAAGTAAAGAAGTTGTTAGTGAGATTTCAGTCTTTCGTTTAGCTTGAAAATGTAGTTATCTCCATTAAAAATCACAATTACACAATAATGGAATATTTAGTTAATGACAGAAAGCATAATCTTTGATGCCTACATATATATGTGTGTGTATATACATATATATGTACATATACACACACATACATACATATATGTCATTTGATCCTCACAATAATCCTCTACATAAGGGTTATTATTAACTTTATTTTATAGATCAGAAAACTGAGACTCAGACAGTGAGTAAATGACCAACCCAAGGTAACACACAGCTCATGAGTGTATATGGGGGTATTTTAATCCAGACCTTCCTGACTCTTATTCTAGCACTACTTCCCCTTCTCCTACTCAGCACTACTTATAGGTAAGGCATTACTTTGGTTTCTATAGAATAGATTAATGCACATAATTGTGTTTCAGTTAAAAAAACAAGTACTATTTGAGAAAGTAATTGCTCTGAAGTGTAGTAGAATAGAAAAATAACAAACCAACAATCCTTGATCAACAAGGTGGACGTTTTATTATTTGAAAAGCTAAAAGCATGGGAACTTGTCTCTTTGAGGAGAAATATCATGAAATCATAGACATAAGAAAATTAATACCTTACCTATTAAGTCATGCCCCCCCATAGACTCAACCATTAGAACACAGCCCAGAACAAGAAAGGAATGGAAATGACCCCAGTACATCCAAGACAATATTCAACAAGCTTGTGAACTTTCACCTCATGTGCTTTAGTCACAGGAAGTCCCTCAAACCTTCACTGAGAGCCAATAGACTTTTATTTGGGAGATGAAATAAGTTTAGTTGGACATACCACAGATTAATTGAAAAAGCATTAGATTTGGATGCAGATGACCTGAGTTTAAATCCTGACTCTAACACTGACAGTGTGATTTTGGCCAAGTTACTTAGCCTCATTTTCCTCACCTGTAAAATGGAGTCAAAAATATTTGTACTATCCTATCTTACAGATTGTCGTGAAGAAAGTGTTTTTAATAAGTGAGAGTGTAAAAATGTGAACTATTATTGCTTGGATTAGAAGGAAAAAATTAGAAATAAGTAATTAGTAATAAGAACTGAAGAAATAAGAAGGAAGAAAAAAATGTTAGCTCAAAAAGCATAAAAGGCTGCAATCATTAAGTTAAGGAACAAAGAGCTTTAAATATAACAGTCATAGGACAGCTAGGTGGTGCAGTGAATAGAGCACTGGCCCTGGAGTCAGGAGGACCTGAATTCATAACCAGCCTCAGACACTAGACACACTTACTAGCCACATGACTTTGGGCAAGTCACTTAACCCCCAATTGCTCTCCAAAAAAAAAAGGCAACAACAAAAAATAAATAAATATAACAGGCTCCAAGAGCAGCACAGAGCAGAAATTAATATTTGTAATGATGATGGTTGTATTAACAGCACTATTCCAGGAACAGTGAGGACTCAATCAACTCCCTTTATTGACCAATAACTATTGAGATCTATTAAAGATAGCATGCTGTGTTAGAATGAACATTCTCGACAGAGAAAGAGTTATTTATTATGGATATGCAAGCTTATGGACATTTCTGAGAATTTCTAGCTCAATAAAACGTGTAAATCTATCAAAAGTGATTTCTAGATATTTAGGATATAATTCTTAACAATAATCCTAATGAGGCACATAAGCATTCCTGCAAATTACACTGGAATTATATTATTATTCATTATGTCTCCTGGACAGTACTCCTTGGGTGCATTTTGCCAGTAACCATAAGGTCTCTTGGTTCCAAACCAAACAGAAAAAGAGATGGGAGAAAAAGAAGAAAAGTGGAGTGGGGGGAAAAGGGAGGAAAAGAGGAAACAAAAAGCAATCTGTCCACCTGCACACCAGAGAAAAGTCAAAGAAGAGAAGTATTTTTGTGTGTCTTCCCTGTCCTCACTACTTCGGTCTAGTCAAGTTACTCTTCAATTCCCCTTGAGTAACAGAGAGATTAACTGTCCTAATCATGGATTAGGAAGAAAGAATTAGAATGGGGCTAGAACTGTTATAGGCAATAAGGAGTGACAGGGAAGGAGGAGAGAGGAAATTCTTTTAAAAAAAAAAAAGATCGCATCAGGGGTGGGTAGGTGGTACAGTGAATAGAGCATCGGATCTGGAGTCAGGAGGACCTGAGTTCAAATTTGACCTCGGACACTTAACACTTACTATCCCTGGGATCTAGAGCAAGTCACTTAACCCCAATTACCCTGCCTTCTCCCCTCCAAAAAAAAAAAAAAAGCAAAAAAAAAGTCACCTCAAAAGGCATAAAAAACTACAATCATTAGGTTAAGGAACAAAGAGTTTTGAACACAACAGCCCCTAAAAGGAGCCTGTCAAACTAATGCCAGATTTGAGAATCATTTTGGAGATGCTGTCCTGTTCTAAAGTACGAGTCAGTTTGAATGAAGGAGTTCTTAGGCTATAAAGGGCAGAAAGATGTTCTCCCATTTCAGTCACATGACCCAGTGGTTGCCATCACACCCCCTTTGCAGGATTTGTTATTCTGGTGGGAGTCCAATACCATGTCTTCCTCCAATCTAAGTGTCTAGAATATAGCACAGTTGTCACTAGATAAACAATACTGTCAAGGATTGCTAAGCAGGCTGGCCCTTAACTGGTAAATTATGTTCTGCTTACTTTGTTTAAGAAGGCAAGGAAGCATGAAAAAAATTTTTAAAGATCTTCTTTTGTTCTTAATTGCTAGAAGAAAAGAAGCTTTAAAGAAAAAAGGGAAAGTTTAGTTACCTGAAAAAATCACTTATGTGGAACACCTCATTCCCTGATAATCCTAGATAAATGCAGAATTATTAGATGTACCCTTTACAGAGTACCTACATTCAGCTGTGGAAAATGAGAAACATTCAATTAAAATCAATTATGTCAGCAACCAGGCTGGCCCACGTATACGCCTAGGAAGGCAGAAGAGTTATTTCCAAGAACACATTACTTTCCCAGGAGAATTCAATGATCTCGTTGTTATAGGTACTCCCTCCAATCATGCAGTTCACAACCTATGCATGCCTGGCCATGCTATGCACCTTTTCTCCTTGTCTTCTTATAAATCTGTAATGAGGGTCCACCCGGAGAAGCCATGGTCCTTCCTCAAGATCTTTTGATATGGTTAGTCAATGACGATTAATTAAGCACTTAATACATGCCAGTGGAACACGTGACTATCCTTCAGTTTTCCCTTAGATAACTAAGGAATGAAAACAGAATTTTAAGAGACAAAGAAACAAAGAAAAATCCCCTATGAGAATGTGGAGGAAAGATCCAGAAAAGGCTAACCCCCATTCAAAGGGCCAACTACTGCTTCCTAACAACAATGTTTGAGAGATCAGAGGATCATAGGTCTCAGGCTTTAAGAGATCATAGATTCCTAGCTCTGGTCTCTGTACCCTGATAATAATATTTTTCCCAAAATGTTTTTGAGAAAAATTAATACTTGCAAGTTCAATACTTACAAAGTGAAATAGAGCATGGAGATAACTAATTTCAGTTATTCATTTCCCTCCCCAAAAAAATTATTGACAAAATTATGCAACTCATTGATGCAAAGAGGCTTTTTGGTTTTTAATTGTCTGAATAATTACTATGAGATTCTATTTTTGCTTGTCTGGTACACTGGGCCCAATCTCAGACTGGTGAGGTCTGTGTTTTCTTGGCAGCTTGATCGTTTTAACTTATTTAAGATAATTTCCCTAGTACCTCTATTAATTTTTTTCTTTTTGAACTTTGAGCTATTGACCCCATCTTATACTCTATTTTGAAACCATGGAAAGCTTTCTTTTTTCCCCTTCTGTACTGACCTCACATCACTCACAAGCTGTCTTTTTCTTCTCTTCCCTTCTTCCCCTTCACTGAAGTTTTCCTTTTCTTAGTCAGACATAATTTACTACCTTTCGAAACTTAAGAATAAGGACTAGATTTACTCATTAATATCCTTTCTGGAGGAGGAGAAGAATTAATGCACTGGGTCCAAATTATAGCATTATTATCATAAGGTCAGAGCAATATACCAACCCTTACCCCCATGCAAGTTACCCATTCCTTAAAAGGGTACCCTCAAGTCTCTTGGTTGGCTCAGGGGAGTAATGGCTCAGACAATTGACATCATTAGTATAATGTAGCCATGAGGAGTTCCAAGGGCTCTCTGATCTTTAGCTGATAAAAATGATAGAAACCTTTAACAGCAGGGCTTCCCTCAACTGAATCACCTGAGAAGTCCTCCCTGCATCCTTGTTGGTGATCTTTCTCCTGCTCTGACTGAGTAAATCTCATTTGGTTCAATGTTCAGTGACCTATGAGTGTTGCCATTTTTTTCCATTATCAAATATAAACCAGGGGACTGGCCTTTGTCAATTCAAGATCAAACCCTGTACCAAAGATGCTCGTGGAAGAAGCAGCCTGGATTAATTTTAGAGGTTGTACCACTTCTTTTGGCTTGAGCTATTTAAAAAAACACTTTGGGAAAATCTCCAAACAAGGCAGTTTTACAGACTGGGACCAATTTGACACTTGAAGGACTCTGACCATGGCACATGCCAAGGAGCTTTGTACCTCACCAAAGAGAAACCAAAGGACAAGGTGCACTCTCCAAGTGCATTATGAGCCCACTCATTCCCCCAAGGGCCCAACCTGCTTCTTTGTTTTTCTCCTTCCTCTCTGTACCTCATTGTTTTCTCCCTCTTGTCTTTTGTCCATGTTCCCCCAGGCCTGCTATTATAGAACAGCAAGTATCCATTAAAATTCAAAATCCATATTTTCCTCTCCACTTAGTCATAGTTCTATAATAACAACAAATAAAAAATAAATCTAGTGAGTCGCTCTTTTAAGGAATCAATCTTTCCCACCATAATGATAAAAAGATATCTCTGCTAACATTTCATTTGTGGAAATTATGCCCATGTGCCAGTTATTCTTCATCTTATGAAAGCTTTTTATGACTTTCAGTCATGAAACTTGTAAATGGAAGCAACTGTATTCTACTCTAGCTTCATGCTCTAGAAGTGTTAAAGCCATTAGTAAATGATAATAATAGTAGCAAATCAGACTTCATTATCTCAGTAATGGAAGCTGTCAAGGTCAGCCACAGATGGCCATTAATGACCGCTTTGTTGATAAATAGGTCTCAGACTAGGTGGTAGTTTCAGTAATGTTCCTGCTTTAACAAATAAAATATATTCTGATTAAGGAGCTATTCTGCTCAACTGGAGAGCAATTAACTAGCTTCTGGTGGAAAGATCATTCAGGATCTCTTCATTTAAGGAAATATCCTCAACATTAACATAGATCACTTTTGACTTTTCCCATCAAATAAAAATACTTTTCCACCTCTAAATAACCAATCTGAAGCCAGATTTCATAACAATAAAATAATAACAATAAAAATACATGCACACAGTACTTTGAAGTTTGCAAGACACTTTCCTTACAACACCATCGGTTGGGTAGTTGAGTGAACATGAGTGACCATTCCCAGGGAACAGAGACTCAAAGAGTTCAATGACTTATCCAGGATCACATACTTTCTAAGTGTTGAAACCAAGACAACAAACCTAAGACTTCTAACTTCAAGTCTTCTTTCAGCTACTCCAGGTTTCAGGTTTGTTTATCTTCAGTCCCCTCTTTTCATCCCCTCCTCTGCTTAGGTCCAAGTCAAATGCCACCTCCTACAGGAAACCCTCCCTAAACCTCCTATGTGCCTTTCCACATATACAAAAGTATGTTGTTTGCCCATTTCTTGTGAATTCATGCATTTTTGTGGGTCATAGTTATTTGTCTATGATCAGAAAGTAAAAACAGGATTAAAGAGTGTTGTTTTCAACTGAATCAAAAGACTATGATCTTATATGAATTTTCTTTAGGATATGTGTGGTGAAGAGGAAGCAGCTAGGGAAAGTGGTAAATAAAATACTAGACCTGGAGTGAGGAAGACTTGAGTGCAATCCTACTTCAGACACTTAACCAGGTGATTGACCCTGAGCCAGTTACTTAATCTAGTTGCCCACAAATATTATCTCATTGATCTTCAAAATGCTCCTAGGAGGCAGTTGCTATTATTATCCCCATTTTGCAAGTGAGGAAACTGAGGCAAACAAAGATTTAGCGATTTGTTTAGAGTCTGGTAACTAGAAAATGTCTAAGGCTGAGTCTAGCATTGTATCCACTGTACCACCTAGTGGCTATCTGCTTATCTGAGGAGGTACAAAGGAAAGATGCTATGTAAATTCAAAGACCAGGAGTGGGATTTGCTTCTATCTTTTGTTGACTAAGTGAGTGTTCCAGCCCACCCAGTATTCTATTACCAACAGAGAAAGGCTGCTAAAGTCTATGCTAAAGGTTCATAAAATTATGTTTTCATATACTTGGATCTAGAGGAGACCTGAGAGTTCATCTAGTCCAATCTCTTCATAGTGATTTTCCCAAGGTCCTATAGTTAGTAAACAGACTGAAGCTTCCTGACTCAGTTCAGTTCAATTAACATTTATTAAGCACTTCCTAGATGTCAGGCACTGTGCTAAGCTCTAGAGCTACAAAATAAGAGAAAGAAAGACAGTATCTACCCTCAAGGAAATTATAATCTAATGAAGAAAAGACAACACATCAAAAACAAGCTGAAATCTACTCTATATACTCATGCTCCCTAAGGCTCAGATTTTATCTGATCTTTGAAATCACTAGAATCACTTTGTACCTCTGAGCCTCAGTTCCCTGATCTGTAAAATGTGGGAAATAGATTTAAAGTGAGAGGGTTCAAATTCCAGAGTTCTGTAAATTTTATGAACAGACCAAAAATCACCAAATCTATTTGCTTCCTGATTCTAGTACTTTTTTTGTTTTGTTGTAATGTGTTGTGTTGTGTTTTATTTTTTTTCCTGAAACGCGACTATAAGAACTATGTACTGACTTTAATTATCAACAGAATAAATGTGTCCAGTTTGTGCTGTGCATGGCTTCACTTGCACTGCAGGAAGCAAGTTTTCTCCTTTGGGGATTTTCTTTAGTTAATCTTGACTAGGGTAATTGAGGTGAAAGCTGTAGAAAAAAAATTGATATTTTATCTTAGTTGGCCTAGATTACTTCACACATTAGAAGTTAAATAGCATACTAGAATTCCTTAAATAGCAAAATATATTCATTAATGAAACAACCCTAACAAGAGAAAATATGGATTGTGTGCACCAGAGATTCTGAAAATGATGCAAATAAAGGGATGTACAAATGAGAACACTCAAACAGTTATGTGTATATTTATAAGTTATCAACTATGAGCTATCATTATACTTTAATAGTGACTACATAGAGACTGTAAGCTCCATGAAGGCAGGAGATGCATCTTATACAGTTTGAATGTCTCATAGTCCTAGCAGAATGCCTCAGAGAATGCTCAAATAAATGTTTGCTAAAGTAAATAATTGAATAGAATAAATGAAAAGATTGTAGTTAAACTGTTTCACAATATAAAGCAATTCCATTGCTCACATAAATGTTTAAAAGTGACTATATTAGAGAAAACAATTTCTCATATCATGCAATTTTAATACTAGCATTTGTGATTCAATTCCATTCCACTTGCAGAAGGAATGAAAATAGAAGCTCCCTTCCTACCCCCTAAAAAAGGCTTATGCCATTAAAATGTTGAGGGAAATGCAATTTTGCTATGATTAACCATCTGAGATTATCACAAATGGGAGAGACCCATTCTCACTTCATATTTCCATTAGCATGCATTTCTTCCTCAGGGGCTCACTAACAAAGAAGGAAAAAGGCTAACTAATGCATCAAGCATTGATTTAGTTGGAGTTGAGTAAATATCTTATTCATTGCTGTCAAGAAATTTAGAAAAGTGGGTGAATACTACATTGGAAAATTCATTTATTTATCAGAGAACATAAAAACATTCAAACCTCTTATAACCCCTGAAATACTGTTATATTGAAAGGAGCATCTTCACAGGAAAGAGATCTTACGTGAAATCTTCAGCTTTAGTGAATTGGCAACATGGGAAATCATCATTTCTGTCTAGAAGTGTTTTCCCATTTAATTCCCCTAGGCTCTATTTAGAAGACACTCACTATTCTCAAAAGCTGCTCAAAAGCAATGTGGTTGCCAGAGGATGCACAGATCCAGTATGACCCTGGTACTATATTACTGCTAGTTCTAATCCGCCTTTCTCCATAAGGAGTGGGAACAACAACCTAGAAGAGGAAATCCAATGAAGTCCTACATGGGGGACAGGGACATAAATTTCCACAGTAATTATTGTAAGCAACCAGGCCAACATAGGTAGACTGAAGTAATTCATCACCCTCTAAGCCCACAGACCACTGAGCACACTCTTACAATTTAGTGTCCTTCCTTTCACACAGGCAGAGTTTCCTTTCCCTTCAAGTGCATGGTTTTCCCTTTCCAAGCAATTCATTCTCTCTCCTTTTATGGGGAGAAGTTTGCTTTACAAAGCCCAGAAAGCCCAGCAAATGACCTCCATCAACTAAAAGGAAAGTGAAAAATTCTCACACTGTGCTTCTTTCATAGCATACTGCGTATGTCTGTATGTGTCTGTGTGTGTCTGTATGTGTTTCAACCAGCTCATGATTTTATTTCTAGATTCCCAATTCATTGTCATGTTCACAACAATTCAACATTATTCTCCCACTTCATTCAACTGTTCTAAATTAACTCCAAATCCCCAGATCAGTGTCTACTGATAAGAGAATCTACTGGTTTTGAGCAGGGAATGTTCTCTCTCGCTCTCTTCTGTACTAGGAGTACTTAAACAGGAGTCCATAAACTACATCAGGGGGCCTGTAAATTTGGGTAAAAACTCACGTCTTTGTTTTCACTAATATCTATCTGACATCTACCTTAGCATTTCCTTCAATTATTTCAAAGCATTATTTTGAGAAGGGGCCCCTCAGCTTCTCCAAACTGCCATGTGTCTAAGCCATAAAAAGGGGGAAGAGGAAGGGGGAGTTACAACATGAACAATGAGCAAAGTACAGCAGACTAAGGACATTACTGACATTTTAAATCACAATTAAAAGCCTAAAAAATCAACGTGTGCATTTAAAAACAAAGACAAAGCCTCCTCAGCTCAGAAGAAAGCCAAGTTAAAATGAGCAGACAGGGGTGGCTAGGTGGCACAGTGAACAGAGCACCTGCCCTGGAATCAGGAGTACCTGAGTTCAAATCTGACCCCAGACACTTAAGGCTTGCTACCCGTGTGACCTTTGGCAAGTTACTTAACTCAAATCACCCTGCCTTCTCCCTTCCAAAAAGAAAATAAATAAATAAAGTGAGGAGACAGTTCACAAGGACAGGCAACTTCCTGTCTGAAGAGAAATAGAGAAGGTGGAGGACAAACAGGTCATTCTCATCCTCCTCTCTATCCCAACAGCCAGACCCACTGCAGTTGGTGGCATTGGCATTAGCAAGATTTCAGCATCTGTTCACCATGCCCTGCACCTCACACTTGTGTCTATGTCTGCTTCTCCTTCCTGCTTGCACAGCTTTTCTTGTTTCAGTGTCTCCTACGCAGGAACCCTTTTTCTAAAAGTGGGAGTGGTAGGCCTGGGAAGTAAGGTAAGGCAGGGGGTGCCTCATCTCAAGTCTTTCTGGCTCCTTTGTAAACACAACTTCTAAGCTGGGGCTATATCACCATAGAAAAAGAGGGTATAATAAATGCATGTAATCACTCACTCATTTAAGACCCCTTCCTGCTCTGAAATCTTTTTTAAAATTAAAGGCATATTTTCTGTGGAAACCACTGAATCAGGATTTCCCTACTCAACCTCTATCGAATTCGACATTCTTAGATTTCCTAGTGTCAGAAAATTACTCTCTGCCTTGCCTAATGAGTTATTTATTTGTAATAGAGATTCCTCCTTTGTTATCTTGCATGTCCCCAAAGGCCAGTCTTCTTGTTTGCTCTCAAATAAACTGTAAATATTGCTTCTTGAATAGATTGTACTGGGGATGGACCCCTTTAGGGGGCCAAGTTTTCAGTCTATAGGTTACAGAATAGAGCTCTTTCTTCAGGTGAACAGTTTGGATTAGTCTCCTAGTCCTATTTCTGTACGCTGCCCTCACTGGGGTATTTTTCAGAATCCACTTATCTTTCACACAATACTCAGAGCTCCTCAGGAGTAAACACTATATAAAGTGAATGAATAAATGAATAAATTTTAAAATATTAAGTAGAAAAAGAGGGAAAACAAATGCAAAGTGTTTTGACTAAACAGCTGGGGTAGAGCACATAAAGAAAAAGATAGAGTAAGAGGAGGGGGTTGAACAAAATAGTCTAAAAAAAACTCTCTTTCAAATCTAAATCTTTAATGCTCTGAAGAGATCTAGGTTCTACAGCTGGCTCTGCTACTAAGTTCTGTACCTTAGCCAAGGCATTTTTTCCTCTATGGTCCTCCCTTTTCCTATCTAGAACACTAGAAGTTTCATCAGATGCCGTTGAGAAACTTTCAAGTTCTTTGCAAAAAATAAAAAGACAGAAATCTGCAAAAGATCTTTTTTGACAAATCCAGATCACTCTGCTCAGGTTAAACCAACTTCTTATCTTGTAAGGGATGTAATGAAAAGATTGTTAGATTTGGCATCAGAGGACTTGGTTTTCAATCCAAATTTTAAAAGCATTAATCAAATGCTTAATTGTACAAGGCTAGGCCCTGGAAATACAAAGAAAAAAAATGAATAATCCCTGCCCTTGAGGAGCTTATATTCTACTGGGCCTGTTTCTTCATTTTTAAAATGAGGAGCTTGGCCCAGGTGATATCTAAGAATGCTTTCCAGCTCAATCATTCCTGAATTCTGTTCTTACCTAATAGGGCAGATGGTGCAGTAGATAGACTACCAGGCCTGGAGGCAGGAAGACTCATCTTCATAAGTTCAAATCTGGCCTCGAACATTTAGGTGTGTGACCTTGAGCAAGTCACTTAACCCTGCTTGCCTCAGTTTCCTCATTTGTAAAATGAATTGGAGAAGGAAATGGCAAACTACTCCAGTATCTTTGCCACAAAAACACCATATGAGGTCATGAAGAGTCAAACATTATTGAAACTACTTAACAACAACAGGGCAGCTTACAAAAGCATTAAGGTCTCTCATTCAAATAAGGTTAGTTAGGGGGGAGTAGGTGGTGCGGTGAGTAGATCACTGGCCCTGGAATCAGGAGGACCTGAGTTCAAATCCAGCCTTAGACACTTGACACACTAACAGCCACTAAATAACTTTGGGCAAGTTACTTAACCCCAATTGCCCTCAAAAAAAAAAAGAAAAGCAAATAAGGTTAGTTAGGAAAAATATCAGATTTTCCTTTCCTCACTCCCTAGTGGAACAAAAATCTCATTAAAAACTTTTGTGTTTTGGAGGCATACCTGGTTGAGCTTAAAGCAGACAACTGATTTGTACTGTACGACTGCTCTCTAGACAAATGTTCTTAGGTCTTCCTCTCTAAGCCCTGAATAGGGAAAAGCAGGGAGTTCTCAGACTCACAGGTAAATGATGGCAATGGGAATGAAAATAATGTGAAGAGGTTTTTGGAGGTCTTGTATGGAAGGAAACTAGTAAAACAGTTTGATGGGAATCTAGGATATGCTGATTAAGAAAAGATGGCTGATCAATCTAGCGATAGTTTTTAGATATATAAAAACATTTTCCCTGCAGCACTTCTGCGAAGTAGATAGAATAAATATCATTATCCCTATTTGACAAATGAGGAATCTGAGGTTCAAAGAAGTTTAATAACATGTCCAAGTTCATGCAGCTAGTCCTTAGCAAAGCTAGGCCTCCTACCTCCAAAGCCTTTTCCTCCTAACACATTGCCTCACATTGGGAACTGAGTAAAATGATCAGTACTCAGAACCAAAGGGAAATGCTGGCCCCAGGAAATGCAAGCCAGGGAACAATCTGACACCAAACAAATAGGGACTGAGTCAGGAATTTAGGTGGACATGAGGAATGGATCTTGTTCCCAGTTAGAAAAGGACTTTAGTTCTCAAAAGTCTAGATAGAAGGTTTAACTTGGGCCTACAGATGGAAATAGGGAATAGGGGGAACTAGTCTGAAAAGACAGTTTCTTTCCTATCTCCCCATCTCTAGATACAAGAATCTCCATCTCTAGATACAAGAATTAGGACATTCCCTATGCAAAAAATATTATCTATACAACAAGAATATTAATTACCTCCAAGGTAGTACAAATGCATGGCGATGAGATGGATAGTCACTTTAAGTGAACAGAGCAAGAAGAATCAATGTGGTTGATTTCAAACTCCTTCAAAACCTCCAAACTTTCTTTTGTTCTAGTCTCTGAAGTAGAGACCCATCTCCTTTCCAAGAGCAACTCTAAGACTCAATATCCCTATCCTGCCCCCCTCCAAGATCTGATCTCTTCAGCTTTTCCTTCCCTCCCTCTTACCTTTATCTCCTGGTTTCTTCCCCACTACCTACAAATATTCATGGACCTTTCACATCCTTAAAAAACCCTCATATGACACTGCTCACCTCTTCAAATTCTCATCTTATATGTCCTCTTCTCACAGACTCCTAGAAAGTCACCCATACTCATTGCTTCCATTTCCTCACATTACAATGACTTTTCAATCTCTTGCAATCATGTTCCCTACCCCACTACTCTGCCGAAATTACTTTTTCTATACTGTCTATTTTGACTGCTCGATCCAATGGCACTTTTTTAGTCCTCTTATTCCTTTTCATATTTGAAGCTTTTTATGCTGCTGAAACTCTGAATACTCTCTGGATGTCCTCTCTTTCTTTGGCTCCAATAACACAATTCTTCTTTAATCTGACTGCACTAACTGGGGTATGGTATAGAGCAGTGGTATTAAACTCAAATAAAAACAGTTCCCTGCAAATATTATTGCATAATTATTGACTTATAAAACCAAAAATTAACATTTTTTATGTCATATTGTATTTTTATTTACTTTATTAAACATTTACCAGTTACATTTTAATTTGCTTCTACTTAGAAGTGTCACTCAGAGTCCATGTTTGATACATCTGTTTTAGGAGATCAATCATAGCTCCTGGGGCCTTTCTTGGACTCTGTGGTGATTTATTCCTATCACTCCACCCCAAAGGAGTGTGTGGGTGGCACCTGAGATTCATGCATTTGTCAAGAATTTTAAAGTATAGATTATCCAGTCATATGTCAAGACACTCTCAAATCCTGCTAACTCCTCCCATTCAATTCAGTACCTGTGTGCTTCCCTGATTCGCTTTCAGAACTCATTGTATATAACTTTAATTAGAATAACAAAATTAATAAAGTAAATAACATCAATACATCCAGCACAGGATCCCTTGGCCCCAAAAATTATCCTCAGACAAGGTAACAATTCTCACTATGACAGTCAGGTCAAAAACCCAGAAGTTTTCAGTTTGCCAAAAAGGGCTCCCTCAGGAAGCTGAGGAGACATCCCCCTACTACTTATTATTCTCATGTCAAAACTTCCCAAGAGATCCATATTCAGTCCTTGGATGTAATAAACAAAGTCAGGCCTCTAGATTGATTTTTTTCTGAGAGCGAGGCAGCCTCATACTAGGTAGGGCTTCATTCTCAAGCTTTGAGATTCCTTCTTGGCTTGCTCAGAGGATCAGGAGCTAAAATTAAAATGGTATACTAGCTATATCCCCCTAGGAATGTCAAATCCTCAAAAGCAAGGAGGGCATGTTTCATTTTTGCCTTCAATTTCTCATCCTAGGATGATGCCTTCTACATAGCAGGTGAATGGTTAATGTTTGTTGAAGAAAACTGAATCACATTGAATGTCACACTGACAACTAAGAATTCAGCATCTCAAGTTTTGAGTCCACATAAGAAGCATAATATGTGAGAAATGGAAGAAAGGAATAAAGAAAGCAAGAGTCAGACCAGCAGGAGAAATTCTTTCCAAAAAAACAAATGACAAAAGCTGTCAGGTTTTATGGCTCAAATACTTAAAAGGTCAACAGCTAAGGTTAGGGAGGAGCAGCCTTTATCTGATAGGAATACTCAACTATGAACTTCTCAGGAAAGTTTTCAACATTTTGTCTGAAATATCTAGCTTTGACAAAAGGTGTAAGTCAAGGTTGATCATCACCTTTCCTTCATTTTACTGTCATTTCTGACCCTTCATGACCCCATTTGGATTTTTCTTGGCAAAGATACTGGAGCTGTTTCCTTCTCCAACTCATTTTACAGATGAGGAAACTGAGACAAACAGGTTTAAGTAGCTTACCTACGGTCATGCAGCTAGTAAGTATCTGAGGCTAGATCTAAATTCAGGAAGATGAGTCTTCCTGACTCCAGGCCTGGTGTTCTACTCACTGTGCAACCTAACTGCCCTATCACCTTTCCACACCTTAGCAAATGATTTTCACAAGTTGCCAAAATTCATTACCTAGTGAAAAGTCTCCATGAACTTTGCTAGGTTGGTCTTCTACCAACAGACACAAATCCCATCTCTGGGTCTATGCTATTCCAAGCTTTTCCAGCTTGATAGAACTGGTCAGATCTTTCAGTTTGTGGGCAACACATTTGATGATGTATCAAGATTTGAACTTGGGTCTTCTTGACTTCTATCTATCCACTCTACTACTTGGCAGTCTACTACTCACTACCTACTACTATGTAATCTACTCTTTCTATAGTTGGTTGGAGGTGAAGAGGAAATGGAAGCTAAAGATTCATCCAAAAATATATAAGGATGGGAACCATACTAGGCCTTTCCACCCAGGAGTTCAAAATAAAGCCACCATCCATGCATAACAGTTTCACCTCAAATGAAACTAAAAATGACAAATGTGCGTAATAGTTTCACATCTAAAAGACAAGCAGGTCTGTGCTAAACAATAGAAACCAACCAAGATTCTTCTGACCCCAGATATCAGCATTTCAACTACATCTCATCTGTTTAGAAGAGAAAAGAATATAACTATGCATGCAGCCCTCCTTTGACGTCTCATCATGGTGTGGTGATGACCTTGATTCTTAAAGGCTCTTCCAATGGAGTTCAGCCTCTGGTCCACACTATACCCCCACTGGGTACTAGCCAAGCTAAACTTGTCAGGGTTCATTGCCAAAGGTTATCTACAAGGAAATGAATGTTTCTGTCCATGGCAGCTCATAAAGCCATCTACTAAAAGACAGATGAGTTGCAAACTGTTCCAAAGGAAAGATAAATCACAGATCCTTTGTAACATTTAAGTACTATATAGATGCACTGAGTAGCCATGGGTGATAGGCCTACATCCTGAATCCTGTTCTTTCACTGCTGTTGTTCAATTATTTTTCAGTCATGTCTGACTCTACATAGATTTATTTAGGGTTTTCTTGGCAGAGATACTGGGATGGTTTACCATTTCTTTTAACAACTCATTTTACAAATGTGGAAACTAAGACACACGGGATTAAGTACCCCAGGCTTTCCCTGGGGTACCATAGGTGTTAAGTATCTCAGATCAGATTTGAACTCAGAAAGATAAGTTTCTCTAACTCCAGACCCAGCACTCTAACCACTGCATCACCTGGCTGCCCTGTTTTTCACTAGTTTAGAAAAATACATTAAATAAAATAGAACACTGCATGGTTTAAACTACTGTCGTCATTAAATCCACAAATTTGAAGTGTAGGAAGATTGCATATCTCTGACAATGGGTAATAATGGAAAAAAATTTTAATAATCTCTGTTTCAGTAATGGCTAGAGGTTGGTGTCAGTAGCACAGGAAGGACATCAACCAATGCCTTTATCCAGATTTTCATGGTCTTAGTCTTTGAACACCTTGTCTTACCCACCTTCCACACTGAAATAGCTTCCTAGTTTGAGCACTAGAAATGGGATACAATGTGCTAGCAAATGATAAAGTTAACTTTCAGAATTCTCTTCTCCAACATCATGCAACATACACACCTAGGAAAGTGGCCCATCCTAAAAACTAGTCAACTAGATAACTGCCCCCAAGCAAAGATGATTGTTAGAGTACATCCACCCCAAGAGCTATAGAAAGGAGTGGCTATCTGCCCTCTTCTTGTATTCTTCCCTCCCTATAGAGGAGAAAATAAATCTCCAGTCATAAACTATGCTCCATTTTCTCAACTTCAGGAAGTAACTACTGTAAGCCTTAATCATTGAATTTCAGGAATGATCTAATCTCAGGATTCTTAACCTGGAGTCTATAAACTTGGGGTTTGGGTTTTTTTTTTTATTTTGATAGCTAAATTTCAATATAATTAGTTTTACTTACTTGTATTCCTATGCATTTAGAAACACAGTTATGAGAATAGGTCCCTAGGCTGGACCTGTTCTCACTGCCTGACACCCTTCATGTGGAATAATACATGGTTATAGAGCTTTTATCCCTGCTTCCAACTTCTAGCTTCTGCTAAAGTTTTGACCATAGTGCTCTCTCTTCTTCGTGTGAAGAATGTGCTCTGTCATTTTCTTTTAGTTAAAATTACCAAAGTTTTCCACAGTTCTTTCAGAGCAGCAGCCCTCACCCAAGGACCAGCAAAAATCCTCCTTCTAGGAAATAGGAGCAGCCTATTTATTCTCAGTGCTTTGACTAAAAGAGGATGTTCATCTCCAAGAGAAATTTTTGTTACTCTCTCCTGTATAAATGAGTTGGGGAGAGGGAGTGGGAGGAAGAGGCACAGAGTCAAATTAAGTCTAGAGGACAAGATTATTATTTGACACCCCTTTCCCTCCAGCTACATCCCTGCCTTTTATCTGTGTGTATACATGCATGTATATATGCACATAAATATAGTTGGCTGTGCATGTGCTGCTTGCATATACGTATGTGAGTGTGTGTTTAGAAACATAAATAGGCATGAGAACTGAGACCTAGAATATTATCCAGTTCATCTGACTCCCAGTTCCAGAATCATGGAATACCAGAGCTGGAAGGGACCTTAGAGGCCATCTAACCTATTCTGTGCTTAAATAAGAATTTCTCTTCAATATATGTCAAGTGTACATTTGACCTTTGCCTGAAGACCTCAAGTGAGAGAAAACCATGACTTTCTGAGTCAATCTGTTCTACTCTCTACTAGCACTGTTTTAGGAAGTTTTTTGTTTTGGTTTTTTTTTTTTACATCAAACCCAAATCTGTCTCTCAGCAATTTAATACATCACTCTTAGGTCTATCTTCTAGCTAGAGCCTAAGAGAATAAGGGTAGTCCCTCTTCTAAATGACATGCCTTCAAGTAAGAGAGCTAGCATGCCCCTACCCACCCAAGTCTTCTCTTCTTCAAGCTAAATATTCCCCAGTTCCTTCAGCCAGTTCTTATATGACTTTCTCCCCAGGCTCTTTGCCATCCTAATCATCCTTCTCAGAATGCTCTTTAGCTTTTCAACGTCCTTCCTAAATGTAGTACCCAGCATTGAACATAATATTAATTTACTATGCTTAAGAATAATGGTTATAATTGAAACCAAGCTTGGGAGAAAATAAAAAGATTAAAGATACTTGCTGAATTAAAATGATTAGGCAAGCTATAGTTATCAGGAAAGGAGCTAATTAATCATTCTACTATTTTTTAAACTAAAAGATACATAGTCAAAATCATTTAACTTTTTCAGTTTTAGAAGCTCCACTTCTAAGGTGTTTCCTCTGATATTGATAAAGCAACCAATTTGTCTCTTTGGCCTTGCTGGCAGATACACAGCCAAAGCAGGCTAAAGCAAGGGAAAATGAATCAAGAACTGCAGACTGAATGATTCTGAAGGGTTAGAGTGTGAGATCTATTCATTCATTACATTACCAAAGAATGTAATGTACTATAGATAAGTGCATGATATATCTCGCCTTTACTATGTTATGTTCAAATTCTGGAAGAAGGAAGCATTACATTCTTAGCAATCTTATCCTAATTCTTCATTTCAATTAGGGCTCTGTAGAGTAGGGAAAAGAAAGAGTTGTTCAGAAGGCCAAGATTTGCTGTAGGGCCCCAGCTCTTTGATCTCCTGGTCTCCTTACTAGACTGCACATAGGTAGTAGACCACAAAAAGTACACCAGATATCAGGCAAGGTTAAAATGGCCCATGGTCATGCCAAGTTGTCCTTTATCATAGTTCTGATTCTGTCAACAATCCCCCCTTCAGAGAAGAAACTGTTTTGTTTTATCTTTGCATCCTCAACACCTAGGACAGCTCTTGGCACAAAATAGGCACTTAAAAATGCTTGTTGATTGATTATTGATTGCTTCTCCCCATGGAAATAACAGAGTTCAATTCTGGTCTACCTAGACAATATTTCTATTGTGCAGTTTCCAGAATGAATTGGACAAGGAGTAAGGCAAATGCAGAGAGCATGTTGGCACAATAATTCTCATATGATACTCTCCAATTCTGTCACATTACTCTGATTAGCCTAGATTTAAGCAATACAGCTAACAGATGTTTCCTTGAAGTGAGTCTGCAAATGGTCTTGTCACTTTTTAGTGTATAATAGAAAAGATGGGAAAAGGGAAAGGAAGGGAAGTACTCCCATTCTCCCTCAGAAAGGAGAAGGTAATGTCCCAGGCACATAAGAATCACCCTCAATAGAACAGAAAAAATAGGTGTAATATTTTATTCACTTTTCCTTTTCTCCAATCACCTCAATTCTTCCATCAATCAAAAAAACTGAGCAAGCTGTCATCAGCTTGCACTGTCTGACCAATATGCAGGCGAGGCACATGGAACAATTGCCCATACCACAAGAAAGCTGCTGTGCTATATGGATCATCACCCAGCCAACAAATCAATCGGCACCTATTTCTGCTCCCTAGACACTGCCCAGTAAATCACCCAAGACTTAGAGAGCCAGTACTGAGCTTCTACACACATCTGGTCAATTATCTGGCACAGCCTGGACACAGTAGAGGGTGTCAGTGAGAAAACGGACTTGGGAAGCGAATTGTACTTTCCCTCTGTCATCGGTGTAGTGGTTTTCTATTTGGTAGCTCTTTTCAGTGACTTTAACTTAAAATCCACCTTAATTAAAAAAGATGAATTAATAAAAGTCACATTTACAAATAGATTGATAGATATAGATATAGCTACAACTTTAAGGCAGCCAGGTGGCACAGCAGATAGAGGACCAGGCCTGGAGTCAGGAAAGCTCATCTTCATGAGTTCAAATCTCTCCTCAGACACTGACTGTGTGACCCTGGGCAAGTTGCTTAACCCTGTTTACCTCAGTTTCCTCATATATAAAATGAACTGGAGAAGGAAATAGCAAACCACTCCAGTATCTTTGTCAAGAAAAACCTAAATGGGTTTTCACAAAGAGTCAGACAGACTGAATAACAAGGACATAACTTTAAGGTTCACAAAGCACTTTCCGCACATTATTTCATTTGATCGTTACAACAATCCCACGAAATAGATATCATTATCACCATTTTATGGATAACTGAGGCTGAAAGAGGTTAAGTTACTTGCCTAAGGTCACACAACCAATAAATGTCTGAAGCAGCATGTAAACTCAGGTCTTTCTGACTCCCAATCCAATTCTCTCTTTCCACTATGCCGCATAGTTACCTCATTAAAGTTATATTAAATTAAACTCAGTATCTACTGTATTTCCTTAACATTGTTACTATATAAATGAATGTAAAGCAGTGTTTACTGTAAAAGAGCTCGCTGAACTGAAAGTCTTAACAAAAGTGATTACTTTTAACATCTTACTGTGTACAATTCTTTGAACAATGAGCATTAAATACAATTGCTACAATCTTTTCATGTTATACCTGAGATCCTCCTTAGTAACCTTCTTTCTTCTGATCAATTTCAAGGTATATCAATGCCAGTTCCAGTCATTGGCCTACAAGATGACTCCAAAGTCTTTAAAGAAGAGAGCTGTTTACTGGCTGATGAGAACTTTGTCCTGATTGGCTCTTTTGTGTCCTTTTTCATCCCCTTAGCCATTATGGTGATCACCTACTTTTTAACAATAAAGACACTTCAGAAAGAAGCTACTTTATGTGTGAATGATGTTGGCACAAAGAACAAAGTGTCATCTTTCAGCTTCCTCCCTCAAAGTTCCCTGTCTTCAGAAAAGCTCTTCCAGCGTTCCTTGCACAAGGAACCTGTCTCTTACGGAAGGAGGACTATGCAGTCTATCAGCAATGAACAAAAGGCTTCTAAAGTTCTTGGTATTGTTTTCTTCCTGTTTGTTGTAATGTGGTG
Source organism: Pseudocheirus occidentalis (assembly GCA_028646575.1). Taxonomy (NCBI): domain Eukaryota; kingdom Metazoa; phylum Chordata; class Mammalia; order Diprotodontia; family Pseudocheiridae; genus Pseudocheirus; species Pseudocheirus occidentalis. The sequence goes on along the minus strand of CM053596.1, from coordinate 81,001,667 downwards.
CCCCTTCTTCATCACCAATGTGATGGCGGTCATCTGCAAGAAATCATGCGATGAAAATATCATTGGAATTCTACTGAATGTATTTGTTTGGATTGGTTACCTCTCTTCTGCTGTCAATCCATTAGTGTACACACTGTTCAATAAAACTTATCGGTCTGCTTTTTCTCGTTACATCCAGTGTCAGTACAAGGAGGACAAGAAACCTCTTCAGTTAATTTTAGTGAACACCATACCTGCATTAGCTTACAATTCTAGGCAAGTCCAAGCAACACAGAAGGATGAAAAGAAAGACTCTGAGGTGACGGATAAAGAGTACACTGGGATTGATATTGGAATACACAATTTAGATAATTCGCCCAAGGACAGTGTCATCCCAGTGAATGAAAAGGTTAGTTCTGTGTGATCATACCAGACAGTGAGTGGCTACTGTGGCAATCATAGAGTACATACTGAGAAAGTTTTCACCTAACTGAAAAGAGAGACTTGGAAAAATTAGGCCAGTCTAATAGACCCATCAATAGCATCAACATATTCCTCATGTTATTCTGTCAATGTAAAGCAGAGTTAAATACCATAAAAATTGCATCTTTTTAAAAAAGATAAAAGAAATTCATAAAGAATTTCAGCTATTTTAAGCATAGCCTTTACTAAACTTATTTTTTAATATCTTAAAAAATATATTTCTTAAAGGCAAATACCATTTACAGTACAATTTTAATGATGACCACAAATAAAACAATTTTGATATTTTACTTTTGAAAATAAAATTATGCTACTGTGTCATTTATTGACAGCATAGGATTGAATTAGTTATTTTCTGGTATAATTATTAATAAAAAGAAATTTGAAGATAATGAATATTTTTAGAACCTTTGGCATAAAGGATAGTGTTAATTAATCTGTCAACATATATACTTTGAAAAAAACCACCCAGGGTACTTGTCTTATAATTATAACTGTATTGATGAAATAATTATATAGAAAATTTGGTAATATTTTATTAATATTATTTATTCAGATGCCATTCTAAAATATGTGAGCTCTCTGCTATTTACCATATGCTGCATTTCAAATTAATTTTTCTCAGAAGTTGTAAAATGTAATTCAGTTAACACTACTTCCAGTTCCTTTTTCTTTTTAATTCTTTGCTTTATTATGAATGTCTCCTGTGTCCTCATGCTAGATTTTGGATATGTCATTGAAAGAACTTATTCATACTACCAAACAGATTTATACAAATTGTTTTTAGAAAAGATTACTTCATCTTAATATAGCCTTTGATTTTTCTGTGATGCTGTGTCTTCATGACAACAACAACAACAAAGTTTTGGAAAGGAACCAGGGCAGATGATTCTTCACAGCTACATCTGAGGCCATGTCTAAGATCATGCCACATTGGATCTGTTCAGTACAATCAATACTAATCAGCAGAAATGAGCCCATTCATGTTACTCATTAAAACAGCAGAAATTAAAGAGAGTTTATGTCACCTTTAGTTCATTTCACATACATTAACAAAAAGGTAATCTGGGAATGACTTTGGTTTCTTTTCCCCACTACCACCCACCCCCCAAAAAATTGCTACTGGTACATTGAGAAGAATACTATAAACTAAAACCTACTGATTAATCATTAAGGCATTAGGTTCACACTCCGCCTTATTTTTAACACCCTGGCTATTAGCTCTAGGTAGAAAACCAAAGCAAGAAAAGAGAAGACATTTTTTAGGCAAACAATAAAATGACATTTGAAAATAGTGGTCTTATACCATCATGGTATATTTGAAAAAGTTCTGGGTTTGGAGACAAAGGACATGGGCTCAATCCTGGCTGTTCCACTTAGCATTAATGTAACCTCCTAACCTTCTTAGGTCTTAGCTTCCCCCTTTACAAAATGAGCAGTTTGGGCTACTGAAATCAACAAGCATTTATTAAGCATCTGAGATTACAACACAAAACATTACTTGCCCTCGAAAAAATGACATTGTACTGAAGAAGTGACAACTAAGATCCCTTCCACTTCCTATAATCTACCCAATCTACATTTCTAAAAAGAGTAAAGTATTATTATATCTTAAGTCTGTTCACTCTTTCTAGGAGAATAAAAAAGATCTATTTTCACATTATTCAGTGATGCTGGACTGTCTACAACAGCAGAGAATCTGTTATTTCTTTAAAGGGTTTTCTGTTTTAGGGGCTTTTTTTAAGGTCCTTTAAACATAGGCCATGCATACCTTGATCATGATCCGTTCAACTACACTAGCACCTAGGTGAAATACCACTGTGATTGCTATTGAAATAGATAGGATGATATGTGGTTACCAATAGGAAGATCCTATATTGCCAATTCTGTTGAAATATAAAGAATTACTCACTCTCCCCAACCCAACCCCAGGCCTTCAGAACAGATTATTCAGATGTATTATGGGGAAGGAAGGGGAGAGAATTCCTGAGAGTTTGTCATTTCTGTCATTTACAGCTGCTTTAAGGATAAACCCCACGGTTACATCCTACCAGATGTATTACTGACTGAAGTAATGCTAGAGTAACTCAAAAGCTAGAATATCTAGTATGCAGCCGACATCAAGTCTGTGTTCACTCTGAAGTATTCTTTAACGGTTATATAGATGTATTGGATAAAGTTCAAATGCTACCAAACTTCTTGTTTAATGCATTTTGCCTTAGTTTGTGATGTTGCACATCTCTTTCTATAAATTAGAGAAAAATTGGAATTCCTTCCCCCATATAGCCTATCTTGAATTGAATGTACATAGTTATTGCCTGACAGCTACCTGACAACTATATAGATATTATCAATGTTTCTCAGTGTGTTTCTCATTCTCTCCGTGAAGTATACATCTTTTATTATGTATATATTGATAAAGATGGCTATGTATATATGTATATACACAGATATGTTCAAACAATTGATGCAATATTTATATATTTATATGGAGGAAGAGAGAAACTAATGAAAACAAATTGTATTTATATACATATATATACATACATATGGGCATGTTTGTATTTTGTATATTTCAATGTGAAACTGTGTTCTAAGATTTTTAATATATCCCTTGACTGTCACAGCAGACTAAAGTGATATAGTGCCAGCAGCTTCTTTATAAACTGGAAGTTTGTCTTAAATTATTTGAGAAAACAATGTTAATATAATTGTGATGGAAATGAAAGAATATTGTTACACATATGTATATGTATGTGTATACATAAGCACACATACATATATGTGTGCAAATTATATATATATATATATATATGTATGTATGTATATGTCAGTTCTTTAAGCATCTGTGATTCAATGGCTCTGGGTGCTCCCTCCAACAACACAGATGTACAGCAACCTCTTTATACCTTGATAAATGGGTCTTTGTCAATTGCTGTGACATTCATCACCTGGTGGCCAGCCTACAAGGCTCAGCTTTGGAGGAGAAATATACAGTCTCTTGCTGGTCCTGAACTCAAATGCCCTTCCATCTGACAAGAGTCTACCAGAGATTGCTCTCCCCTGGAGTAGCCACTAAGAACTATGGTGGTTTCACTCTACACCATAATAAAACATTGAGGAAGAACTACTGTGAAGGAAGTTACATATAAACATACATGTTTGGTTTATTGGTCTCAGATAAATCAAAACCTTAGGGCACTTTATAATCTCAGTCTGGGGGTTTTCTTCATCTTTTCCAGTGAATTCTTATTTTCCATAATGATGCGGACTCCTTGGACAACTGATAGATCTTGAAAGACTGACTTTAAAGGATTCACTCAAGCAATAGTATTATTCAGATTATCAAGTTTTATTTTTTTTCCTTTAATAAAACTCATATGGTAAATCCTTCGAACATTATGTAAAAGGATAAATGCCATCACCATCTCAAAGAAAAGTTCTCAGGAGCAGAACGCATATATTTCATCTGCTTGACCACAGTGCCATCTCATGGTCATTTTTAAAAGTGCTACTCTAGCCAACCAAGTTACTGTGCTGCTTTTAGCAAATGGTGCTGTTGCCGTTTTGTGCGTCACTGGAAAGTATTCATAAAGCATTGAATTATTCTGTATGATATGATATGCAACAAGTACAGTGCAAATTATTTTGTGTATGGAGTGTGATAAAAGCAAATTTAGGATTTCAAGGAATGACTGTAAATAAAATATACTTGAAAGTGAATGAATGGCATGCTGAGTGTGTCTTAGATGTGTCAGCACAAGGGAGCCTGCAAACAGGACACAGGATTATGAAGATTCAGCCTGCCTGATTTGCCCTGTATCATTTGGAGGCACTAAGGTATGGAAGAATGACTCAAATTTGGAGTCAGAAGACTTGGGCTCAAATTCTGCTTCAGCCACTGTGGAACCTTGTCCAATGTACCTCACCTCTCTGCGCCTCACTTTCCTTTCCTATGAGAGAGGGAGTCCTACTCAGTTTCCCTAAAGGTCTCTCGCAGTTCTAAACTTATGATTCTATGACCTTATTTTTCTTGTTCTTAATTTCATGAACATTTATTAAGCTCTCTATGTCGTGTGGAAGAAATATAAAAATGGATCTTAAAAATCCACATTCTCATTGCTACTATTATCATCTGTCTGACAAAATTACTTGGTAGAACCAATATAAAATTAAGTGATTATTAAGCATCTACATCCTACAATTCAAATGTTTAGGCATTGTATTTATGCACACAAACAACATGGAAAATTGAGGCAATTACCTGTACTAGGTTTTGTCCTAGTCTTGTGAATACGTTGGTTAAAGAAGTTCTGGTTAAAAAACTTTTTTACCAATGTAGAGTCTTAAGAGGGTTGACTAGAACCTTTATTTACTTGCCCAGGATCAAGCAGTAATTATATGCACATAAATTGTAAGAGTATATTTACTTGAAATATTCTGGGATATTTCAACCCAAAATTGTAGGGAGTCAAAAAAGTTTATTTTAATGAAGTAATTGCCCCAATTCTACCTTTCACTTTCCCTGAGTAGAAGGGACTTATGAAACATAAAGAGTAGAGATCTCTCATCAGCAAGTCCCCAAAGCTAAAGAAGGAAAACACTGGGGCCCAAGGTGAATTGGGCTACTTTTGTCTTTGGCATCATTCAAAGATTTCTTTCTTTTTTGTTTCTTTTATCTTCCCCCACCCTTGCCCCTCAGGCACTGAATATTTTAAGGCCTCCAGCTTAGGTCAGGACCTAATAGTTCTCCACCAAGTTTCTAACTGTCTGACTCCTCCCCAATCAAAACTAGCCTCTTCTCTGTCCCATTCCCTTAGGGACCTGTTCTGTGATAATGAATTGATCAGAACTAAGTATAGCTAATGTTTTCGTGGTTAAAACTGACTCAACTTGCACCTAGATAGCCGTGGTAACCTTAGAAAAGTGATACCCTTTACTCAGCTTTTCTCCATTGTTTCTCATTCTCTCCATGAAGTATACATCTTTTATTATGTATATATTGATAAAGATGGCTATGTATATATGTATATACACAGATATGTTCAAACAATTGATGCAATATTTATATATTTATATGGAGGAAGAGAGAGAAACTAATGAAAACAAATTGTATTTATATACATATATATACATACATATGGGCATGTTTGTATTTTGTATATTTCAATGTGAAACTGCGTTCTAAGATTTTTAATATATCCCTTGACTGTCACAGCAGACTAAAGTGATATAGTGCCTACTCATTATAAAATGAGTAGGATAGGTATTTTCACTTTGACAACTATCTAAAATACCTATTAGTCCAAAAGCTTACATGAAAATCTGAATGACATGACAAGAAGAGAAGAGAATAGAAGAGAAAAGAGGGGGCACCAGGCTGCGGAAGGTATATTTTTTCAGTGGAGGATTTTTCCTAGTGCCCTTCATATCATACTATATAGGTATCTATTCTCTCAATATGTTGTGCCAATTGTGTTTACTTTGTCATAAGACTTGTTTCTTGAACACTTGGACCACTTGGAATAGTGTAAATGATGAAACAAAATTATTTATCTTTTTTTAAAACTCCAATAGTTCACTATGATGTATACTATAATATGTCAACCTAGCCAGACACATTTGGAGAATAGACAGCTTTTATACCCATTTGGGGTATCAAGACATGGAGCTGAGATTCAGAAACCTATCTTCTAGTCTGAACTTTGCCTCTAGTTAGCCATGTGTCTTTGAGCAAGTCACAACTTCTCTGGACTTCAGTTTCCTCCTTCATAAAAAGAGCAGGTCAGAGTATCATCTAAATCCCCTTCAGCTATAAAGTTGCATGAGTCTATGTCTGCTAGGGAAGCCCTCTCACATCTTTGATGATGTAAGGCATAGCTCCGTGTACAAATGTGATAGGGGACGTTTAAAGGGTTTCCACATTTTTTTCCAAATTCCTCAGAACTAAAATCTGAGACATTTTTATTTTCATGTTTACATGAAAAACCTGTTAGTATTAGACTATGATTGATCTTACCCAACAGCTCAATGTCTCCTGGGAAGAAGGTCTCCTGCAGATTATCCCAAGGATCTGTGGTTTGCTCTGACATAGAACGTTGTTGTCAATAACTTGAATAAAAGTGGCATACTTATCAAATTTGCAAATGACACAACATTGAGAGATTGCTAGCACACTGAGTAACAGCATCACAATTCAAAAACATCTTGACAGGAGAGATTATTGGGGAAAATCTAGTAAGATGAAATTTAGTAGGAAGAAATACTGTGTTGCACATGGGTTCAAAAAATCAACTTCCCAAGTACAAGATAAGTGAGGACAATAAAAATCTAAAGAAGTCACCTATCATAGTAAAGAGACTTATTGCCACATGAAGAACTAGTTGAAGGAATTGAGTATATGATCCTGGAGAGCAGAAATTTTAGAGTGGATATAGTAGCTATCTTTAAGTAAATGTCATATACTAGCCATCCCACAGTTGCCAATGCAACAAACCCTATTCCCCACCTCCAAGTGTCTACTCCCTTACTGCCACATGTCTCTTCCCTCACTCCTAAATCTACATATCTAGCCTTCATCTCTATAGTACTGCATCAACAACTATTTTTTTTTGGATATATTGAACTGGTTGTCAGGTAGACATCAAGAACTCAACATACACAAAACACAATTTATTTTCTTTCCTTTTGCTCCCCTTTTCCCAACTTCTTAATTGTTATCAAGGCATTATCATATCACACAGGCTCACAACTGTGGTATTATCTTCAAATCCTCACTCTCACTAATCCCACAAATTCAGTCCATTGCCAAGTACCTTCACAACAAATCTTCTTTCCAATCACACAGTTGCCATCTGAATGTAAGCCCCTAACATTTCTTTTCTGGACTATTGTAGTAGTCTTTTAGCTGGTCTCTCTACCTCAATTCTCTCCCTTCCCCAGTCTATCCCCCATTTGTCTACTGAAGTCATTTTCACAAAGTACTGATCTGACTATGTCACCACCACCCCCATGCAAATACTTCATTGACTCCCTATTACCTCCAAAATCAAATATAAAATCCTCTGTTTGATATTTAAGTCCCTTCACAACTTTTATAGTCTTCTTACGCTTACCTCCTCTCCATATACTCTACAATCCAATGACCCCAAAATTCTTTCTGTTTCTTGCACACAACACTCAATCTCCTGACTCCCTCCACGCCTTTTCACTGGATGTCCCTAATGGTTGGAATGTTCTCCCTCCACCCTTCTGTCTGTTTCATGACTCAGCTCAAAATCCAATTTAAGCAAGAGTCCTTTCACTGTTCCCCCCACCCCAGAAGCTCCTTTTCTTCTAAGATTTCTTCCCATTGACTCTGTATATATCTGTTTAAATACCCATTTATGTATATGCTATCTTCCCCATTAGAATGCTCTTTGGAGGGGTGGAGCCAAGATGATGGAGTAGAAGCACAAACTTGGCATGGACTCCAGCTTCAACCACTACTAATACCTGTAAAGAAATGACTCTAAACAAATTTTAAAACTACAGAACTCATAAAGTGACAGAGAGAAACAAATCTCCTGCTGAAGACAACCTGGCAGGCCAATTGGAAAGGTCTATCGCAGCACTCTGAGAGCTGAGCACAGTCCCACAGGAGCTGCATGGTTCCAGCCCCAGGGCAACCCCAACCAGCAGCAGCCAGAGAAGACTTCAGGAGAGTAAATCACCATCAGCTATGGTGCTTCCAGCCTTTTGTAATGGTAATTAATTTGTTTGATCAGGTGTTAAGTAGATCCTAGTAACCTAGTGTTAAGTATAGAACTCTGTCCATTGGTGAAAAGGTGTGAATTCCCAGAACTCTGTCCATTGGTGAAAAGGTGTGAATTCCCCTG
>CM053596.1:80964952-80992828 GCA_028646575.1 Pseudocheirus occidentalis | reverse complement strand
CAAAACAGGCAAAGGAGATGAACTAGTTCCACAGCACCTGTTAAATCCAAAATTTTCCTGTTCCTCATTTATACTAGTATCTGGCCCTTCTGTCTAGAGACCTTTTGTACTGCCAAGGTGAATAGACTTGCCTTTCTATTTTCCTCTCACAATTTCTGTTTCAGTAAAACTCATTTCCCGCTTCATTCAGTGGAAAACTCCACTTCTCTAAAGGAAAAGGAGCTTCAAGTTGTAATCTATTTTAAAAAATAACTTATTTCATCAGTGCCCTGCCCAGTACTAATATTTTGGCCAACTATGTACTTCTCTCAGACGTCAATAGCCATGGGTTACTGATCTCCATACCATGGTCCCTTCAAGGCTCAGCTCAGATCCCGTCTTCCACAAGAGACCTTTCCTGATTCTCTATTTCCCCTCAATCCTTATCCATTGCTAGAACCTTTCTTCTAAGATGACCTTCCATTTATTCTGTATTTGTCTTGTATATGTCTAATTGTTAGCCTGCCGTTTCCCTCTTTAAAATGTGAGCTTCTTGAGGGCAGAGACTGTTCCCCCCATTTTCTGTATCCCTAGCCCTAAGCAAGCACACAGCAAGCTTGCTGACAGACTAACTTTTCCATCTGGTCAGTTGAACTATGTGAGTGGAATTAAATTATATTCAAATCATGTGACCTGTTTTGGCAAAATAAGACTAGATAGTCAAAGACAAGAAGGAAAAAAGAGAGAACTTGATTCTTCCCTGCCTTTCATCCTACTCTCTGTTGACTCATTATGTAATTCTGTCAAATCCCCAGGTAGAATGTCAGTCTGTCTTGAAAACTACGTTTATTAAAAACTTCATTTATTACAGACACTTGAGAAACTAGAGAGCATAGAGATTAGTTCGTGATATCTTTTTCTGAATCGACTTTATTATTGATTCATTTTTGTCTGTTTCAGAAATGTTTAAAAAAGCTTTGTACATTTTCCTTGTGGAGAATGCTAGCAGGAGTTAAGGACCATTAATCTTCTGGTTTGTCTGCCCCATGGTCTCTACATAGAAGTGGTCCTGTTAGATGTCCATGAGAGGAGGAGGACTTCTAGTAGTAGTACCAAGTGAGAACTTATGTTTAAATTCAGCTACCCTTCCCCACCTCAAAAAAAAAAAAAGACAGACGGGTCCTAAGTCAAATCACAAAAATGGCAACAATAAAAAGAGAAAGGAATCAGTTTCCCATAATGTTACTCTGGAAAGCAATAGAAGACCAGCCTATTGACTCATTGCTTTTACTCAGCCACAGTCTTAACACCCCCCCCAACTCCTGCTTGCTGCCTGCCATGCTGGTCCTCTGCCCGAGCTTCCCATAGTGACAGGGATATTTGTGGTTGTCTTACCGTCTTCCATAAGTATTGATTTAGCTAGAACCCCTTACGTCTTAGAAGTTCTCAGATTTGCCCAACCTTGATCGCCATATGAGACAGAGTGGACAGTTGTGGATTGATTGTTCCAAAACTATCTAAAATATAAATGAAAAAGCTCCTAGTAAAAAAGCTTGAGTACAAGCTTGAGCATAAGCTGTCATTTTAGTCTTCCTCCCTTCCCATTCCTACCCCTCACTCCCAGAACCACAAAGACAAATGGAAAGGGATCAAATAAATTAAAAGTGGAAATATTGCTGAAGGGAAGAAGGAGACATATAATGGATCACAAGCTTTGAATTAAAAGAAAACTTAGAAGTTATATAGTCCAACCATCTCATTTTACTGATGAAGAAATCAACAGGTGGAGAGATTAGGACTTGTCCATGGTCACGTGCGTAATAAGTGGTAGAGTCTGATTTTGAATTTCAGTCTCATACCTCTAAACACAGGGTTCTTTCAGCAGATGAATGAATGAGACTTCATGGCTAAGTACGGCTTTCATCAATTACCTTGAAATCACAAAGAACATGCCAAAGAACAGAAAAGGATGATGAAAAAAATGAGAAAGACATTCATAGGAAAACAGCAAGATAATAAAGTGAGCCTACAGTTAAAAAGGTTTATTTTAATGATTAAATAATACATCATAAAAAAAATCCACTTTATTACAGGAAAACTCCAATAATGATATCGAAAGATATATTAAAAAACCCAAACTACTGTTAAGATCTTCAAATAGTTCAAAAGAACAATAAAAAGAAAACAAAATATTTTTTAAAAATTAAATAAAATGGGAATTAGATTGTCAATAAGGAGCAGAGAATTTAAAAGTTAGAAAGGACCTCCAGTAGCCATCTAATGCAACTCATTCACCAAAGGAATCTTCACTATAACATACCAAACAGCAGTCATCTGGTCTCTGCAGGAAGATCTCCAAGAATGGGAAACATCATCCCTTGAGATAAATCATTCCACTTTTGCACAGTTCAATCTGTTAGCGAGTTTTTCCTGATATCAAATCTTATTTGAAACTTCTACCACAGTCTGGGTTCTCAGAGAACATTCAGTATGGAGAGCGTGCTGACAGGGTAGGACAGCATTTCAGAGGGATGTGTACCATCCACAGAATGGGCATGTAGTAAATGAAAAGACTGAGTGTCAGATAGGGCCAAATCTCAAATTTCTTAAGTTTGGTGTTATTGCCAAGGCAAGCTCTGAATCTTGCATTGCTGAAAAAAATTTGCTTTCTTTGGTGAGTACAATGGGATTCACTGCCTAAGATACCCTTGTTCTCTGCAGAGAAAGCCTCAAATTCAATTCTGCTAGACAGGCAAATGTCAGGAACTCTCTCAGAAGGCTTGGGCTCAGAAACTCCCACTGGCCAGGCCACATGGCCAATCACATGTTTATCTTCCATGTGTTTATCCAATGATCCTGTGAGTGACTCCTACTCAGGAAGAAAGTTGGAAGCAAAAAGACAGAGCTCCATCAGCTTTGTTCTGCAGGGGAGCTTAGTGAGCTATCTTTTCTAACAAGAGTCTGCCCTAAAATCCCGAGGCAACCATCTCATCCTGTGGAACAGTACCTGTCTGGGTGTTGCCATTGTCTAGGCACAAGTAATCCACTTTGAACAAAAAGAAGTGGTTTATTCTAATAGTCTGATGAAAAGGGAGTTGCTTATTCAATAACTAAATTATGCTTACTTTCTAAGAAAGGCTAAACCACAGGGTGGCACTCTGAGTCTGTAAGGGGTAATTTTATTACTCTGTCAGAGAAGCAGGATTTCACTGGAATGTCAGTGTTGACTGAATGATAAACCCAAGTTTACCTCCCTTGTGGGAAGGAACAAATGGGCTATTTGAATGTTTTCTGTGTCTCTTTAGGGGCTTCTGTGATTTTGCATCTTTTGTGGGGTAAAATAAAGGCTATCCCATTTTCAACACTCATTTAGTAACTTGAGTTCCTAGGTAGAAGTTGGAGACCTTCTTACACACATAGGAGGAAACCTAGACATGAGACATATTATTTGTGTATATAGAGGTTTTCCTGAAGTATTTTAGTAGGGGAAATGGGTCAAGGGAAGAGAGAAACTGACAGTCTTAGGAAATCTCTCATGATAGTACCAAGCCCACAGGAGTCTAGAGATTCAAGGGAGTGTACTTGAGGACCTAGAGAGCCATGTGTGGTCTCTAGGCCACAGAATTCCCTCCCCTTGTCTAGGGTCATTGGAAGGACAAATGGCAGAGAGGAGAGAAGGGGGTTAGGCTTCTTTAAGTATTTAAGTCAATTAAATCACCTTAACTAAATTAAAGTGTTAGCATGCTGAGCCTTAATGTTGTTGCTGTTTAGTAATTTTTCTGTCATGTCCAACACTTTGTGAACCTTTTTCTTGGCAAAGATACTAGAGAGGTTTGGCCATTTCCTTCTCCAGTTCATTTTACAGATGAGGAAACTGAGACAAAAGGGATAAATTAGTTGCTTAGGGTCACACAGCTAATAAATGTCTGAGGCTGGATTTGAACTCATGAAGATGAATTTTCCTGACTTCAGGCTATAATTACCTGAGGCTTTAAGAAGCTGAAGAGACTTTTCAATTGACTGAAACATAAACTTCAGATCATAGATTTTTAATCTGGGTTTCATTAACTCATAAGAATGTTTTGATAAACATATTCAAAAGAAATCCATTTCCTACATGATCCTTTGTGTTTTACTTTAGGCATTTAAACACTATTCTGAGAAGGAGTCCATAGACTTCACCAGGCTGCCAAAAGGTTTCACAACACAGAAAAGGTTGAGTCTCTGCTTTTGACTAAATGCAAAAAAAAGGTCCTTGATCAACTAAAAAGATGCTACACAGGAAGTTTGTTTGGGTTGGCTGGAGAAACGTGCTTATACTCTAACAGTCACTCATAAAATATAAGGTCAATTGGGGTCTGAGAAGTTTGAGAACGTGACCATAGAAAGGAGAGAGTGTTCTCTCCAAACATCTGACAAGGAGTTGTTTCCTTCCCACTCACTTTGGCCAGGGAATAACCTTTGAGTTCTGAAGGGTACTGCAGATTTGGACTTTTTCATTGGCATCACTTATAAAATGCTTCTGTGTGTCAAGGCACTGCGCTGAGTGGTGGGGATGCATATTTAATGGAGATTTGGCATGAGCCTAGACTAACATGGCATCACCTATGTGGAAGAGTAGGGAACTGTTTGTGGGATCCTGGGAGAACTAGAGGCTACATGGACATTCTATGTTAACCTTACCATGTGGTTGGGAGCAGCCTTTTTTCCAGTGGCTGAGCAGCTGTAATTGTTGGTTTCATTAAAATCTACCTAGCTCAGCAACAGCAGTAGCTTTTGGTTAAGTGTTAAGGGTTGCCTGCTTCCTCCAAGCCTCCACCCAGTCCCCATTCAAAATTAGGTCGTGTGGCCCTGAGAAATTGGCCTGCAACCTGGGACTTTGATCTTTTCTATCCCTTTTCTATTCTAAGAGCAAAAAGCAGAGGATCTGAACTGGTCCAAGAGCAAAGTCATGGGGATTTGGAATTCCAGGAATCCAGACTGGATGTTGCAGACCTAAGGACTCCAGTTCTAGGATTGCAACTCAGTGGCAGGTTTTAAGGTCTCTAAGAGTTACATCTACCTAGCCAATGGAAAAAGGGTGCTCCCAACACGTGGTGGGCTAACATAGGATGTCCGTGTATACATGAGTCTTCTAGTCTCTCAGCATCAGTCCCCTTACAACTTCTATACGGGCAATGTCCTCTTGGGTGGTCTAGGCCTATACCACACTCCTATTACACAAAGAAAGGAAGTACAAACAAAAGCAAAAACATGGTCTCTGCTCTCAAGGAGCTCACTTTCTAATGATGTACTAGCTATATCCCCAGAGCAGCAATAGCAGTATCTACACTGGGAGACACGGACAGGATCTACAAAGAGCAAGAAAAGAAACAAAAAATTGTGTCATCACTAAAAATATTTTGAGGTCTCCAGCAAAGGACTTCTGTGAGCTGTAAAGCTACCTTTTTGCCACACACATATATCACTCCTACCTCGACGTCAGAAGCAAGTGCTTTATGTGAATCTCTCTCTCCTGACTACCTTTCATCCCTTTTCTGGAATCTTCTGTGCTTGGTCTATGGGCAGCTAGGTGACCCAGTGAATAGAGTGGCAGGCCTGAAGTCAGGAAGACTCACCTTCCTGAATTCAAACCTGGCCTCAGACACTTACTAGTTGTGTGACTCTGGGCAAGTCACTTCACTCTATTTGCCTCAGTTTCCTCATCTATAAAATGAGTTGGAGAAGGAAATGGCAAATTGCTCTAGTGTCTTTGCCAAGAAAACCCCAAATGACATCTGTCAGGACCCCCATGCCAAGACCACCCCTCTCTTTTTATTCCTCTCTTTTTACTAATAAGAGAACCCTGTTTTTCAGAATTAAGGTCCAGCAATCAAGCTGTGCCCTGAATTTGACGTAACAACAATCTTTTGTGTTCACCCTCCAGATGAACTTTGACATAGAAAAATCCTATAATTGTTTCCACACCAGCCCCAGATGGTCTCTGAGCTCAGACAAGCACGTGCAGGACCCATGTTCTGGTCATGAAGTCCTGTTATGAATCAAACTTTTCTTATTATTGGGTTATCCCTCATTGTCAGGGCTACATCTCACTGTGTAACCACATATGTATTAAGATTTGGTCTCATTAAAGTGGATTTCCTTCTAGGAGACACTCTGGCACATGTATCTAGTTTTCTTCCTCCAGTGGACTAAAGAAAGCTTTTCATTTATGACCCCACTGTTAGCTCTTTGTTTTTCTTTTCTTTGTTTTTCTTTTCTTTTCTTTTTATTTTCTTTTATTTCATTTTATATCTTATCATATCTCATATTATCTTATCTTATCTCTTAGAGTTAACTCTGGTTGTGATAACCTGTGTGAACTCTGATATTTTTCAGAGTTAGCTGTGATTGGGACAGTCTGTGTGAGTTCTTTGGTATTTTCAGAGTTAACAGGGGTTGCATAACTTCTGTGACTTTTTGGTCATTTGTTTTCACACATGATAGATCATGAAGATTCAGCCATGACTGAAACAACTGAACAAATGTTTTGAGCCTTCTATGTTAGAAACTTCCATACCTCACATAGCCTTACTACCGTGACATCAGAGGTAGCAAACCAATCAAATATTACTACTCACCACCTCCTCCTTCATATGAAAGTCTTGGCCTTTATCCAGATAACTGGACTGCCCTGTTATCTCGTGGATTTAAGCATTTTCAACTGAACTAGAATGAGTAATCAGACCCTAGCACGGAAGTTCTTAACTCTTTTATGTCAAAACTCCTTTGTCAGTCTGGTGAAACCTATAGCTTCCTCTCAGAATGATCTTTTTAAATGAATGAAATAAAATACATGGGATTCAACAGTAAATAAATTATACTGAAATCCAGTTATTATTATATTATATATAATATATATATTACTATAACTATCAACCTCTTAGTCCTTCTAGGCTCTCAACCTAAGTGACTCAAACTCCTCACTCTCTCTCACCCCATATATCCAATTTGTTGCCAAAATTGTCAGCCCTGCCTCCAAAATATCTCTTGTATATATCCCCTTCTCTCTTCAAACATTGCCACCTCCCTGATATAGATTCTTATTACCTCATGTTTATCACAACAGCCTGCTGGTGGTTTTCCTTCCTTAACTCACCTTTTCCTTCTGCAGTCCAGCCTCCACTCATCCCAGCTCTGTGCTTTCACTGACTGTCTCCCCACATTCAGAATGCTTTCCTTCTCTCCTCATCTCAACCTTCTGGCATGTCTGGCTTCCCTGAGGTCTCAGCTAAAATCCCACCTTTGCAAGAAGCCTTTTCCAGTCCTCTTTAATGCTAGTGTCTTCCTTCTGAGATTATATATACTTTATGCTCTGTACATATTTGTTTGTACATTGTTGTTTTTATATTGGCTACCCCATCAGAATGTGAGTACCTGAAAGTCAGGGACTGTTTTTTGCCTTTCTTTGGATTCCCAGTGCTTAGCTCAGTACTTTGTACTTAGACATTTAATAAATGCTTATTAACTTGAATTAGTTTATTGGACAATATGAGTGACCTAGTGTAAATAAGGAGGATTTTATTATTTTATTTTATTATCTTGTCTATTTCCAGGTGTTAGATAATAACTCCCAGAATAGCCCCAGGGATTTTAGATAGTAATTTCTAGAATCAGAGTGATCGACAGTTATGCTGAGGCTGTGCTGTGAAATATGGGTATGACATAATTTATATTTGCTATGCTTGTGCAGAATAATAATGTTGCTAAAGTTAACCTGTCAGCTTATTGTTGGAGAGATGCATTCTTCATCTGTTGCCCTATAAAGCAAGTGAGCACTGGTCAGTGATAGGAGAATCTGTGTGTGCCTTGACTGGTCCCCATCAAAGCTTCAGGGGATTTAGGGGACTGCACAAGCTGTGCCTGTCTTGATTGACCCCATCGAGATGTAAAAATAGTTGCCTCCTCCTTCTCACTGGTCCCTGTGAGAAGAGTGATTAGGGAATGCTGTAGGAGTTAGTGCTCCCATTATCAGCAACCATCTTTTGAGAAGACTAGACTGAAGTAAGATTATTAACCCTTCTGAAGCTGTCTTTTTGTCCTTCCTGTCTGGCCAGATCAAGTGTGAACCTGTTAGAGGCTGGAGTCCTAAAACTCCAGTGCCTCCTTTGTGTTATCTGTGAAACACCTAGAAACAAATGAATTGTAAGTATGAAGTATGGAAGTTTCCAGAAGGGTAGGAAGAGCAGAGCAAGAAGTCCAGAGCAGAGAAAGCATGCCTCAGGGGAACCATAGGCACTTCAGAGAGGGTTATGATTACCAGGTGCTTTGGATAATTACATCAGTCTAAAGATTATTACTACCAAACTATAATTTTAGGGATTTAAGAGAGTCTTACAATCCATCTGTCCAATCTACTCATTTTACAGGTGAGAAAAATGATGCCCAGAGAATTCAGTCACCTTGTCTAAGGTCACACAGGTAGAACTTGAACTTGAACCAAGGTCCTTTGAACCCAAATACAATGCTGTTGTTACTGTTGTTATTATATTATACTCTGCTCAGGAGAAAAAAAAAAGCTATTATTCAGAGAAGCAGTCTTTGTGGAGATGCAACCTAGCTATGGATAGCCAGGTGGTTCAGGGGTAATGACCCATAGTTTAAGAAGTGATAAAGGGGTTGTGAGTGGGAAAAGTTTAAGAAGCCCTGAGCTAGAGAACCAGGCCTGCAGTCAGGAAGACTTCTCTTAATGAGTTCAAATTTGACCTCAGACACTTACTAGCTGTGTGACCCTGGGTCTTAAGGTCACTTAACCCTGTTTGCCTCAGTTTCCTCACCTGTAAAATGAGATGGAGAAGGCAATGACAAACCATTCCAGTATCTTTGCCAAGAAAACCCAAATGGGGTCACAAAGAGTTAGATGACCACCTAGCTATTGTCTCTATAGCCACAGCTACCGAAGATCCAGAAAAGAAAATTCTTGACGCCAAAATATTCTGCACTTTAAAATGGATCAAGGCTAAAAAACAAATGTAGTTTTACCAAAGGAAATGACGCTAAAGATGCATTACCTTCTACTTTGCCTCTATTCTGTAAGGAACACTCTCCATTTCTATCTGACTTGCTTCTGAAATCTCCTATATTTGTTGTCTCCCTCTATTAGAAGGTAAGCTCCTTGAGAGCAGAGGTTGCCTTACTTTTCTTTATTTATATAATGCCCCCAGCACTTTTCATATATGAAGTGCTTAGCAAATGTTCATCTATCCTTCCTTCCTTCCTTCCTTCC
This sequence comes from Pseudocheirus occidentalis, assembly GCA_028646575.1. Taxonomy (NCBI): domain Eukaryota; kingdom Metazoa; phylum Chordata; class Mammalia; order Diprotodontia; family Pseudocheiridae; genus Pseudocheirus; species Pseudocheirus occidentalis. The sequence goes on along the minus strand of CM053596.1, from coordinate 80,983,584 downwards.
TTCCTTCCTTCCTTCCTTCCTTCCTTCCTTCCTTCCTTTCTTCCTTCCTTCCTTCCACCCCTAGTAGGTGATTCCCTCGCTTTGATCATCCTCTTGCTTCCAACATAATTTGAAACTCCCTCTTTATTGTATTTATCAGTCATAGCAAGACTTTGTTCAGACTGGGTTTGAGCCTTCTTCACGGTCTTCTGAATGCATCCTGTCCCTGATTTTTTTTCATTTTCTGTTGCCATTGCACAGTTTCTATCTTTTGAACTCATGCTTCTTGAAATTCAAATTGCTCAGTGAGCTTTCTGTTCAGCCAGAGTGAATTCTTTTATCATCTTCACCCTTTTTTCCACTTTGGACTAAATCATGACAGTATTACAAGGAGAAACTTTACTTTCTTTTTTTTCTTTTTTTAAAGCTTCAGAAGGTTTCTTTGAACTATGGTATAGGGCAAAGAGAACCGATTCTTGAGTCAAATAGGCCTGGTTCAATCTTACCTTAGATGATTTTATTCTTTATATGATCTAGAGCAGGTCACTAAAGCTTCTCTGGACCTAAGTTTGTTCATTTGCAAAATGAGGTGAGACTATCAGTGATGTCAAACTCAAATAGAAATAGATCTTTGCAGGCTGTATATTGTTAGAAAACCACAAATTAGCATTATCTCTATCATATTTTGTTTTATTTTGTCAAACATTTCCCATTTGCATTTTGATCTGTTTTGGGCAGTACTTAAGAATTTTGCAGCAGCTTGCAGCCTGTAGGTTGGGGGTTTAAAACATCTGGATTACATGAAATTACGTATCTCTTCCAGGTCTAAATGCATGATCTTGTGACATCCATTTTAGTGTCTCTTTAAATGGGATACCTATATATTATTTCCCCAAATGCTTTGTAATCTGCACATGTATACACACACACATATACAGACTAGTGAAAATGATTATCCGTGAATAATTTTTATAATGATAATAATAATTTAGCTAATAATTATTAATAATTCCTCACTTCCCTGAGGGGAAAAACCTTCAAAACCCCAAGGAGCTAAATGCCCTGGCATCTCTCCAGGTGAGGCCACATCAAGTGGAGCCAAAGTTAGGCTGAATCAGACAACTCTAGTTCCATATTTATTATTATATTGTTGACTCTCAGGCAACAGATGATATCCGTGATCATGGCTGCTACATGTTCATAGAATAATTAGAAATTAGGAACTAATACTAGAGTGTATTGGTTTAGGTTCAAAGAAAGTTGATTAGGAAGAAAATGCTGATTCTCTCTGTTTTGAATACCTCACTGTTGTTCAGTCATTTCAGTTGTGTCCAATTCTTTGAGACCCCATTTGGAGTTTTCATGGCAAAGATATTGGAACGGTTTGTCATTTCCTTCTCAACCTCGTTTTACAGATGATAAACTGAGGCAAACAGGGTTATTAAGTGACTTGCCCAGGGTTACATAGCTAGTAAGTGTCTGAGATCAGATCTGAATTCAGGAAGATGAATCTTCGTGACTCTAGGTCCGGTGCTCTATCCACTGTGCCATCTAGCTGCCCCAAATATCTCTCTGCAGCTACCCTGATCTAGGCTGCCTTGAACCACATTGCTTTCACTTACCTCTGATCTCCCACAGTTCTACTCCTATCAGTACAAAATGAATTTATAGTTTTGTTCTCTCATTTTGAAATGATCATATTTAAACCTGGCTTTCTCATTAATGTTATAAATTCCTCTAGGGCAAGAGACATTATCTGTCTCAGTATATTATTTGTTACTTTCCCAGTCCATTGTTCCTGCTTTTTTGAGACTTAAAAGATTTCCACAGAAGCAGTGAACTAATGGCCAATCATGCTAAAAACCTCATACTTTTGTTGGTGTATTTTTACTCTTTTCTATTGATTTCATTTAATTTTTTTGCATCACCAATATTTCTCCTAGTATTTTTCCTTCTCCCCTCTGACAGAGTCATATATAACAATATTTTTCAAGAAAAAAGAAAAATAAATCAGCAAAACTAATCAATATATTGAACAAGATCCCAAAATATTTGCAATGTACTACATTCATGAACCTCTCACCAGTATAAAGGAGTGGGTTGTGGTTGTCTTCTGATATTTCTTCTTTGCTACCAGACTTTTCTTTTGTAATTTGGCAAGTTCACATTTTGATTGCTTTGTGGTTCTTTCCATTTATATTGTAGTCCTTGTGTATATTGTTTTTAGAACCTACTTACTTCACTCTGCATCAGTTCAGGTAAATCCATATTTCTCTATCTTAATCATCTTTGTTGTTTCTTATAATAACATTTCATTTTATTCGTGTGTCACAATTTGTTTAGCCATTCCCCAAACTATGGCCATCTACTTTGTTTCCAATTCTTTGCTATTATAAGAAGTGTTGCTACAAATATATTAGTTTACATAGAGATTTCTGATCAATGTTTTCCTTGGGGTATAAAGCTAATAGTGGAATTCCTGGGTCAAATAGTATCGACAGTTTTTGGTCATTTTATTTGCATAAGCCTAAATTGCTTTGTAGAATGGTTGAACTGCGTTTTAACCCTTGCAAGTAAACTGGGCTAACTTGAGATGTTCATGAAGAGGGGAGAAAAGAGAAGAAGACTTGGTAAGCATAAATCTAGACCATAGTCATTGCAGAAACATGGGCATATAAATCAATCTTTGGAGAGCAAGAATATTTCATTATATAGCAATTGGAGTAATACAGGTCTGTGTCAAGATCATTATAAGGTCTTCTTGTAATGATAAAGCAATGAAGGGGATTGCTGACTTAATTAGAGGTTCCTCTCTGTACCCAACACCTAGGTCATACCATGGGCATATCTGGATTAGATAGCTGTATGGCTCAGTGGATAGAGCACCATATCTGGAGTCAGGAAGACTTGAGTTCAAATCAGATAGTATTGCTGTGTGACCCTGGACAAGTCACTTAAACCTGTTTGCCTTAGATTCTTCATCTATAAAATGAGCTAATGAAAGACACAACTATACAGTACTAGCAGCAGCAGCAACAGCATCTGGATTGCCACATACAACAAGTGTACTTGGAAGTGTAGAAAAGGAAAAAGTATACTGTATACAGAAAAGAGCAGGGTTGTTTTAGCACTCACTTTGAGGAGCATTAGACTATAAACTCCTTGTGTAATGAATGAACAAATATGATTAGCTTCTCACCTCTGATGTCACCTTGCCCTTGTGAGATGATCATTTGGCACAGCCCTGTAGTCCCCCAATTGTTGCACCATGACATTTGCCTGATTTCTAGAAATCTATTTATATACCTAGGTTTCCTCTGTGACTATGATCTGAATTTATCTGTACCAAACCTTCTTCTCTTCTCTTCCTTTCTCATGGGCATCTCAAGTTAGCCAACTTCACTGCAAGAGCTAAAACAGTACAAAAGGGTAGATGGGCATCCACTAGCTGAGAAGTTGAAAGTTTCCTGCAAAGATGATGCCCTAATTATGTGGGACAGGGTGGAGGGGACCAAGAAAAAGAGAATGATTAACAGAGGCAACCTGTCACAAGAATGGTTAGTTTCGCAAAAGATACTTGTATACTACCTAAGTATTCCCCCATAGTAGCTAGTATAGTTCTTGATACTTGAAATGTGTTGAATAAATACTGGTTGAATGGATATGAATTAATTATATAAATACTGAAAGCATATGGTAGTTCACATATAAAGTGCCATTACCAACAGCTACTTTGATGTATCTGGTAGAAATTGCTCTTGTCTTTACTGCATAGAAGATGAAACTCAAGAAGTAGATGGACAAACAGTCATCCAACATCACAAAATTATTTGGTTTCAGAATCAGAGAGAATAACAGATCAGTTTTTATATTTGATTCCAACTCTGGAACTCTTGGGTTATATGAGAGGTTTCTCAAAAGTTTCATGAAGAACAGTTGATAATAATGAATATTTTAGTTTCTGAGCCAGCAGATTAAAAAAAAATTATTTTCAGAATGATTCAATGCTAGGAGAAAAAAGACATCAACATCTCATTAAATGGAAGATTACTCATTCATAATGTTTCTTGCATCCTTCCTGTCATTTTTGTTCTTAATATCCCCCTATTGTAATATAGACACCAATTCCGTCATCTGATTTTTTTGTAATAGATTATTAGTTGGTCTTTTGGCCACAAATCTCTTTCCTCTATCATCCGTCCTATATGTTATTGCCAAATTTAACTTCCTAAAATTATGCTTTTATTGTGACATTCCCTTGCCTCAAAACCTTCAATGATTTCCCGATTCCTATAGGATGCAGGCCAAATTTCTCAGTTTAGCATTCAAGATGCTCTTCTCTCTGGCCCCAATGTACTTTTTAAGCTTTATTTCTCACAACTCCTCTTCACAAACTTCTGTTCCATCCAGGCTGCTGTACTTGTGCTTAAATCATTCCATATTCATTCGTCAGGTCCTTTGTTCACACTATTTTCCTTTCCTGTACAAGTCCTATTCATTTATTAAGGCCCATTCCAGTTTCCTCCCCCTCTATGAAATCTTTTTAATAATTTCCACACAAAGGGTTTGTCTTTTTTGAACTTATTTAGCCTGTGTTGTTATTTGGTACTTAAGTGGTCTTTTTGTTTGAACTTCCTTCTATGCATGTCTAATCTCCATAACTAGCTTTATGGATGCAGTCCTTTATTTCTAATAGTTCTTTGTATCCCCAAGACATATATACATAGTAGATAGCCAATCAATATTGGTTGAATGAATAAATGGGTATCCTTTTCTTTTTATCTACATATAAGGAACATTAATACTTTGATGGTTCTGTGATCCCCTTGATCTGAATACTTTTATCAGTAGTTCAGATAGCAACCCCAAAAATCTTCTCATTCTATGTAATTCTTACTACTCTCCTCTCAGAAATACTCCATAGAGGGTTCAACCAATATGCTGGAGGCCTTTCTTCAGAGTTCTCAATATTGTATGGATATCAATGGGACATATGAGCTATCTTTCCATTAGCTATCCCTTGATTTTGCTTTTCCCCCAGTCCATCATTTTTCTTATCATTCATCTCCCTTATGATGTTCTTTATATTATTTCTTCTCTTATATGCTGGTAATGTGTTACAACTTACTCATGCTCAACATGTGATATTTTTTTGCAATCTGAATCATTTCAACTTTAGTCCTTCAGAGACTGTGGTATCATATGAGCTGCAACCATACAACATCACTAGAAGGATATTGACATTAAAATCATACTTTTTAATTTTAGGTAGAAGTTTGGAGTCATTAAGAGAGTTACACCAATTCCCCAAAGACAATCCAGTTCACTAAACTTCTGTTCAGTTCTGGGATTAGTTCATTGTCCATTTTCAATGTGTGTCTCAGATATGTTTCCAGAGAGACCAGCTTGATGGCTTATAATTCCAAATGTATATCATGGTCTAGAGGGTGAGTATTCTCTATCCAATTTGATTTTCCTGTGTGGATGATTAAGTGGAGGTCTTTGGAGTGATTTCTGAATCAAATTTAGGGAAGTCTTCAATATCTTAGTGCTTGGTGGAGTCAAATCAAGGCCATCTATAAATGGGAGGATTTCACCATTTATTGGGACTCTCTCTTCTATTGTATTCTGCATTGTATATCATTCACAAGTATGGGAAACATTCATGATAGATATGTCTCCCTTTTTAATGCCTTGCTTGATATTAATCATCAGAGGGTTGTTGACCAAAGTTATCTGTGTTTTTATATGTCTTTCAAGGAATCTTGTATGTTTTTTTAAGTCACATAGTAGATACGCTGGTAGAACAGAGACTTTACAAGAGTGTTTTGTTTGATCAAATCAAATACCTTTACCCATTCATCAAATAAATAACATGATAAAAGTTTGTTTTCTTTATTCTTTCTAGGCAATTATGTGTCTACAAAGACACAGGTTACTGTAGAAAATAATTTACTATAGCCTCCCTGTTCCCTTCTCATCCCTTCAGATACTAGTATTTTTTCAATTACTGGTGACTTTTAAAAAATCAATGATAAAGTAAATTTTCCCAATCATTTGATATCTGCCACTTGTTTAGATATTTTGGGAACTAATCTTTCAACACCTTTGAAATTATATTTTTTTGCACTGAATATGGTGACTTTATTGATGGTACACAATACAGGACTCTAGGCTTCTCCCCCTACTACCGAGGTGCTTCGGAACAAGGATGTGAATGGGACATGGGATCCCTAGTATAGGAACATAAGCTAGGAATGTGGGTTCCCCAGTGGTGGAACTCCTCTTTTTGGCTGGGGATGAAGATCCATGGCTTTCCATTTTACTCCTTGGAAGCCATGTAGACCATGAGGTCAACTACATGGTTGCTCTAACCATATTCATTGTCATACCAGGAAATGAGCTTGCCAAAATGGTCGTTGAAGGCAATACCAGTGCTAGCATCAAAGGTAGAAGAATGAGTGTTGCTGTTGAAGTCACAGGATGTAACCTCATCCTCTGTGTAGCCCAAGATGACCTTCAAGGGTCCCTCTGATGCTTGCTTCACCACTTTCTTGATATCATCATATTTGGCAGGTTTCTCCAGGTGGCAAGTCAGATCCACAACAGATACATTGGGAGTAGGAACGTGGAAGGCCATGTCTGTGAGTCTCCCATTCAGCTCAGGTATAACCCTCAGGTATAACACCAGGGGAAGCAGGGATGATGTTTTGGGTAGTACCATGCCCATCACACCACAGCTTACCAGAGGGGCCATGTACTGTCTTTGTAGCAGTAATGGCATGGACTGTAGTCATGAGTCCTTCCACAATGCCAAAGTTGTCATTAATGACCTTGACCAAGGGGGCCAAGCATTTGGTAGTGTTGGAAGCATTACTGACAATCTTAAGGGAATTATTATATTTCTTATGGTTCACTCCCATCACAAACTTTGGGGCATCAGCAGAAGGGACAGAGATGATGACCCTCTTGGCTCCACCCTACAAGTGAGCCCCAGCCATTTCCATGGTGGTAAAGACTCCAGTGGACTCTACAACATACTTAGCTCCAGCTTCTCCCCATTTAATATAGGTGGAATCCCATTCCTGGAAGATGGTAATGGCTTTTCCATTGATCACCAGCTTCCCATTCTCAGCCTTGACAGCACCCTTGAATTTCCCATGAGTGGAATTATATTGAAACACATAAACCATGTAGTTGAGGCCAGTGAAGGGGTCATTGATGGCCATAATGTCTACCCTACCTTAGGTGGATGCAGCCCTGGTCACCAGGTGCCCAATACAGCCAAATACATTGACTCCAACCTTCACCATCTTGTTTCAGGGATGCTGTTGAAGCAGCAGAACCTGGCACTGAGCTTGGGAGAAAAGCCAAAAGCTGAAATTGCATTATCTTTACCATTTCTTTTTCTCTGTCCTAGGCCTAGTCTAGCTATTCTTCTATTTTAGGCACTTTTTCTATTTTAAATTTAGTTACCTTTTCTTTATTGCCATTTCTACTCGCTCATTCAATACATCAAGTTTTCTATCATACCAACAATTAAATTAATGTTTATAAATAGTTTTAAAATGATGTGTCACAATAAAACATTGGAGTAGGATTTTGTGGAAGCAAAGGCTTAAGAAAATCTGCAATATTTCCTTCTCATTTCTTTCTTTCTTTTTTTTTGCTTTTTGGAGGGCAATTAGGGTCAATGAACTTACCCAAGGTCACACGGCTAGTAAATGTCAAGTGTCTGAGGTCAGATTTGAACTCAGGTCCTCCTGACTCCAGGGCCAGTGCTCTACTCACTGCGCCACCTAGCCACCCCTCCTTCTCATTTCTAAATGAAAGGTAAGTTTTATATCTTTGGAGTTTATAATAATTAGCATTTATATAGAACTTTAATAATAATAATTAGCACTTGTCTAGAACTTTAAGAACATAAGTAAAGTCCTTTGGCATGGCCTGCCTTTACATATGCTATCTCTTTGGATCTTCATGACAACTCTGAGAGGAAAATGCTATAATTATTCCTATTTTATGGATGAGGAAATTAAGGTTTGAGTTTAAATAACTTACACATAGGTCACATAGTAAATATCTGCAATAGGAATCAAACTCAGGTATTCCTCACTCTAAGTCAATCACTCCATCTACTAGCTGTCTAGTTTGAAGAAATGAAGATAAGATTCTACGGTTTTTGATAAAGAATAAATGAACCTTAGGCCCTTAATTGACCTACTCCTTGACAGCATCTGATATTGTACTATAATTTTCGGGAAGTAGGAAGCATTCATTCCAGTATTAGAAATGTAGGATAGTATGTCCAATGAGAACTGATACAGTTTAAGGGCGCATCAGGAAATTAAAAAAAGGAAAAAAAGCAAGAGCTGGCAGAGTAAATAGCATAGTTCTACTGATTAAATTGCATAGAAGCAAAGCATTTGGCTTTCAAGAATTAAAAAGTCATTATTCAGTTTATTTTTGTTAACTAGAAAATTAATTCTTATTGGATAAAGAAGGCTAAGGTATGATGAAATGTCAGGAGTAATTAACTAAATTGATGATGAGAAGACATTTTCCTGTTCTAACCTTTTACATGAAATAAAACACCATAGTCTTTATCTCCCCTGGGGGTGGCTGTAGGGTAGGAAGGGGTGGTGAGTCAGTTCTCTAAATAAAGGTGTTGCTTGCCACTGAGATCATTTGAGTTACCTGCAAGCAACTGGAAAAGTCAGCCTCAGAATTTGGAGTCACGAGCAGAAAATGAGTCCGGTTATGGAAGTAATCACTATGTGTGGTTGGAAGGAGTTTAGCAAGAAGTCATAATAACTCATTTATAAACTACCTTAAGGTTAGCAAGGGGTTTTGCTCAGAAACTAGTAGGTGTTTTGGCAAGTATTTTTACTCCTATTACATAAATGATAAAGCTGAGGTTTAGTGTGGTTAAGGGAGTAGCAACTATTTGGGGGTGGTACAGATGACTAATTCTTAGAATTAAGACTTAGATCCTGATCTTATTCTAATTATAAACATTGTTTTCACTTGAGCTTGCTCAGTTACAAGACAAAGAACACTGAAGTTGGAGTCTAAAGACTCAGATTCATGTTCCTAATCTGCCACTTACTAGCTGTTTGACGTACGACACAAATCCTCATAGAAGCTGGGTTTCATCATCTGTAAAATGGGCACAGTAAAACCTCACAGGACTATGGTGCAGATGAGATTATGTATGATGAGAATTTATAAAGTGTTATTTAAATGGAAGTTATTGTTAAAAGAAAAATTCCTTGGGCTTTCCCCCTGATTATAATGAAGCAAAAATTTAGGACACAGAGAATTAAAAGGAGTTTATTAAAAAAATGTCAAGGTAGCAACATGTTGACAGACTATTCACTAGAGATCAGCAAGGGATTCAAGATGGAGTCAGTGTTTATTAACTTCTGTAATGAGATAAAAACAATTCAGATAGGTCCATGTCAGTAAAAAGGAACAGGCCATTGCATCTCAGCTCTTCCTTAAGGCAGTAGGTATATGACAATTGCCAGGTACAATGTGATGTTTAAAAAGTTTGAGAGTTGGGGGCAGCTGGGTGGCGGGGGGTGGCTAGGTGGTGCGGGGTGGCTAGGTGGCACAGTGAATAGAGCACTGGCCCTGGAGTCAGGAGGACCTGAGTTCAAATCCGGCCTCAGACACTTAACACAAAAACTAGCTGTGTGACCTTGGGCAAGTCACTTAACCCCAACTGCCCTCCCCACAAAAAAGCAAAAAAAAAGTTTGAGAGTCATAATTTCTGGATAGTCATCTTATTAAGAAAGTCAGAATTTCAATAAAAGGAGGTCAGTGACATTCTTAAATACTAAAGACAATCAATGCAGGGAGCTGACAGCTTACATGCCCTTGGAGGACGAGGGTTTCTGAGGGTGGCAGTCAACACTGATTGGTTAACAATTAATGACATCATGTCACTCTTAGACAGAGAGACTAATCTCTATAAACAGGCCACCCCTAGCATCTAGAGAAAAAGATCTATCTCTACTCAATCTTGATTGAGTGGAATTCATCTTACATTAAAGATTCCTTGTAAGGTGGGGTGTGATCTGACCAAGATTGAAGAAGATTAATTTAATGTCCTTCAAGAGAATGAACTTTGAAATGGGGACTATAGAAAAAGGGAGAATTCTTTCAATCCCCTCATATCATTGGTTATTAATAATCATCTTAAAAATAGGTGTGGAATGACTTGGTGTGTGATGAATAGCAGATAATACAAAGCTGTAGACTTGGTGATGCCTCTCCCAACATTGACAAGACAAGCAGATCTGGGGACAATGAATCATTGAATTAGCAGAACTTTCAATATTATTATTAGCACTGCACCATGATGATAAATGAATGTCTGTAGAAGGAAGAAAAAGAGGAAACAAACCTTCATTAAATACCTATTATGTGTGAGACACTGTGGTAAGCATATTTACAAATGTCTCATTTTATCTCCCTCAACAATCCTTGGAGGTAGGTGCTCCATTCACTGTGCCACTTAACTGCATTCCTTTTGACTTCAGAGTCCTACATTAGTATGCAACATATTATACAACAGGTCAGGAATAATAATAGCAAACATTTAAATAGTCCTGTACATTTATATGATTCTCATAACCACTCTGTGATGTAAGGAGTATATGTATCATTTATTCCTTTGTTACAGTTGAGAAAACTGAAGCTTGATAAGGTTGTGACTTATCAATTATAATGCCATGCACCAGCAGATTCCTAAAAGAATGCTACTGTGAACAGCTTTTAAGATTTGGATTACACAGTGATAGTGAACACTCTGTTTATTGCATTACAAATCAAGGCAAACATTCACAATATAATATTCACAACATTACATCTTATCACATAAAGTCACAATATAGTGTCCATAGGAACTTAACGTTAGCATGGCCACACAGTTTTCACTACAGTGGCCACAATATTTAGAACAAGGAAAAAGAATAATCACCTGGTTTCCCTAAGGGGGAAACCCTTCTCAGTTAATCATTCATTCAATTCACAATATATCAATTTTCCACTCATGGGGCAACCATTAACTTATTCAGTCACAAATCTAGATTCACAATTACTAATATCATTAATCACCAGTACAGTAATTAGAAAACCATGCAAACTCTCCACCCCTGGGTGTCCGTCCAGCAAACCTCAGTTTCATCCAAGGGGAGGCCTTTCCTTCATCTTGACTCTGGATGGTCTCTCTGATTCCCTGGATCCCCTTCCATGGTTACAGCTCCCTCCTGAATCCGCCAGTCATCTGGATTCAGAAGGAGACAGCTGCCAGGTCCTTGTCATGTCCTCAGGGCAATCCCCGGCACACACTGAAGTTCACAGGGTCCAGCACATCTCAAACCTTTCACCACTTCTCTTGCCTGGAACTCAAGAATCAGCCAGGCCATGAACAAACAAAGTCTTATCTTGGTCATGGTTCTTAAGTCCTCCAGCAGTTCAGCAGGCCCTAGGATCCAGAAGGAATATTGACCTTCTGCGTGGCCTTCACCAGATTCTGGTCTCAGGAAAACTCCATCTCAGGTCTCAGTCAACTTCCAGATGCTGGGAGAGAAACTTTCTCTGTCTCTGTCTCTGCCCCTCTGTCTCTCTGTCTCTCTCTCAAGAAAACTCTAATTCACTTCTTCAGCTCCCAGATGCTGAGACAATCCTGCTTCCTCCAGCTGGAAAATTCCAATTCTGTGTCTCTGTCTCTAGAATTCTTCTTTATATACAGCGCTGGCCTCCTGTCTCAGCCAATAACCTTCTTCCACATCAACAGGGGAGTTCAACCTTCTCAACAGGGGACAGGGCTCACACCTTCCATACTTAGCCCTAAGTTACTAAGTGCTACTTAGCCCTAAGTTACTAAGTGCTACTTAGCCCTAAGTTACTAAGTGCTAAGTATATGATAAACTGATTGCTATTACACCAATCACTACAAAGTTGCTAGAGTTGACCAAGTTTCTTGATCCCTAGTCTGGTTCATCTTCTCACTATGCTTCCCTACCTCCCTAGGAAGCATAATATACTTAAACATTATACATCACTGATAGTTATGGAAGACAATAGAATATTTGTGGAAGCCCCTGGTGCCTAGGACAATGTTCTACACACACTAAGCATCAAGTGAACACAAGTGGATGAGCATAAAGCCTTTTTTTTTCTTTTCTGGACATCAAAACACTTTTAAAGAAACCCAAAGCAGAAAACAGATTAAATCTAGAAGTGAAATCTGGGACATTTTCTGTTGCTGAATTTCCCATGTTTTAAAATAAACTCTCACTGATATGTGGGAGAGATTGCTAAGGGAAATCATGAAAAAGTAGTTTCAAGTTATTGAAAGGTATGTCACTGTCTGCAATAACTGACTTTGAAGCTAATTTGAGGGTTGGGAAGGTAGGATGAATAACTAAATTCATCCTTTTGGGACAACACTAGAATCCTCTTACATTGTCGTTTTGAATGGTTCATGTATTCAAAGCACTTTTGTGTTAAGATATGAAAGATGATACTGTAATTGTACTTCTATAAAACCAGACTGGATTTTGCTTCTGCCCCAGATGATCAGTGTTTTCTCTCACCTCATGCATTCCTAGAACTCTTTTGTTTGAATTCTCCTTTGCCTCTTTCTCTTCTATATCATGGTTATTTGTGTATGTTTGCCTCTCCTCTAGTAAAATGTAAGCTCTATGAAGGCAGGGACTGTTGCATTTTTCATTGTATCTTTGCTTTGCACATAAGGGGTACTTAATAAATGTTAACTGGACCAAATTAAGTAACAAATAGGAATTTTTCAAATAGGTAAATCAAATAACGCAAGTTATATAATCAAAGGATCCCAAAGTTGGAAACGACCTCAGAGGTTATCTCTTCTAGTCTGCCTCTGATCGTTTATCCCTTCTACAAAAAAGTGATGCTGTCTGTTGTGAGCCCCCTATTTTAACTCTTCAGATCACCTAGACATCATTTCTTACTCTATCCTCTTTTGCTCTGTTCCTAGAGGAAGAGGTAGCCCTTCTCTTGTTATGTTCCACTCTCTCTACCAAGGTCTTTGGTCTCATCCCGGCCCAATACCTCCATGAACTTGTCTCTTTGATGATCTCTTCCTCTCTCATTGTTGATTTCTCCTTATCTATCAGCTCCTTTCATACTGATAATCAAACATGCCCAGGTCTCATTCATCATTTAATAACAAAACCCCAAACCTTCATTGGATCCCACCATTCCCTCAAGCTATCATCCTGTATCTCCCCTTCTTTTCATAGTCAAACTCTGAGAGAAATCTGTCTACCCCGTGCTACTTGCATTTTTCCATCTCCGACTTCCTTTGGAATTCTTTGCAATCTGTCTCTGAACCCTTTTACTTAACCAAAACTATACACTCCCAGGTAGTTACCTAGGATATTTTAGTTGCCAACTCTGATAGTTTTGTCTGTATTTGGTTCTAATCCTTGATTTGTTAAGATTCAATATGCTTCAGTGAAAGCACACTGGCTCTGGATGGAGAAGACCCAGGTTCAAATCCACTTGACAACATCTTCCAACACCTCCCATTCTGCCTTTGCTTATAAACCTTTAGTCATGGGGACTCTCAAACTTGTGAGGAACGACTGTTCCATTTAGTGATAGTTCTAATTATTAGGAAGATTTTTCTTTTCTAATATCTCAATATTTTGATGGCTCTGTGTTCTCTTTAAAGGTGATACTGACCTGAATGATGCATATCTTAACCCGTCTATATCTTCCTTCTCATCCTGTAAAACTCTCGTATATTCTCCCATACATCTTTTACAATGTATCATTCATGTAGAGGTTACAACTTCTAGATTCCTTTATAAAATGATATAAGATTTGTAAAAATTATTTGGCATAGTGATTGGCACACAATGGGCACTATATAAAGGTTTATTTTCTTTCTTCCCTTAATGTTATGTGGGTACCAGTGCAGCTCTCATGCTATCCATTGGTTATTCCTACCTTCTATTAAGCAATGAGTCCACTTATGTCAGTCTAATAACCGTATTGAAAAGAGAAATGAGTCTAGCTTGACTTGATCTATTTTTGTTGCATACATGTTGGCTCTGAGCCATCATTCTTTTTCCTTTCTAAGTTTCTGCAAACCCCAAATCCAATTTTAAAGTATTCTAGACTTTTGATATTCTCTAGTATTTTTTAAAGATCAATAGTGGCTCACTAATCCCATGTTCTTTCAGAATTTTAGGATGTAGATCCTCTAGGCCTCATCTGACAAACTCATGAAGGAAAGCTTGGGTGTTTCTTGCCATCTCTTGCTTACCTGGGGCTTCAATCGCCAATTAAGCACTTTAGTTCTATATTCCTTTGTGTAAAGATCAGTCTCCTATGTAGATGAAATAGGAACAAAAGAGGGTTTGATTCCTTTCTTTATTTAAGCATTTAATATATCCATTCACCTCAAGCAATGGTCCTATCTCTTTTCTCAAGCTTCTTCTTGCTTCCAGTATTATTAAAGGAGTCATGAGTAAGATTCAGACCATCTATTTCCCATTGCATGACCTTATATACTATTATATATTACAATCAGTATATAATAATTATATTATCTAAGGCAAAGAATTTCTCTGTATCCTACCTTTTTCTCACATAGGAAATGCACAGATATTGCCATGAAGAATGTCCAAGGATTGGAGATGTTCATTGAGGAGGAGACTCAGAGTTGAAATATGGACCTGAGGTTTGTATCATTAATATGGCCTTTTCTTGGTTAAAAAGTGCTATATAAGTGCAAAACAGCTCTATTACATGCTGAAATGTCATGTTAGGAAATCAAATTATTCTTTTGGATCACTCTGCTAAGGTTGATACTTTTAATCCAAGGAATTGTCAATTTGAAGACAAAGTAGAGAGAAAACGAAGAATATTTGCAATGACTTAGAAGTGGCACAGCTTGACTAATGAAGAAAGATAGAGGATAAAACTAGATATGCATAACTTAGCTAAACAATGATTTAATAGGGATAGCAGAAAGGCTGTCTGAGTATTTGAAGGATGTAAAAAGGCCAAGCAAAGAAATGAAGTATTTACTATGATCCAAAGCAGGTGTATTCAGAGTAATATTGAAAATGAGATATGTTCAGGACTCCAGCCTGGATACCAGGCATGAACCTTCACTGAGGAGGGCTACTGTGAAAGGGTAGGGTGGTGTTATGAGGGCAACTGTCAATGTCTTTTTTTAAGCGGTGTACCTATGTGGTGCAATGGGTACAGTACCATGACTTGGAGTCAGGAAGACTCCTCTTCCTGAGTTCAAATGTGGCCTCAGACACTTGCTAGTTGTGTGACCTTGGGCAAGTCACTTAACCCTGTTTGCTTCAGTTTCCTCATCTGTAAAAATGATCTGGAGAAGGAAATGGCAAACATTCCAGTATCTCTGCCTAGAAGACCCAAATGGGGTCACAAGTGAAAATGACCGAACAAGAGCCATTTCTAGGTTGTATAGTCAGAAAAATGCTGGATTTGGAGTCAGGAAGTTTGAGTCATGCCTCAGATGTTTACTCACTGTGCAACTCAGGGAAGTCATTTAACCTCTCTCAGTTTTAGTTTACTCATCTGTCAAAGGAGAATATCAAAAGCATCAGCCTGATAAAGTTGTTGTGAGAATCAAATGGCATAATATTTGTTAAGACCGTCTAATAGACCTCAGGGCTTTTAGCTCTTATTTTATTTCTTGGATCTGGATATGTGACCAGAGACTATGCCGTATTTATAGTGTTACATCTGGAAGAAGATAAGCAGGTGGGCAGTGAACAGAGTGCTAGACTTGGAGCCCAAAAAACCTAGATTCCAGTCCCATACTAAGATTGTGATTACTTCATAGAATTACACTTTTAAAGCTGGATGGACTCTCAAAAACCAACAATGGTAAGACCCAGTGAGGTCAAGTGACTTGTCCAAACTGACACAGATGGTAAATAACAGAAAGGAGATTTAAACCTAAGTCCTCTTGATTTTGGAGCCAATATTCTTTCCACATGTGACCCTGGTCAAGTCATTTAATATCTTTTGGCTGAAGTTTCCTCATCTATAAAATGGGGTTCAGTGAATACATGATATACTTTGAAATGCTTAAAGTGCTATATAAAACATTGTTGTAAATATTGTTATTGGTATTGTTGCTATCTGGGGAAAGAATGGTGGCAATCCTGTATGTTGGTTTTTCTCTTTCTGGTTTATACAGATAATGTCTTTCATACCCTCCAAAATGAAGGCTCCCACTTGAGTTACTACAATATATTTTACTCTTCCATTTGACCTTTTGATACATTATTTTTTAAACCATCTTTAAAAACTGATGTATTAGGTGCTGTGACCTTGAAATTTGTAATCCATTAGCAATTTTGAAAGCTTCAGAGTCCCCCTTCTCCTTCCAAATATCTCCCTCCAAAGAGCCTCTGATCTGTCTCACGGGTGCTGCTGCCACCGCCATCAAGCATCTGTTCAGTTAAGCTGTTCGTTTTCAGTCCAATCTCATGCCAAATCTTTATAAGAATGACTAACATGCAGAGCAACTAAAAGTGACTGAAGGATAGGTCCTAGCAAAGTGAAAGGGGGGGGGAAAGCAAGAGGGTCTCATTAATCCACAAAGTGGATGATCCTGGCTCTGCCTCTTCCCTCCAAAGTGACATTAGGTGAGTTGTTTTCTATCGCTGAACTTCTGCTTCCTTATCTACATAATGAGTGTGTAGGAACAGGTAACCTGTAGGTTCCTGCTAGCTCAGAATCAGGGTTTGATGATCAGCCACTGAATTGACAGGAGATGCCTGTACAGCTTCTCAGCTCTCCTTCAGTCTCCTGAGGGATAGAATCACAGGGGACCTTTCTGCCCTGTGGTGCTAATCAAAACCAGGTTTAAATCAAATGTGATGTGCCATCTTTCCTAAATTCAAAATTAATTTGGTTTTCTATCTCTCCATTCATATCAGATTTTATTTCACAATTTTTTTTGGAGGAGGAGAAGAGACAGGAGGTGAGAGAGCTGATGGTAGATAGAGGAATAATTAGGTTTATTAGGTATCTCTAAGGATTTCTTTCTTTTTTTGTGGGGAAGGAGTTGCTCTGATTTTCCATGAAGTCTTCTGATTACCTGAACAGAAGATGTACTAAGAGATGGGAGAAGGAACAGGTGGTAGTTGAGTATCAACAACAAATTCTTTGACTCTAGGGGAGGAGTGAATGATGATTTTAGGTTAAGTCCCTGAGTGAAAGAGTGGAATTCTATTGGCTCTGTCTCTTCTCTGGTGGCAATCCCAGAGAACTACCTAGCTTTGTTTGTGGTACAGTGTGGTGTAGTGGAAAGAAAAGCTGCTGGTCTTTGAGTCTCAAGTACTGAAATCCTGATTCAGGCAAGTCCTGACAGTTCATTTAACCTCTGTGTCTCAGTTCTTTCATCTGAAAAAATTGGGATAATGTTTGTACTAGCTACCTCACTGACTCATTGTGAAAAAAGCACTTTAGAAAATGCCATAAAGAGATGGAATGTGTGAATGTGTGTGTGTGCATGTGTTTGTGTTGGAACATATATACACAGTCTGTCTCCACTAGGGGCATTGGTGGAGAAGCTACAGGGCAAGGTGCAATTTAACACTTGGCTTTTGAGCTTCACCAACTCATTGAAAAACAAGTTCATACAGATGTGTTTCTTGTTCCCTAGGCCATGATACACTAACTGCCACTCTAGATCGACAGTTAAACCTAAGGGGTAAGACTTTATCACTTCAAAATAATGACTTGAAAGATGTATCCCCTTAGGGCAGCTAGGTGGCACAGTGAATAGAGCACTGGCCCTGGAGTTAGGAGGACCTGAGTTCAAATCTGGCCTCAGACACTTAACACTAGCCATGAGACCTTGGGCAAGTCACTTAACCCCAATTGCTGTGCCTTTCCTCCTCCAAAAAGAAAAAAAGAAAAAAAAAGAAAGAAAAGAAAGCTGTATCCTTGACTTATTTGGTGCTCTTAGTCTTGCTTCCTTTCTCTACCTATCCCCAAATAATTTGCTCATTTTCCACTTAGGCTAAAGTAATTTGCTAGAAGGAAATCAAAAGTAAAAATATAAAGTCATTAAACTTTGAGTGGCCACAGTCTCTGTTGGTGGTCATTCTCCAGCCTCTACCTTCTCTGTTACATTTTGTCTCCTTGGTCAGTCAGAATACAAACATTTATTAAGCATCCACTTTGTGCTAGGCACAGTGTTTTGTGCTTTACAAATATTATATTCTTTGGCCTTCATGACAACCTTGGAAATTTGCTGCTGCTATGATCCTGTAAAACCAATCAGCAGTAGATTCCTGAGAGAATGCTACTGTGAAGAGCTTTTAAGATTCGGATTACACAGTATTAGTGAACACTCTGTTAGTGAACAAATCTTTATTCAGTACAATGTTCACAGTTTCAACAGTTCACAATATTATATATAATCTTCAGAACAAGGAAAGTCTCTATATTATATCTTATTTCAGAAAGACACAATATTTAGAACAAGGAACAAAAGAAGAATCAGCTGGTTTCCCTAAGGGAGAAACCAGCTTAACACTTAAAGATTCAATCAATCTAATCAGAGATCCAATCAGTCACTTAACAAAGGAATGACC
>CM053596.1:80943379-80964452 GCA_028646575.1 Pseudocheirus occidentalis | reverse complement strand
CCCCCCCCCACCCCCATCCTACCCCATAACCATCATGTCTGGAGACTACTACTTTAGCTAGCTAGTACATTGAACTAACAATTGTTGGAATACAAGACCCTTACAAAAAGCAGGGGAAAAGCTTATGCTTATAGCTAGGTCCCAATTAGTGCAAAGAATGATCCCTATGAAATGATCACCTTATCTGAATTCTCACTGAATATTTCCTTTGGGTTGGAACCAATAACCATATTATACATCACTAGAAAGTCAAATAGTGTGAATTCAGTTACAGGCAACCACATCACATGATTCATTTTTCACACTAATTGGAACCTAGCTGTAATTCTTCTTCAGCCTCTCCTTCCCTAGCATGCACATAGGACTAAGTCATCTTCCCAGAACCATCTCCCTCCCTGATTCCCAAAACCTGTTGCATAATACTCCTTTCACAATACAGAAATTGTGGGAGGGAGGGTGGGGGGTGGTCTGTGGTTTCTCCTAGGAGATATCTTTGGATCAGTGCTGACTCTTTTTCATTTCTATTCACCCAGGCAATCTTCCAGCCAGTTTACCCTCTTGACCACCAGAATGCTATTAAATAAAATACATGATTTTTAATTAATGGCCTTTGAGATGTGTTTTGTCTACTTAGAGATAATTTTTGCTTATTCTCCTGTTCTTGGCTGTGTTTATTACACTCAGGATTGCCAGAAAAATAACATCTGTAAAATTGAGAGGTCATTGTTTTGTGTTCGTTACTCACAGTATACCTTATAGAGCACTCAATCAATATTACTGAGTATCATTTCTTATGAGAGATAGTGTGTTATAGTGGAGAGAGAGGTAGGTTCACAGCCCAGATCTGGGGGTCCTGCTTCTGATCCATTCTGGCTATATGACTTTAGGCAAACTACTTCACCCCTCAGTGCTCTAGGAAATCCTTTAAAGTTATAAATTGTAGAATAATTGCTGATTTGCATTAATAGAGGAAGCTTTCTAGCTGGGGGCTCCCTGAAATCAATGAAATCATAAGTCTGTTATAAAAATCATTTATTTTAATCAGATATTAGAGGCTTGGCCCTTGTGACATCTATGTATATGGTATAAACAAGTTTAATGGGCATAGATTTTGCCCTCTGGGAACTTACAGTGGGAAGCAGAAAATATTAGTGTAAATCATTACAGGATGATTAATCCATATTTCAAACAATTTCTGCTAATAATAAATTCTTCATAAAGGAAAGTTAGAGTCCTCCTTAGTTCATTCTCACCTGGTTAAATATTTGAGTTATTGTTAAAGTGGAGATAGGAGGAGAAGACAATTTAGAAATCAAGGGCAGGATAATTTCCTTGGAGGGAGGGAGGTATACACATGCATATGTATGAAAAATAATTTTTATGCATTGTTGACCATGTATAATTACCTTAGCACAAACCCATGCTATTTGCACAAAAATCTTGAGCCAAAGGTTATTTCTTTAGAACCTCTCTTTTCAATTTCTTGATTCTTGAGTCCCAGTTATTACTGCCATTAATTGAACTGTCTTGAATTTGAACTGAGGGGATTTTCACCCCCAAAATACCCCACCTTCAAGGATTTTTATTAAGGCAAAAGGGCAGGTCCTTTTCTATTAGTTCTTCAAAGATGACAAACTTTGCTCACACCTGGGGCAATTCTGACTTGTCCAACCAGTCTTCTCTCAATTTATAGTCCCACTGTTAAGATGCTTCAACAACTTCCCTGCTCTTCTAACTCTAGCCTGCCTCCTCCAAATGAACTGCAAAGTAGCTGGAAATTATTGCAGAGCAGGAGGGCTAAAGAAATTAACAGTTATTTCCTGGAATGTGTGGTAGCTTCTGACACAAAAATTTTCCAGACTGAAAAATGAAGAGCCTCTGTCTTTTGTCAAATATTAATTTATTGCAATAGTCTCCATTGTAGCTCTTAACTTGCTGGGCATTCCACAGCACCACTATTGATGTCACCAATGACATCATGAGGATGTCTGCAATCAATATTGCAGCCCACAGACTGAGATGTTCCAAGTTTCTCTTTAATGGTACCATAGAAGTTTCTTGCTAAGGACTGGTGCCTCATCTGTTGAGCAATGCTGATAATCTCAATGAGACTGATATTGAATAGTTTTCTGGTTTTTTCTGTCTTGAGGAGGTTCCTTTAGGGCCTTGATGATCAAGGGTGAGGCAGAAGGCACAACCTCAGTCTGGGCCTGTCTGTTCTAAATGGTAAGTTTCACTGTGATCCTTAGCCCTTTCCAGTTATCAGTTGCCTTTGTGATGTCATCACCAACCTTTTTGGGAGACAAACCCAAGGACCAATTTTGGGAGCCAGAAATGATGTGGCACCAACTTTACCATCAGTGCACCTTAAAAACACAACATTAACCCTTTTTTCATTAGGGTTAAACTTGGTTGGTATGGTGACACAAAGGTAGAGGCTCAGCCTGGATGCTGAGGGGTGGCCACTGGTATCTGATGAACCTGGATTCAGGATGACAGAAGGAAGATGCACCCTCACCACCGTGACATGGGAGCCAAAAGTGGGAATGTTTTGTACTATTGCTATCAGAAAGAAAAACAGAGTGATCTCTTCTGAGATATTTATAGCAAGATTCTTTATAATTGTGAATAATTGGGACAATGTAAATTCCCAGCTAAATAAATTGTGGTATACCAACATTCTGGTGCTAAAATGGAACTGATTGACCAATATTAGGAATATTAAGAAATGTAGAATGACTTACATGAAATGATGAGAAATGAGGAAAGCAAAGTCATAAGAACAATATTATACTTGACTGATCTAGATAAAAAAATTACGTACAAATACAGATTTTAACAGACAAAGAGAATAAAGAGGACACTAGGAATATTTGTATCTTGAAATATTTCAAATGTAAATAGTTCAAATGTCTGTTTAATTATATTTTAGTTATCTAAAGTTAATATAAATCATTTCACTTTTTAATGGAAATAAAGGAAAGTAAACATGATTCTTAAAAAAAACTGCTCCCCCAATAAGCCTACAAAATTGAAACCACCATTTTGGAACGTTTGAAAGATGAGGTTCTATCTTAGAGGAAATGGGATATTACTGATTTATCAGAAAATAGCAGTCAGTGCTAGCTGAGGCTCGTGTACCCTTGATGGACAAGGTATAGTTAACAATCAGATGCCTCTTAGCAATCATAGAGGCTGAAAGCCAGAGTAAAAAGCAAAACAAAACAAAACAAAACAAAAATGCCTCCCCCCTCCACTATCACTCTGAACATTCTCCTTTAATTCTATTGATTTCCTTGAGGATTCTTGATTTTAGCTTGAGAAATTTTAAATGATCTGATTAGTTTGGCATATTGCAACTATGCTCTCCATCTTGTGATAAAACTATTGAATATTGGCATAAGACCCTTGTTTGGACTTATTAACACCTTAACTCAGATTCCTCCTGGATTGAAGAGCATGTGGTAAGGAGTAAGATGTAAGAAAACCGGCCAAGTAGGGGGCTAGGCTATAAAGGGCTTGGAATAGCAAACAGAGGGATTTTTATTTGATCTTGGAGATATTAGGGAGCTGCTAGAGTTCATTGATTTAGGCAATGACATGATTGGACTTATGCTGTAGGAAAATCACTTTGGTGGCAGAATGGTATGAACTAGAGTGAGGAGAGATTTGAGGCAGATAGAATCATTACCAGGTTGTTACAATAGTCCAGTTGTGGGGTGCGAGGGCCTGCACTAGAGTGGTGGTGGCAGTGTCAGAGAAGAGAAGGAAACATGTATGAAAGATGTTGCCAAGATGAAATTGACAGGCCTTGATAGATTGAATATGGGGTATGAGACAGAGTGAGGAATTGAAGTTGAAATGTACATTGTGAACCTGAAAGAGTAGGAGGATGGTATTGAACTCTATAGTAATAGGGAAGGTAGGAGGTAAACATCCAGCTGGAGATGTCTGAAAGGCAACTGGAGGGCAAAATTGGAGGTTAACAAAGAGATTAGGGCAGAACTGGTAGATAGTAATTAAATCCACGGGAGTTGATGAAATCACCAAGTAAAGTAGTATACAGGGAAAAGAGGTGCCAGGACAGAATCCTATGGGACACCTGTGGTTAGAGGGTGTCATCTAGATGAAGATTAGCAAAGGAGACTGAGAAGGAGCAGTCAGGTCAAAGGAGGACCAAAAGGGAGTGGTGTTCAAAAAACCTAGAGAGAAGAGAACATCCAGCAGAGAGTGACCAACAAAGTTAAAAGTTCAGAGAGATCAAGGAGAATGATGATTGAAAAAAGATCACTGTATTTGGCAACAAAAAGATCATTTGTAATTTTCTTCTTAGCCCCCAAGAATCCTAATCTTCAAATATTTACTTCCTCCTATTAAGTTCTTTAATGGCCTAGTAGGTCATCTATCATGCTAGATTGCCATTAAAGTGATTTTCCTAAGGAGCAAGTACAATCATTTCACCCCCAAACATACTCAATAAACTCCAGCAGGTCTCTATTGTATTCAGGATCAAATACAAAATGCTGTTTAACATTTAAACCCCTTCATAAACTATCCCCCTACATCCTCCCCAATCTCCTTCTATCTTACTCCTTAACACACATTCTTGGTCCAGTGATGGTGGCCTCCTTGCTCTTCTGCAAGTATCTTCATTTCATCTCTTGCCTCTGGGTAGCTTTTTCTGACTGTCCTCCATGCCTGGAATACTCTTCCTTCTCTATTCTAACTACTGACTTCCCTGGCTTCTTTTAAGTCCCAAATAAAATCCCACTTTCTACCTTCCCCAACACCTCTCTTCATTCTGCTAATTATTTCCTATTTGTCCTTTACAAAGCTTGCCTTGTATAAATTTATTTACATGCAATCTCACCTATTAGATTGTAAGTTCACTGAAGGTAGGGATTGTCTTTTGCCTCTTTTTGTATTCCCAGTACTTAGCACAGTGCCTGGCAGTAGGTGCTTAGTAAATGTTTATTGTTCGATTGACTCAAATTGAACTTGTCCCCTTCCACTCTAGAGTCCACAACCAGTGGTGGGCTGGACTAGGGCAACATCTGATGTAATAGCAGAATTCTGCTTTTTGAGTTTTCTGAGAGTATTTGGGGATAACAGGTGGAATGTAATTAAATTTTCCTCTACCAAGGAAGGGTATAAGAATTTTCTTCACTTGATGAGCACTGCAATGTTGACCAGGATTCTTTTTTTCCTCTCAAAGAATCACTGGAATAGTCTCCTCTCTAGACAAAGAAAGCAACAACACAGAGGAAAAAAACCCTGATGTGACAAAAAAAGAGTAAGTTATAACAGAACAAATCAAGCTTTATGATGCATAACATTCCTTCAGCAATTAAAGTTACTTCAGAACTCATTCATTTAATTGCTCAAAGGATGGTCTGTATCACGACGCTTGATTTGCTCTGTTATTACTCATTCACAGACAAAGTAGGGGAGAACCAGGCATCAAGATTAAAGACTGCACATACAGTAGTTTAAAAACAACAACCTAACAACAATTCTGCCTTCCTGTATTAAAATCAACAGAAAGAATGAACACGGTCAATTCTCCACTTTGAAATGTAATACTCAATTTGTAGGATTACATTATCCTAAAATTGGAAGGAACCTCAAAGTTCACTCAGTATTGCCAGATTTTGGATCTTGTGAATGAGTTGATCAGGTCCTTTCCAAACAGTATAGCTTGCTGAGGGAAGGTTTGATAGGATAGGGAGTGGAAAAATTAGGGAAGAGGAAAAAACAGGTAAAATGCCACCTTAACATTGTTTTCTGTAAGTTGTCTCCCCTGTATACATAAAAATGATGCAATTCCTTAAAATATATAAGAACAGAGAGATACTTTATTGGAAACTTTTGATCATTACTTCAAAGAGATGTAAAATAAGGAGGTAGAAATTTGCCCAAAGTGTTTGCCATGAACATGGAGGAGATAAAGAGTGTAGTCAGAATTGAAAAGTGATTTTTTATGGTTGAGGTGAGGTCCACTAGATTCTCCTTTTTGAGGATATCATTACGCTAGTTACACCAAGCTCCAGAATATTGTGCAGCCTTCTAAATGTAATCTGAAGGCCTTAAAAATATTTGAACTAATCATCTACACAGAAAAACCAGGTAGATAAAGAATTTCTGTTGTTTAAATTATAGCAAGCTCATGAGTGGACAACATGTAGAGTTTATCCATCAATATTGAAAAGATGGCAAGATAGGTAAAGAGTTGAGCTTAGTATTAAATAAATGACTTGACAGCTACTTTAAAAACTCTAAACTTATCCCAGAAAAAAAGGCCCATTAAAAAAAAAACTATGCTCTATTAGTGTTCTTATATGGCTGTAACCCATGGAACACTACAATTTCTGAATAATTAAAACTGAGTATCCATCAGAGGGCCATGGTGGATGCGGGCAAGCTGTGACAAGTAAGACCCATGAATAGCAATAACTGGAGCAAAGGATGTCACAGAGGAGATATGTTATTCCAAAAGAAGATGGACTGGTCATGGAATAAGGAATAATTTGTGTGGTGCCCATGTGACCCATAGATATTCCCACACTATCAGGAGAAATGAGGAAGAATTCTAGCACATGTGATGCACCTTTTGCAGTAAATAAAAAAATAACATTAGTAATTTTCTTTCCCCCAATTTTAAACATAAAAACAATTAAATTTAAAAAAGTTTTAAATTCCATGTTCTCTTACTTCCTCTCTTCCCTCCCCTGTCTTGAGACAAAAAGCAATTTGATATAGATTATACATATGCAATCATGTAAAACATTTCCATATTGATCATTTTATGTGAGAAGACTTGGAAAGAAAGAAAGGAAAGAAGGAAGGAAGGAAGGAAGTAAGTGAAAAATAGTATGCTTCAGTCTGTATTCAGACAACATCAGTTTATTCTCTAGAGTTGGAAAGCATTTTTCATCCAGTCTTTTGGAATTGCCTTAGATCATTGTATTGCTGAAAATGGCCAAGTCATTCACAGTTGCTAATTATACAATATTGCTATTACTGTATACAGTGTTCTCTTTGTTCTGCTCCTTTCACTTTGTATCAGTTCATGTAAGTCTTTCCAGGTTTTTCCCTGTAGTGAATTTTCCAGAGGATCATAGAATTATAGAAGTAAAACTAGAAGAGACCTCAGAGGCCATTTAGTCAAATACCTTCATCTTATAGTTGAAACAAATTAAGACACAGGGAGGTTAAATTACTTACCCAAGGTCTCATAGTTATTAAGTATTGGAACTAGAACAGAATTCCACAGGAAGGCAAAGGTCCATTGATAAGATCCTATTTGAGGATTCAAGTGCTATTTCCACTTTTATAGTCACTGTCATTCACCATATGTGCAAATTTGCAGATTTATAAATGAATAGTTCCCCAAACAAGTCAGTAAAAGCCCATTTTTGATTCCCTAGTTCACTTGGAATCATTTAGAAAAGAACATTTCCTAAAGAAATAATTTAGTCTAACTCTCTTATTTCATATGTAATAATCATAACCATAATGATCAATAGCCTTTATATACACTTTGAGGTTTGTTAAGAACATTGCAAATATTTCATCCTCACAACAAACCCTGAGAGGAAGGTTCTGTTATGATCTCCATTTTACATATGAAGAAAGTGAGGCAGATGGATTCAAGTGACTTGCCCAGGGTCACATAGCTAGTAAGTGTCTGATGCTGGGTTTTGAATTCAGGTCTTCCTGACCCTAGACTTGTACTCTATCATCTGAACCACATAGGAGAAACAAAGGCCTAGAGACATTCCTAAAGTCATACAGTTAAATGTCACAGAATAATGATTGGCACTCAAGTTTTATGACTAACTCCAGTGTTTTAGTCTCACAACAACTCTGAGATAGGCACTGTGGATATCACCCCCATTTTACAGATGAGAAAACTGAGGTACAGAGAAAGTAAAAGACTTGGCAAATATCTCAAGGTGGGAACTGAATCCAGGCGCCATGAATCCAAACAGGTTCGGTGCTAAAAGACTGAACCACCTCTTATTACAACGTATAACCTATGCTTACAGTAACCCTGAAACTGAAGCCTGAAACTAAGATAATAGGATTGGAAGGAAATGGTAAAATCAGTGGAAATGGTCCCTATTACCAATATTTTGAAATGGATAGAATAGCAATAATGGGACTGAATCACTACTGTGTCTTAAAGAACACAGTCTCTGTTGCTAAGGACCTCTTCCAACCTAGCTGGATATTCCAAGACATTAGGAATAAGATGTGAAGTCTGTATCACACAGGCAAACCACAAGTAGTCTGACTCACCAAAGTGGGTTGAAATGGAGCCTTATGGAAGGAGGTTAAGTGAAAGGAAAGAACACTTTAGCATTCTGTCAGTCATATAGAATGGATGGACTGGTATTAACCCTGAGACATGGAATGAAAGAGAAGCTAAAGATTCCATATGCAAAAAACCAATGGAAAACCAGTGTTCTATGTCTTTGTTGCTTTAAATATTTGGTCCTGGACTCAAAATCATCAAAACTATAGGGATTCAGATTCTTCATTGGTAAAGTGGAACAATCTCCTTCCCTCCTTCTTCACTCTCTTTAATATGTCTATTTGTCTGTTTACCCATCTAGATATAGATAAACAGTTACATATATAATTATATACATACATATGGATGGATGTATATGTGTGTCTATACTTCGGATACCTCACTTTTATCATTTGTAAACAAAAGATAATAATACTTGGATTCCCTGCCTCGTGGAGGTGAGAGGTACTAATGATATGAAGTATTCAAAGTCTTTGGCAATAATAAAATGCCTTATAAATACATCCTTTTACATCATATTTATTGTTGGAAGCAAATAAAGTCACTTCAGTGTAAACAAATAAGTTAGCAAATCTTAATTGGTGCATTTAAAAATGAGGTCATGTGCTACAAGCTCACCTGTTTCCCTCCTTGTGTACACATCAGATCCTATCATCTCTCACCCTCTCGTTTCCCTTAAGTAGAAGAGGAAGGGGTGCTCCTTCTCCTTGTCCATGCCAATCCTTGTTCTTATAACCACTCATCTCTCCATGGTCCTTGACCCTTATTTCAGTCCCTCTTTCCCTTTCAGTTTTCTTCCTCCTTCTCTGATGCTTACATTCGCAGCCATATATCTTTCACTTGATCTTGCCTTCCCTTCAGATTATTTTTACATCCCTCTTCGATCTTATAGGTAAATGGCATCACTTAATCACCAGATTTTATGGTTGGAGGACTCCTCAGTGGCCATCTAGTTCAACTCATATTAATAAGAAATTCCTACTGTGGAACAAATTGAATTCATCTTTCACAAAGCATCTTTAAGTATTTGAAGATTATTATCATGTCCTCCCCAAACCTTTGCTTCTGTAAATTTAAACATCCCCAACTCCTTCAACTGATTCTCATAAGGACATGAGCTCAATAACCTTCGTTACTTTGGTTGCCATCTTCTTGATTCTCTCTAGATTACTGGTGTCTTTGAACTGGTATGGGTGATGTCTTTTGATTCATGTGTATGTTGGATTTAAATGAGGCAGAGTTGCATGAAGTCATTGGCCTCATTTTCTCCTCTAGAGTCATCACAGTCCAGTGGCGGGACAGAATCAAGATGATTG
Organism: Pseudocheirus occidentalis; assembly: GCA_028646575.1. NCBI lineage: Eukaryota > Metazoa > Chordata > Mammalia > Diprotodontia > Pseudocheiridae > Pseudocheirus > Pseudocheirus occidentalis. The sequence continues at coordinate 80,954,819 of CM053596.1, read as the reverse complement.
GAGATGAGTCAGGATGCATTGGATAACCTTGGTGTCTTTGACATCTAACCAAGCTCTAAGTGCTCCACAGTTCCTGCTTTGTGGCAAGCCACATAGGCCTGATCCAGGATTCAGATAAGAGACCTTAATTATGTACCCGAATTCCTTTCTAGGTGAAGCAGCTTGCAAAGGCTAGCTCTCCCAAAAAGAACCTCAGGGGTACACTTAAAAGGACTTTTGTCTGATATCATTACATTTTTTTGCTCCCCCAAAACTTCAGACACTTAAAAGACAAGTTCTTTGTTGGATTATCCATCCTGTGTTGATTCCAAGATACTCAGGACAATGATTACAGATAGGCAAAACTTAAGATGCTTTGAAGTTTTATCTCATTTGAATCCTCCTTGTTAATGACTTTAAAAACGTTAATTGACTTTTCAAAGACCTGCCTGGCTTTTCAAAGACTTTTGGTGCCTAGAATTCAGAAACTTGATTTTATCTGAGTTTACTTTCAAGATGTATCAGACTATTGTAATGATAAAACTATGACAATATCCCAGGATGTAACAAATTAAGCTTATTGATGAGAATACTTGAAACTTTGTCCTTTGGATCTTTAAAAATCTTGTTCAAATCATCATTAAATGGAGTTCATGGTTCTTCCCTGAACTTCCCACATGGCCTGGTCACTCTTCTCTCACGTCTTCTCTTGCACTTGAGGCTGGAATTCAGGTGGCTCCTGACACTGCTTCAGCTGCCTTCATGGCTGTTGGAACAAGTTGTTCTCATCTACCCATTCGACTGGGGGAAGTCTTCACATGCTTGGGGGTAGATAACCCCCAACTCACCAATGAGTTTTAGATCCCTTAGTTACCCTTCACCTGGTTTAGCCCATTTGCCAAAATGATTTGCCAGGGTGTGGTCACTGCAAATGCTGTAGCTTCTTGGAGCAATAGGTGAGAGTTGGGTGGAACAGGTGGGCACCAGAGATAGAAAGCAGCACTGAAAAGGGATTGGCAGCCATCACACCAGAGGCACTAGTCTTTCCTGAAGACATACTATACCATTGAACTATGGCATCAAGGACTGAATATAATATTCTAGCTGTGGTCTGACAAGGGAAGAGTACAGAGAACTTATTAACCTCTAAGAACTCCTAGAAAAGGGGTGGCTAGGTGGCGCAGTGAATAGAGCATTCGCCCTGGAATCAGGAGGACCTGAGTTCAAATCTCACCTCAGACACTTAACCCTGTCTTAAGTCAACACTGACCTTGGGGAAGTCACTTAACCCCAATTACCCCTCCAAAGAAGCAAAAAAAACTCCTAGAAAAAAGTCACCTATACTCATTGCCTCCACTTTATAGTTTTCTTCTTCTTGACTCTTTGGCCATCTGATTTCTGACATCATCACTTGACTGAAATTTTCTTCTTTATGATTATTGATTACCTCAATTGCCAAATCCAGTGAACTTTTGTGACCTTTAAATTTTGTCCCAATCCTCCCTGACCTCTATGTGCTAACTGACACTGTTCATCATAAGGGTCTGTTATCCCCTTGAAGCAATTGTTTGCTGACCATTCCTATGAATGTGAGAAATTCTAATATGTGAAGTAATGAGGAAAAGGCCATGAATGAATATTAAGCTCAGCTATTAAAAGCAGTGTAGTGCCAACACAATGTTCACAGCTCTGAATATGCTGGCATTATTCTCAATCACAAAATATAACAGATACTCCATATATAAAATAGAAGCAACATTTATTCAGACACCAGAAAGTCAAATCCCCAAACCAGGAAACTTAATCCATCATAGCAACATAGAAATCAATACCCCACAATGCAGCAGAGAGCCACATCATCCGTTAGCCTTCCCATAATCCAACACAGCCTAGCTGTCTCCCTGGGTGTGTCCTCTCTCTCCCATCATCCAGATGCTCTGACTCCCAGTTTCCTGTGGGCTCTGCTCCACCATTAATAAGGATGGTTTTAAATTTTGGCATGAGATAGCGAAATTTTCATGTTGTCTTGAGAATTAAAGGCCCATTCACCAGTGCCACAGAGATCTAGGACTTAAAACAGATTCTTCCATATCTCCACTGGAATATTGCCCAGAAGAAGTTTAATTCTTGGCACCAGTTGTTGTGATTTATCTTTGACCAATGGGTCGGTTACGCTACACAGTAAATAGTGCTGATAAAATCCTGCCTCATAAATCAAGGGAGATACAGGGCTTTGTGTACTTGGTTTAATGAAATAGATGTTACTTTCCTCTAAGATTTTGCATGTAAACTTGCTGAAAGTTAAATTCTTGAATTTCCTCCTGGTTTCTCTTAACTCTGGCCCTGTACTTTTATATAAATATTTGCAGAGCCAATTCCTTGGAACCAAATTGAGGAAGAAAGAAAAAAAAGCAACAATAACACAGCTTACACATTCAGAGATGACAAATGATTCAATCCATTTATATAAAAAGGGCAGTTTTGCACCAAAGGGAGGAAGTTATTGTTTCATTTTTCTAACCCTAGAACTGTGTGCAGTGACTGGCATAGAGCTGGCACTTAACAAATACTTATTGAACTGAATTGAAAAACCTTTAAATTTGCTGAACCATGTTCTTTCCTAAGAATTGATTCTGAATGTGAGAGAAAGCTAATGATGATGAAGTCATGGTGAACCAACCCTTTGATAGAAAATTATGGATCTTTTCAAGGAACATATTAAATTCATTACAACTCAATAAACATTTATCAAACCCCTACTATGTGCCTATGATGATTCTAGGTATTAGGGACACAAAGACAAAAAAAATGAACGCAGTCACTACTATCAAATACTTTGCATTTTAAAAAAGTGAAATGATCCTTACTCTCACAAGGACTTTCTTTAAGTCCCTTCTTCATGACTTCCCTTCCCCTTCCTGTAGCAGCAAGTACCCTACTATACCCAGGATGGCTGCTAGCATAGGTTCTTTGATATGCTTTTCTAAAGGAAAGCAACTAAAAAAGGGTTAACAATTTTATTTTAATCAAACATATATTATTTACCCAGTTTAGGAAAAAAAACACCCTGAACTTCAGAGAATAAAAACAGAAGTTACAAGTAGACAAAAATACAGACTGAGAAAATAGCACAATTCACCAGCAGACAGGATTTCTGGCTGTCTGACCATTACATCCATACCTAGTTAGTTACCAGAGAGAGAAGCACCAACATCTGGGTTTTCAAAGCCAGGGGGCTCAATGGCTGTCAGAGTCTTATCTGGCTGAATCACAGAACTCTTCCCAAAGTGAGCCCCAAAACAAAAACTTGCTTCAGAAGTATATGTAGCCTTCTCCAGAGTTAGAGAGCATCACAACCCTCCTAGCCCACTGTCTAATTACAAAGTAACTAAGTGTAGTTCCTGAAAAATTAGCCTTTTCTAAGCAAGCTTCTCCTGTAGTCTCTGCTCCACCCTTCATCAAACTCCTCCCACCACAGGCTCTATGTGACCACATTCAGCCTATTAGGGGGCAAAGTATATTTTCAAATCAGGGAAGGTCCTCAAATTCCCTTAGGCTTGTTAAATGGCAGGGAAGATCTTCAAATTACCATTACGCTCCCCATATTGTTACATGGTATGGACTAGGAAACAACTTATACACTGATAAGTAAATACAAAGTATTTTTGCTGTGTTTATTTTAAGTCGCATCTAATTCCTTGCAACCCCATTTGGGGTTTTCTTGGCAAAGATACTGGCGTGATTTGCCATTTCCTTCTTCAACTCATTTTACAGATGAGGAAACTGGGGGCAAACAGGTTTAATTGACTTTCCCAGGGTCACACAACTAGTAAGTGTCAGAGGCTAGATTTGAACTCATGAAAATGAGTCTTCCTGACTCCAGGCCCTGCACTTGATCCATTGCACCACCTAGCTGCCCCAATACAAAATATATAAATAGATAAATGCAGTGTAATTTAGGGGAGGGAGAAGCATTAATAACTAGTTAGTTCAGTTATAGCCTTGCTTTTAGCACAGCCTGGTGCATAGTAGGTGCCTCATAAATGCTTATGCCATCCATCCTTCCAATAATAATAGCTAGAATTTGTCTAGTAAAGTTTACAAAGCACTTCACATGTTTACAAATTTACATGTTATTTCATTGGATCCTTACAACAACTTTATAAGGTTGATCCTATTATTATTGCCATTTCACAAACGAGGAAACTGAGGCTGAGAGAAATTTAAGTGACTTGTCCTGGGTCACCCAACTAGTGAGTAATTGAGGCTAGATTTGAACTCAGACTTTCCTGACTCCAAGTACAACACTTTCTTTACTGTATCACCAAGCTGCTTATAGTAGTTGTGTAGGAGGTCCCTCTTTGTACTATGATGGAGACCAGAATTTGGAAAACTCTTGAAGGTAGACAGAAAGCATGCTCTTTAAGTGAGCCAGATGGTCAGACTTAGAGTAAATCATTTGATCCATCTGACATAAACCTAGGGAGAATACTGTGAAGGGTCAAAGAAACTCCTGTACTATAAATACCATATTCAGGTTCACTCTCAAAGAAGAGCAGGTTCTGAATGAGAACAATAGGACATGGATTCTATTTAGGGAGAATGTCTAGAATTCTGAAGAGGTTCAGAAAAAAAGATGCTTGAAATTGATTAACTGGAATCCCAGAATAAGGGATAATGCCATGTGCTGACAGTTGTCCTCAATTCTGCCTGTGCCTCAATATCCCTTCAGCAATTGATCCTGTGTGCCATATATTGTGGTTTAATTACAATCAAGAAGCATTTATTAAGTAGAGGACATTATATTGGGCTACATAGAAAAGATGAAAATTGAACAGGACAGAGTTCCTGCTTTCATGAACCTTAGGATCTAGGAGGGGAACTGAGATCTGAATGAACATAATTTCTTTAATACTTCAAAATATTTGGGATTTGGTTATTATGGGTAATTCCTTAATATTTTGTGTTTCATGATCTTCATACATTTCTTTATCTAAAATTTTTGAACACTAAAGGGTCTGAGACACCTTGGTTACCCTAAACCTCGGTTATCCTGTCTGCTGAGGTGGTTTACTGGAGTGTGGCTGCTGTGCATGTTACAGCTTCTTGGAGCCACAGGTAAGAGTTGGGTGAACCAGGTGGAGATCACAGGTGGAAAGCAGCCCTGAAAAAGCCTCAGCAACCCTCATACCAGTCTTTCCTGCACACACCCTATAACCCACAGTACATAGTAATTGCTTAATAAATGCTTGATTTAGCTGTGTGTAAGTGGCGGGACTTGAGCAGAGCTTTGAAGAGAGCTAGGGATCTCAAGATATGGAAGTGAGGAGGGAAAGCATTCTAGACTTGTAACATGGAAAAAAACTCCACAGAGGCAAGAGAGTAAATATTTTGTACAGGGAGCAGTAGATAGGCCAGTTTGACTGGAACTTTGAGTGGATGAGGTTACATCATATGAAAGTGGTTAGGAAAGATAAACTGAAGTCAGATTGCAAAAGATTTTAAATGCCAGGAAAGGAAACATACATTTTTTCTTTGAATTAAAAAGGAGTGACTAAAATTTCTCAAGCAGGTGAGTGACATGCTCTGATCTATGCTTTAGGAATATCAATTGGGTAGCTATATTGAGGATGGATTGGGGGGTAGGAATGTAATCAGAGAGTCCAATTGGGAACCTATCCAGGTGACAGGCAATGAGAGGGTGAAGGTGGGTCGGGTGGTGGCCACTTCAGGAGAGAGAAAAGGACAGATATAGATACAAGAGATGTGTGATAGGCCTGACAAGACTTGTCAAAGGATTTGATAGGGAAGTGAGGCAAAAAGGAAGCCTGTGAGACTGTAAACCAGGATAATTAAAAGGATGATGGTATCCTCAACAGAAGTTCAGAAGTGGGATGGGTTTGGGGCAAAAATAATGAGTTCCATTTTCAACAAGTTATGCTTATATGATTTTGAGGTGTCCAGTAGCTTGTTGGTAATGTAGGGTTGCAGCTCAGGACAGAGATGAGGGATTAATACATAAATTTTGGAGTTACCCATGTAGACACAATATTAAATCAATAGAGGTTGGTGAGTTCACTCCAAAGAGAGACTGTAGAGAAGAGGGCCCAGGACATAGCCTAGAATATATACAAGGGTGAATTTGAACCAGTTCACGAGAGCCTCAGAAATTGGCAAATGCTACAAAGTGGGACTTGATTTACTGTTTTTTTTAATTGTCTAGACTTAGTCAAGGAATGAAAAAAATGTTAATAGTACAAATTAAATACAAAAGTGTATTTAATGTATGGTCAAGTATGTATGTACTTCTTTTTTTGAGCCAGTTGTTAAACTTCTATAATTGTACCCCTGAATATACCCCATAGGAAGTAAGATGTGATCCTAGGACTCCTGACTTAAGTTAGGCACTCTTTCCACTACACTACATTGAGTCTGAGTTGTGATGTGCTGCAAGGCATCAAGGTAATAAATTATATACTCTCTGTATATGTTACCCCTCCCTTCTATCCATACTCGTCTGGTATTTGCCCTTGAACTGACTTAGCTTGTCATGAATTCTTCGACATTCCAATACATCTTTGAAGAGTAGACTGGAATCTCATCTTCCAAATAAAAAGAAAACAAAACAAAGCAAAAAAAAACCCCTAGTATTTCCACCTCCTGTCACGCCTCCCTCCCCCCAACCCCTGCTGCCTAACTCCAACTGAACTCATTCCAGTTAGCACAGAATTTCATATCATTAGAACAGAGAGATTTATAGCTATACTGTTCATTTCAAAACATTAACGAGAGGGCAAATTTCCATTAATTTTAATCTTTTTCTTCCTAATAAAATCATTTTAATAACTTTCATATTTAGTATAAAAGGCTAAGGTTAGTTCATGTTATGTACTGCTATGAAAGACAATAGAACTGGGTTCAAATCTTGCCTTAGAAAATTACCAGTCAAATGACTCTGGGCAAATGACTTAATTCTTCTTAAATGCAGTTTCTTCATCTGGAAAACAGAAATGATAAAAGCATCAGAGTTGTTATGAGGATTAAATTAATGCATATAAAATTCCTTGATAATTTTAAAGTGTGATATAAATATCTCAGTGTCAGTTCCTACAGGTAAAATGGAAATACTAATACTTGAACTATATATCTCACAAAATCGTGAGAAAATTGCTTTAAAAAGCTTAACTCAATACTCAATATATAAATATTGATCCGACATCCTTTGGGACTTTTGTCCATGAATTCCCAAAAGTTTGCCACAGAAGGTCCACTCAAGATGAAGGAAACCTTTCTTGCTTATTCCCAACATCAGTAGGGGACTAGTAGAGTACTCTAGGGGAGAGACAGGAGGCAGTATGTGCCAGGTGAGTCAAACCATCACCACCACCTTCACTACCACCACCACAGTCACCACCATCAGTACCACCATCTTGACTGTCATCTCCCTTCAGACTCTGATGGAGACAATCCAGGGATCCTGAACCCTAGAATCCTGGGAATAGCAGTATTCTACCAAACCATCAGACCTGCTTCAACATTAAGGGAATTACCGTGGAGAGGAGGCCTTCTTTTCTCATTACCATTAGAAAGAACTGCTAACTGTCTGCTACCAAAAGGCAGATGGGTTGAAGAGCCCTGGGAACGGTAGCACTACCACCTGTTCCCAGAACACTGCTTATTCTGCTAGCCTACCCTTCATAGTCATCATCTGGACAGGCAGCTCCTATGGAAAAGGAATCAGTCATCCCCACTAGCTTCCAACCAAGAGGAACCCATAGGACAAGTAAACCAGACTAGATGAAGTAGTAAGGTAAACTGGGGAAGAGACAGGAAGCAGCACATACAATTCAAATGCCTGCCATTATCTTGACCAACATTTCCCCTCAGACCCTGAAGGAGATGGGCCAAATCCCTGAAATCAAAAGTCTTGGGAATTATAATGGTCAAAGTCCAGAGCCCTCAGACATCATCTTGGGAAGCACCCTCTGAGGAGATGCAGCCTGGCCCCTGCTCCTGCAGTGACAGTCTTGCAATGCTATGTCTTGAAAACTGAGAAAGAAATTTCATGTCACCAAAGTTTTAGGCACTGGTAAATGATTCAGCATCAGAAACTGATATAATTTTATCAGTGGAAATCACACTAAAGGTGAGGCTTTGCCATCTGCTGCGATACTGCACCATATGGTCCATAGGACCTGTCCATCTGACTTGCAGCTGAAACCTTCCATAGTTATTATCTCCCCATTAGAATATAAATTCCTTGAGAACTCTTCTTACATTCCTATTTATATCCTTAGCACTTGGCACAGTGCTTTGCATGTAGTAAGCACTCAATAAATGCTTCATTCATTCATCCATTTATTCATTTATTCTACGTATAATTATCTATTATCACCATGTACCAACTCACCTTCTCTTCCTGTCACAGAATAGGGTTATGGACTAGATCACATGAATACAATATAAAAGCCTTCATTTCGATTTGCAGCTATTCTTGTGGGTGCTTTCTAGTAGAGTAAATTAGTCACTTTTTAATAATTTCTCTCTCTCAGCATGTATTTTTAAAAGAACATTTTATTAATATATTTTGTTTTTGGATTGCAGTCACTTCTTCAATGAATTTCTCTCTTCCCTTTCTTCTACAGAGTTATCCCTTAGCACAAGAAATAAAAGGAGGAAAACCATTTAACTAAACTAACCAACATTGGAAAACATCTTACATTATGTGCAGCATTACAGGTCTATAACCCATCTCTGCAAAGATGTAGGAGGGGAGGTGCCTTATCATATTTTTCTCTTTGGGACCATTAAATTCTAATCATCTTCTTGTTGATATTATTTTGATTTAAATTGTTATAATCACTGTACAAATTGTTTTCCCAGTTCTGCTTACTTTACTCTGCATGAGTTCATGTAAGGCCTCCCGTGCTTTTCTATATTCATTATTTCACACTAATATTTTATTATGTTTATGTTCTACAATGTCTACACATATTCCTTAGTCAAGGGGTGTCTACTTTGTTTCTATTTCTTTGCTATTACAAAAAGGGAGAAAATCATTCTTTACAGAATATTTTCAAAGCAAGTACTTATCTCTTCAACTATATTGGTAATTCCTCCTCAAATCTAGACCTGGATCATCTCTTTCTATGGAATCCTTCTGACTATTTTCTCTTTCCTGAAACTTGTAACTACTCATACCTCACCAGGGGTTATGGTCATCTCTCTTTGGGAGCTATAATAATGTTAGTTGTTATTCAGTCATCTTTTAGTCGTTTCTGACTCTTTGTGACCCTATTTAGGGGTTTCTTGACAAAGACACTGGAGTGGTTTGCCATTTCCTTCTCCTGCTCATTTTACAGATGAGAAAACTTAGGTAAACAAGGTTAAGTGATTTGCCTGGGGTCACACAGCTACTAAGTGTCTGAGGCCAGATTTGAATTCAGGAAGATGAGTCTGCCTGACTCCAGGCCTGGCACACTGTCAACTTTATCACTTAGCTAATTCTGTTATTGACTCATTATGTCATTAGAATTATCCTCTTTGCTTCATGATACAATTGGGATTTCATTCCAGTCTAAACCTCTCTCTCTTCTAGACTTCATTCCCTGTACAACCAGCCTATCTTTAAACTTGGGCTATTTGAAAAATACTAAATAGGGAAAAAGAAGCATTCTTGTCTTCTAACCTGAACTTCATTTTAGTTGTTCCTATGATGCCCATGTAAAAATATTATTTCCTCTTTGTGGTAAAGCCCTGTCTTTCTAATGTATATTTCAGTCTTCTTCACATATTCCTGCTCTAGAATGCATGATTAAGGAGAAGGCTTTGAGAACCTAGAAAGGAAAGTAGTCATTGCCATGAGCCAACATCAATTTGTCAAGATTCAGTCACATCAGACCAAACTCTCTTCCTTTACTGACCACTGTGGAGGTGGCAGATCTGGATTTGAAGGAGATATTTGACCAAGACTACCCCAATAACATTTGAGACAAATGGAGGAATCTGGATAGGATGATAGCAAGTACATTTTTAGATGAATTTGGAGCTAATTGATTGGACTGAAAGTGTTGATGAATGAACTTTAAAGATAGTTTATTTATTTAGCTATTACTTTAAATTTGGAAAAGCTCTTTACACATGGCTCTGATCTTCACAACAGTTCTATGAGGTAGATGTTATTATTATAATATGTGCTTTTTTCTGATAAGAAAACAGAGGCTCAGAGTAGTTGGACTTGTCCAAGGTCACCTAACTAGTAAATGTCGAGGCTAGGATTATGATACAGACTTCCTGACTCCTTATGCTTAAAGTCATCCTGGAAGGAGGCCTTTAAGAGAGTGTCTCAGGTCTTTGTTTTTCTTGTTGTTTTGTTCAACATCATTAAAATAACTTAAAATTTTGATCCTTCAAGTATTTTTGTTTTTGTTCTTAGCATGAACGGCACAAACCGGGAGAGATAACTAATACTTTGAATGACAAATTCATCTAAAAAGATCCCAAGCTGGAATGGTGAGATAAAGAAAATAAAGGGAAATCTAATAGGAATAAATACAAACACCTGCCCTTGGGGTCAAGTACAGGATGTGGAGAACAAGTTGTATAAAAAGGAGTGGGAGTTTTTAGTGAATTATAAACTTAAAATGAGGAAACTGTGCGATTGTTAGTAAAACAAACCCCAAAACTTACACTACCTCATAGGCTTTACTAGAAACCAGAATAAAGGAGGTGATCATCCTGTTGTACTCTGAAATGGTCACAACAAATTTGGAATCTTGTAGCCATTTGTTGGTACCACAGTTTAGAAGGGTCACTGAAAAACTGGGGCCACAAATGAGCAACCAAGATAGTGAGTCTAAAACCATTCCTTTAAAAGCTATTAATCAATCAACATTAAGCAGCCATAGTATGCCAGGTCTGATACTAAGCACCGGGGATACAAAAAAGAGGCAAAAGACAGTCCATACCCTCAGGGAGCTGACAGTCTAATGGGGAAGTCAGCAAGTTCACAAATATATACAAAGCAAGCTATATACAGGGTATATAGGTATTAAGTAACAGAGGGAAAGCACTAGAATTAGGAGGGTTGGAGAAGGTTTCCTATAGAAAGTGGGATATTATTTGGAACTTAAAGTAAGAACAGAGGAAAGAGAGCATTGGAACTAGATGTGTTTACCCTAAAAAGAATCAATGGTGGAGTGGGATAAGAAGTCTTGAAATATTTCTATTTTTTATTTTATTTTTTTAAGGAAATCAAAATCTTTATCGCTGTCAGTCACCTTTTAATCAGCAAAGCTTAGGATCAGGATTGGGTTTAGTTCCCTAAAACTTCCAATGAGATTATTTATTTATTTATTTTTACTTTTCAACTGTTGTTTATTTTTAGTTTACACCATTCATTTTCATGGGATTTTGATTTACAAATTTACTCCCTGTGTTTCCCCTACCCATCATCCCAAAA
>CM053596.1:80896495-80934852 GCA_028646575.1 Pseudocheirus occidentalis | reverse complement strand
TAATGGTAAGTGTTTATCTATTTTAATTTTTTTGGTTATTGTGATATATAAAGTTGATGGTTAAAAATCTAGGTTTCAGGCATTATTCTATCTTCTAGTTTGAACTCTGATTTTGTTATCTATGACTAGCTACTAGTGCCTTCCCCTTTAGTATTATCTTGTATGTGTTTTGTATATATTTCATACATATGTAGTGTGTGTATATATATATATATATATATACACATGTATGTATATATAATGTTACTTCGCCCTGTTAGAATATAAGCTCATTGAGGGCAGGAACTGTTTCTTTTTCTTTGTATCTTCAGTACCTGGGACAGTGCCCAGCAGGTAGTAGGTGCTTAATAAATGCCTGTTGGTTGGTTTGTTGTCCTACTACCACCTGAACATGGCATATTCTGACTTCAAGGGAAGTTATCTAAAAAATGTGCCCATTCTCTAGATCTATAGTTAATAAATGTTAGCCATTATCGTGGTAAACTATGCAAAACACATTTAAATGATATTATACAGATTACTTTAGATCTCCTGTATAGTCTGTATAACTTTAATATTCTGGGTGAGTCTTATGAGTTCAAGACATCAGGCCCAGACAAACACCATCCCAGAATAATGAAAGAACTGGAAAATGGGATTATTGAGTCAAAGTCAATTATTTTTAAAGATATTGGAGAAGAAGATAGGAGTTGAAGGACTGGAGAAGAGCAAATGTCCTGATTATAAAATAAACGAAGACAGTAGAATCTAAAATCTGTAGACTAGTAAACTAGATGTCAAAATTCTAGAATATATTTTTAAAACGATGTAATGGAAACAATACATGATCAAATAATTTTCAAGTAGAGGTCATGGGTGTTTACCTGACAGAAGGGTTTTGGGAGGGCTTGAATAGTATATGAAGGTGTCACCATATGAGATCACCATATGCAGCAGAAAAGGTGATACTAATATCATGAGATCTTAGATCTATTAAAGCATTATTTAACTTGTAGATTAACTCAAAGGAAAAACATTGAAATTCCTCTCATTTGAACACACAAATATTTTGAACCTGCCCATTCAGAATCAAAGTTGGTACTCTGTCTTCAAAATCATTGTATGTTCTCTGACTTCTATTTAAACCCATATTTCAAATACAGTATTATCCCAATGATACTATATGGCAATGAATCATATAGCATCTCAAACACTGAAGAATCAAAATTATGAGCAGGCCACAAAGCGATGGGCAGACAAAAAGTTGGTATAAATAGTCTGTGGCGTGTTACCAATAATGTCTGCTTAAGAGGTGACACAACAATATCCTGAAAGTATATGATTGGAAAAGGAAGTGGACTTGTCATGTACCAAGGGAAAGGGATGACAGATGGTGAAGTAGTTCACTGGGACGGAATCTAAGGAATGTCATTTGACCTAGAGGAAAAATATCCAATTTATTGCCTAACTTCTTGTAGTGACAACCACACTGGCATGCCCAGGATGGCTGCTAGCACATGTTCTTAGATCTGCTTTACTAGGAAAGATAGCTGTTTAAGGGGTCAACAATCTTTTTAAATTACATTCCTAGTTCAGGGGAAAAGTCAACACCCTGAACTTCAGAGAAAATACAAACAGAAAGTAAAAATCAACAGACTGGACTCTGCCTGAATCAACTATACACTTTACATACATCCTTGAACAGAGAGAGCCTTTATATCTGAGCAGTTGGGAGTTCTGAACATATGACCACTCAGAATCTCAACCAGGGAGTCACAAGATCCTTCTCATAAGCAAGTCCTCAAAGCAAAATACTGACTCAGAGTACATAAATAAACAAACAAATCAATCAATCAATAATATTATATATGTATATATACATATGTATATAATACACATATACACACATATTTTACATATATATATATATATATATATATATATATATATATATACACACACATTTCTCAGAGCCACAAGGCATTACAACCCCAGTGACTCAGTGGCTAATTAGAAATCAGCAAAAGGTGTGAAAGCCTTCCTACAAGCAAGCCTCCCCTAACAACCTTCCTTTATTGGGCTCCATGTGAGGCCTATTGATGGGCAGGGAAGATCTTAAATCCTATTAACATTACAATCCTTGATGGAGAATTTATTGGAAAGCACAGAAAATAATCTTCAGATCCATTCAAGCATCCTGTCCATTCAGGTTTGGGTTCAAAGTTGTATTTTTTCTAGATATATGTCCTATGTCAGAACCTATTTTGGTATCAGTGTTATATAGCTCATTCTATAAGATTCTTGAGGTCAGGGGACTGTTTTGGTAAAGTGTTGGAGAAAGAACAAAAGTCTAGGAGTGAGAAAGACCTGAATTCTTAATTTGCTTCTATCACAAACTAGATTTGTGACTTCAGACAAGCCATTGATCCTCTTGGAGACACACTTTCTTCCTCTGTAAAATGGAAATTATAATAACGTGAACTATTGATAGTGTCTGTTATTAGGACTAAAGAGGATTTGGAGAGGAAAATGATGAAAAAAATAGACTTTTTAATCTTGTGTGTCTCAGAGAAGGCTTGACATGGAGACAATATGACTTAACATGGCTTACCACAGAGACAGGAAAAGATACAAGGGCAGCCCACCAACCTCCTCTCACTTGAACTGACACATCCACAACAGGATTGGGACTAACTGGTAAAGGAAACAATCAGGATGTTACCTGGTAAGCTGGGGCATGATGGTCTTTAGGACTCCATACTGGTCTTGTGGCTGCTCCAATGATTTGGTGTATGGTTATACCAAAGAATCATCAGGATTCCTGGGTCCATGCTTGAGAATAGTTCAGAAATGTCCAGAGTCATGGAAAATCTAGTAACTGAACAACTTAGGAGTTATATGGGGAAGGGAGTGATCTTGATCTGATAGGTCTGATTAGGCAGGGAGAAACCAATCAGTTAGATAACTAGAAGTTTACAGCCTAAAATGGAAGATTCCAGATATTGAGGGCTCCAGAGAGAGGGAAAGGCAAAAGGAAGGCAGGACATGGTTAAGGAATAAGAATCTTATTGGGTTGAGAATGACTAGGTCTGAAAAATCAATGGTTGGGGTCATTCAACAGTCCTGCCTTGATGCCAACAGTTGCAGTAGAGGCAATTGTTTTAGCCACCTTTTATCATGCAACAATAACAATGGCAATTATGGAACTCTCTTCCTTCTCTTTTCTTCTTCCTAGCTTCCCTAGCTTCCTTCAAGTCTTGGCTAACGTCCAACTACAAGGAGCCATTCCCTACCTTCTTTAATTCTAGTGTGTTCAGTCTAATATTATCTTTGATTTGCTCTGTCTGCATCTTGCATGTGAATAGTTGTTTGAATGTTGTCTCCCTCATAGATCATAAGTTCCTTGAGGGTAAGGAGTGTGTTTTGCCTTTCTTTGTACCCCTGTGTCTTAACACAGTGCCTGTTGCATAGGAAGTGCTTAATAAATACTCGCTGACTTGACTTGATAGGCATATAGAGTTTTATGGTTAAAAAGGTACTTTGCATGCATTATCTTATTTGATTCCAAAGCAGAACTATGAAGTAAGCAAGGCAAGCCTCAGTTTCCTCATCTGTAAAATGAAGGGATTGGGCTATCTTCATTTTGAGGTCCTTTCCAGATTAAAATACATCTTTCTATGACCCTCCCTCCCTATTCCATTTATAGATGAGGAAACTGAGGACTTACTAGTGATGAACAGAACCAGGACAAGAATCCAGAGCTCCATTCCCACTACAGGGCTATTATCCCTTTAATCTGGGCTCTCACCTGTGTGCTTTTCCTATGTGGGTAACTCTTTGTATGATAGCCTATGGTGAATCTGATAGAACTTCACAGAGGGATGATTTTGTTTACCCTATGCAAGGGAAAAAGTTGGGATAAGTTGCAGCTTTCAGAAGTGATTAGATGTCTTTCCCTGGGGATATAATCAGCCTAGGAAGAAAGGTTATGATGATGTCTGTGTTTCATTCTTCTATCCTGCCCTGGGGGAGGCAAAGGTTTTTTCAGCTTTTGCTTTTTAATGATTATGTCAGGGAAAAAGAACAAGTTAATGTCAGAGCAGAGCTGTCATTCAGACTGTCAATGGTAATGGAGCATGTGGGGTTTATGAGTTCTGCTTTCTTGCTTTGGTATCTGAGTAGGGACTTGACTTAAGAGGCCATTCCTTGTATTTAATTTTATTTCTTTTTTAGCATGATATTTTATTTTTCCCCCAAGTACACGTTAAAATAATTAATTTTCCCCTTCTCATAATGTTTTTTTTGTTTTTCCCACTTAATAGTATTTTATTATTTCCAATTACATGAAAAATAGTTTTGAACATTCAATTTTATAAAATTTTGAATTCCAAATTTTTCTCCCTCTCTCCCATCCTCCCTACCCAGAACAGCAAGCAATCTGATATAGGTTATACATATACAATCATGTTATATTTCCACATTAGTCATGTTCTGAAAGAAGAATCAGAACAGAAGGGAAAAGCCATGAGAAAGAAAAAAACAAAGATAAAAAATAAAGTGAAAAGAGTTTGCTTTGATCTGAATTCTTACTTCATAGTTCCTCTTCTGGATGTGGATAGCATTTTCCATTATGAATCTTTTGGAATTGTCTTGGATCATTATATTGCTGAGGAGAGCTAAGTCTATTATAGTTGATCATTGCACAATGTGGTTGCTACTGTGGACAAGTGTTCTATGCATTTACCTCAGCATCAGTTCATATGAATCTTCCCAGGTTTTTCTGAAATCTGCCTGCTCATCATTTCTTATTCCATTATATTCAGATACCACTACTTGTTCAGAAACTGTTGGACATCCCCTCAATTTCCAATTCTTCACCACCATAAAAAGAGCTGCTATAAATATTTTTTGTACAAGTGGATCACTTTCCCTTTTTGATGATTTCTTTGGGATACAGGCTTCAAAATGATATTGCTGGATCAAAAGGTATGCACAGTTTTATAGCCCTTTGGACATAGTTCCAAATTTTTCATAATGGTTGGATCAGCTCACTACTCCACCAACAGTACATTAGTGTCTCATTTTCCTCACATCTTTTCAAACATTTATTTTCCTTTTCTGTTCTATTAACCAATCTGATAGGTGTGAGGTGATACCTCAGAATTGTTTAAATTTTCATTTCCCTAATCAATAGTGATTTAGTACATTTTTTCATATGACTATAGATAGCTTTAATTTCATCATCTGAAAACTGCCCATTCATATCCTTTGACCATTTATCAATTGGGGAATAACTTGTATTCTTATAAATTTGACTCAGTTCTCTATATATTGAGAAATGAGGCCATTATTAGAAATGCTGGCTGTAAAAATTGTTTCCCAGCTTTTTGCTTTGGTATTGTTGGTTTTATTTGTGAAAACCCTTTTTAATTTAATGTAATCAAAAGTATCTATTTTGAGTTTCACAATGTTCTTTATCTCTTGTTTGGTCACAAATTTTTCACTTCTACATAGATCTGACAGATATAGCTATTCTTTGCTCTCCTAATTTGTTTATGGTATCAACCTTTATGTCTAAACTATGTACCCATTTTGACCTATCTTGGTATATAGTTGAGTGAGATGAATATAGTGTATAGGGTATAATGTATGAGTATAGAGGATAGTGAGATGTTGATCTACGTCTGGTTTCTGCCATGCCATTTTCCAGTTTTCAAGAAGTTTTTGTCAGATAGTGAGTTTTTATCCCAGAAGCTGGGGTCTTTGGGTTTATCAAACAATAGATTACTATAGTTATCAACTGCTGTGTCTTATGTACCTTACCTATTCCATTGATTCATCACTCTATTTCTTAGCCAGCACCAAAACGTTTTGGTGATTGCTGTTTTATAATATAGTTTTAGATCTGGTACACTAGGATACCTTTCTTCGCATATCTTCCATTAATTCCCTTCATATTCTTGACCTTTTGTTGTTCCAGATGAATTTTGTTAATATTTTTTTCTAGCTTTATAAGATAGTTTTTGGTAATTTGATTGGTATGGCATGGAACAGGTAAATTAATTTAGGTGGAATTATCATTTATGTTATATTAACTTGACCTACTCATAAGCAATTGATATTTTTCTAGTTGTTTGGATCTGACTTTATTTGTGTGAAATGTGTTTTGTAATTGTATTCATATAGTTCCTGGATTTGTCTTGGCAAATATTTTATATTCTTTATAATTATTTTACGTGGATTTTTTCTTTCTGTCTCTTACTGCTAGGCTTTGTTGATAAAATATAAAAGTATTTATGATTTATGTGGGTTTATTTTATATTCTTCAACTTTGCTGACATTGTTAATTCACTTCTTCATTTGAAAACTGCCTTTGTTGCAGTTGAATCACATAAATTGAGAGAGAAAGAGAGATAGAGATAGAGATAGAGCCAAGGAGGGGGAGGGAGAGAGAGACATAGAGATGGAGAGATATTTCTATCAATTGGTGATTTTCCCTTAAAGTAAGTCCTTTCCCTTAATTAGAGTCATGTTTAAAGGTAGGTGTATTAAAGTGCTACCTCTTCCCCCATTCCTTTCTTTGTTTTCAGAAATATTTTACTACTAAAAGAGGGAGAGATGTATTATATGATGCTATTTCTCTGAAAAGGAAACTCTGGTATCCTTAAATAGTCAGGGTTTCAAAGTGCACTGATAGCTATCTTAATGTACTAAGATTATAAGTAAAACCTCTTTGTGAGATATGACTTGGATCAATTTTCTTGGTAACTGATTCTGACTTGTCTTAGAACAGCTAAAATATTTATGTTTTATTTTTACTTAAACAGAACAGAGAAATTCAGACTCTTTTCAGGGAGCAATAAAGACATAAATGAACAAGACCCTTTCACTATACTTGCCTCACTTTGGTTTTAGATGAACACAAAGGGAGAGAAAACAATTCAACTGTGCTGCTATTACAAATGCAAATGAGGATCTGAAAATTTGCAGAACAGTGGCCCCTTATGTTAACTGTGAAAATGCATGGTTTTGGCATACAAAAGTCTTGTGAGGCAGAGATTTAATCAAATGCTCAGTCCCATGCTACAGAGCAAAACCAATTTATTGTAAATAACTGTCCTTTATAGGTCTGCAGATAGTATAAGATCACCAGAAATGACATAGTTCTACAAAAACTACGTTGCTGTTGCAAATGCATGTTTCACCACATTTTCAGAGATTGAGATGAATGTCTTTGACAGGGCTTTATAAACTGTAACTAGCTATAGAAATGTAGGATATAATGAACATTATAATTTTAATATTTATATTGTTATAGAAAATGGTAGCCTGCTAGAGGGCAATTTAAATTCATGCTCAATGGAATTATGATCTCATCAACATAGATTCATCCTCCTCTGATGCTTATTATGCCTTCTTATCCTTTATAATTCTTGCACATGCTTACCTATAAATGCCCCAAATAAGATCTGGACTGCTTGATGACTCAATTGATAGAGTGCTGGACCTTAATTCAGAATAAACCTTAGTTCAAATCTGAACTCAGATCCTAGCAAGTTGTGTAATCCTGTGTCAGTCACTTCTATCTGCCTCAGATTCCTTATCTGTAAAATGGAATAATAATTATTACCACCCAGGGTCATCAGGATTAAATGAGACAGTATTTGAAAATTGCTTTTTAAACCTTAAAGCATTATTAATTATTGTTCTTATTTTATCTGCCCAACAAACTGTAGGTCTTCTAGTATTTAAGTGAACCAGTGGATAGATAAGGTTGTCATCTGTTAGCCATTGCTTTTTGTTATATGATTGGCCTCCTTTTGAAAAACAAATACTTGTGCATATATACATACACATATATGTATATTGATGAAATATTTAACACAATTTCCAACACAGAAATAATTGCTGTTCATAGGTTTTAGTAAAAATGCATCCAACATGCATCTTTCCATTTTCCTTTTGGCTACTTAAAATTTTGATTCTTTGGAGATTGTGGTGTTCCATAATTATAGCCTCCTTTAAAGCTATAACCCCACATCTCAATCCTCCTATCATCACTAGAAGGATATTAGAGTGAATGATGGTATTTTTGTGTCATCTAAAACACCTCAGTTTCCCAGATTCCAGTCCCTTCTTCTCCTATTCAAATCTGGACCCAACTCATTTTCCACTTGAAGCATCTGTTCAAGGTGTATACACTGATGCAATTGAATTCATTTTACTTTTGTTCAACAAGGACTTATTCTATGCCTACCTCATGTATGACCTTATGCTAGGTCCTGGGAATGCAAGGGCAGAGTGGAATCCAGTCCTTTCTCTCAAGGAGCTTATGTTCTGCAGGAGAAATAAAACATGTGGCAGATCAATAAATACAGGATATATTGAAGATCAAGAAAACAGTTAGAATGAAGGGGATCAGGAAGAGCTTCCTGGTGGAAGTGACATATGAGTCATCCAGTGAAAGAAAAAGCTAAGGATTCTAAGAGTGGGAGGTGATATAGAATGGCACCAAAGGTCCAGAAATGGAGATGAAATGCTAAGTTGAAGGAACATCAAGCAGACTAGTTTGCTCACCATGTAGAATGAGCAAAGGAGAGCAAAAAAAAAATTAGTCAAAAAAGGGAGCCAGAGGCAGAACATTTAGGGCATTAAATATCATACTGAGGAGGTTGTATTTTATCCTGAAGATAATAGCAAGGCATCAAAGCTTCTTGAGCAGAGGAATATTACATTCAACCCTGTGTGTAACTGAACAATTGATATAGTAGGTATCCGATTATAACCTGTAATCTGGACAACAGTATTACTTTATTCACTTGGACTTTTCTATGTGAATTATTAGGCCAAAATCTGTTGAGTCATCCTAAACTTCATTGCAGTAATTCTTTAGTATATATAGGTTTGGTAAAATCAGCACAATGTTATCCACAAATGTGATCATTTGAAGAACCTTACCATCATTTTCCAGGACTCTTCTATTTGGATTCTGCATAGAATAATTCTCTATGATAGTAATAGACACCTTTGGTAAGAATGCATCTCCCTGTTTCTTGGCTTGCTTGATATCCATGATGAGAATTTAATTGAACAAAGCTTTCTTTGAATTTTTATCTCTCAAGAAATTTTATATTACCTTAATGAGTCAGCTTATTGGAAAAGAGACTGTAAGGCAAAATTTTGCTCCATTGATTCAAATGCTTGTTGGAATAAATGGAATACATGATTCTTAGTAGCACTCTGTGCCATTTTCTGATATTCTCTCACAAATAGGGTGGAAAAGGAAAGAGGCCACGTGGGACTGTGGACCATTTCCTGTTCTGCTTTGTTTTGTGGATTTCTAGGGCCAGTGAATTCACCAACAAATGGATTGTCTATTGCTGATACAGTTTTTTTTACACTTGATAAGTCTGGTCCTGGAGGACATAGTCTATTGCCAGGACTATATTCAAAGCCTTTTCAGCAGAGTAGAACCTGACAAAGCTTATTCTCCAACTGCATAGACCTCAAGGACTCAGGGTCAGCTCCACAGCATAATACAAAATCTTCACATATGTCAGTAATATCTAGTATTTATGCAACATTTTATGGTTTACAAAGCACTTTATACGAGTTAGCTTCATTGACTGTACAACAATTCTGTGAAGTAGGTGCTATTATTTTCATCATTTTACAGATGTGGAAACTGAGAGATGGTAAGTAACTTGTACTACTTAGCTAATGTCCATCATTGATTATTAAAAAGGAAGAGTATTTTGCAAATGATGTTACATAATAAGACATCATCTTTATAACCATGTAATTGTATAAAGATGTAGAGCAGAGGTGTCAAACATGAAACCTATAAGATGCATGTAGTTCAGTATTCCTGAGTGCAGCCCAAACCAGATTAGAATATAATTGGGAAATACTTAACCTAATAGATTAAAAAATACAGTAAAGAATAGTTAATATGATATTTTAAAAACCAAGTCAAAATGCAGCCCATAAGGATCCTTATAGATAGATTAGTGGCTCCTGTTCTGATTTGAGTTTGATGCATTAATGTTAAGAATATATAATTCCACTGGCTAGCACCCTGTACTATCATTCCCACCTACCTACCTCTATAGTCTTAATTCCTTGTTCCACTTCCCACATTCTTTATTCCAGTTGATCTGTTTGACTTTTCCCCAATACAAAATATTCCATCTCTTGACTTCATGACATTGAAAAAATTCCCCATGTCCTGAATATACTCCAATTTCACTTTTGCCCTATAGAATATTTGTAGCTTATGATAAAATCATGGCTCAGGTACCATCTCCTACTTAAGGTTTGTCCTTATTTCTCCAGTTATTAGCATGGTCTCTCATTTGAAACTTCTCTGGATATACTTTGTTTTTTACTTACACATACACATGTAATATTTTTCTTATAGAATACAGATTTCTTGAGAGTGGGTACCATTTTGTGTTGATCTGAAAGAGGAACATTAGTATGTCCTGCTCTTAATGTGTTACTTGCTATGTCTTCTTGCAATTCAGCTAATTTTTCATTTATGAATTTTGATGTTGTGGCTTTAGGGAGCATGTAGATTTAACATTGATATTGGTTTGTTGTCTGTCTTTCCTTCAACATAATGTAGTTTCCTTGTTTATCTTTATAATGTGAATTTTCATTTTTACATTGCTTGATATCCTGATTACAGCTCCAGGCTTTTGAGATTC
Source organism: Pseudocheirus occidentalis (assembly GCA_028646575.1). Lineage (NCBI taxonomy): Eukaryota > Metazoa > Chordata > Mammalia > Diprotodontia > Pseudocheiridae > Pseudocheirus > Pseudocheirus occidentalis. The sequence continues at coordinate 80,924,164 of CM053596.1, read as the reverse complement.
ACTTGATTCATACTTAACCCTCCCATCCCCATCTTTTCATTTTTTCATATGTATGTCTTTGCTTTTTAGATATTTAAGCAAGAGGTTGTGGGGTTTTGTTTTCTTGTTGAATGTCATTTTCATTCTATTGGTCTAATATTTACTCACAATAAAAGTTAAGAGTTAGGATTATGTTTTCCTCCACTTGTTGCTCTAGTATTTCTTTTACTGAATTAGGATTTTTATTTTGCTTTTGTTCCATTTCTATTTTAGAACAGTAATCTCTCCCTTGATTAGTTTTGTTCAGGAGTATTCTGATAAGTGTCTAAAAATGAGCTCATAGTTAATCAATAAAATGACAACTAAAACTTGGATTAGTAGCATTAGCTAATTCCTGAAATTTTAGTTTACACTGAAAATTTTTGCAGTTGACTTTGGTTTGAGCTGATTAATCTACTTAAAGCAACCTCTCCTAGGCTCTTTTCCCTATGTCCTGAAGTCCTATTCTTTGCATATCGTCAACTCTTTCCCTAGTTTCACAGCTTTATTAACTTGCTGATGATTTTTCTTTTTCCCTTTTATTTAATTATATAATCCTTCCTCCTGTCCCCTCTTCTTATATCTCTGATCCCCCCCATCAGTTAAATTGGTTATTTCCAATATGTCTTCTCATCTCCTTGGCTTGCTAATTTCCTAACTTCCTTTATTTCTTAGTTTTTATTTTATTGTTGCTTTCTCTAGGAAAGCTTCTTTACTTTGTTCTCTTCATTACTTCTCTTTCACTTTTTCCAAACTTTTATCCTTTGGTTCAGAGTCTATATAGTTATTTATTCCTTCTTCAGTCTTTTTTTTATTCCTTGTGGAATTAGAACTTCTAAAGTAACAAGTGAGTTCTAAATGTCTAAACAATTTCTATATCATGGTATTGTAGATCTTCTCCCTTCTTTATTTTTTTTTCTATTTGTCTTACTCTTAGACGTGTAATTCATGAGACAGATAATGAAGATAGAAGCATTGCTCCATGGTAGAAATCTTTGTGTTTCAAACTGTACAGTTCAATTCTACCCCTATTTTTCCCTCCACCATTTTTCTTTTCCATTTGCCATCCAATCTCCTTTCAGGGTCTGTGTTCTACCACCCTTCTGGATGCCTGTTGTCCTCAAAAGCTTTGAATTCTTTTCTCCAGTTGAGGTGTTTTCCATGGAGCTATGACACTGTCTCAGAGCAAGTGACATGTGTGTACCAAGTGTCTTCAGATTAGACTCATTATAAGGTCTCTATCTCTGAAAGTAGAATGTATCTCCCCTCTACCCATGGAATACTCTTCAGCCCTCCTTAATTAAGTTGAGATTTCCCTCATTCTTTCCCACTATTTCACTCACTCCCTTTGCCACTTTACTCATTCTCCTATAACCCTCTCCTTGCTAAGAGATTTTGGGACTTATCTTCCCTTCATTGTTTACCATTGATTCATTTCTATCGATTGCCCTCTTTCCTATTTCATTTTCAGTGCTTTTAGGATGATTGAATCTGGTTGGATGTCATTCCAAGACTTCTGCAGCTTTCCTTCTCCTTAACTGTTTTTCACTGTCTTTTGAAGTGATACTGATTGTATTGTTGGTCATCTACAATGTCTGGCAAATGACTTTATTCTTTAAACCAGTGTTGCCCTTGACGATCCTATCTCCTGACTCCTTCTTCTGACGGAGAAGGCTTGAAAGCTCTTTTGGCTTCAGAGTTGTGGCAACTGTTTTGTATTAATTAAAAATGGGAATGTAGTTGATGTCATTTGTCCATATCTCAATTTTTAGTTGACAGCATGTTTAAATGGTTGGGTTGAAAATGTTGTAATCTTGTGCAACATCCTCTCATCTTTATCCTTTCTTTTAATTTGGCATTGCCTTTGGCCTTTTTTCCTTATCAGTAGATGATTCATAGGTCTTTGATTTAGACAGGAATGTTAAGTCTGTAAGTAGTTATTTCCTGTCTGTTAAGATGGGTCACTTTTTTTCTTTTTTCTTTTTTTAATGGTCTTGGATGCTTTCTGTGTCTAGCACCTTCTGCCTCTCTTCTTGAAGTAGGGGATTTGTGATGCCACAATGAAAAGCAAGTCATCAGGCCTTGCCTGGATTTCCCCAAATCAGAGAATTTTTTCCTATCCTGGTCCTAGACTTGAAAAAAAGTAAAAAAATAAAAACATTAAGCTCAGAGGTTTTCTAGTTACCTCCAAAAAATTCAAATATACAATTCTTCTGTACTCCTAAAGAGAATGAATCTTCCTTCCTCCCACCAAGCAAAGTATAAAGAATGTGGGGAGAGATCAAGAAAATAGAAAAGGGGGGAGGGTTTAAAGCATGATGCCTCAAGTTTGTCTCCATATTTATTTGCTCTGACTCATTTAGATTTCAAGGACCTTTGGGGAAGTGATCCTTTATGCATTTTGTGTACGACACTCATCTCACTAGGGATTTTTTGACATTCCACATTGCCTGAATGAATTTTCTTCTGAATTATGGGAATTTTATGACTTGTTTTAGTGGAATTTTTTTTTGTTCTTTCCCCTCATCTTACTCTTCCCCCTTCCCCAAGTCTGTCTTCTAGCAAGAGACTCTTCCCTAGTGTCTTTTCTTCCATGTTGCAGACCTGGTACCTTCTACCAACTTGGAGTATTAGGTAATGTACCACAAAGTATATACAATTGAACTATGCCCATTCTGAGCTTCACATAAGAAATAAACCCTGTTAATAATCATTTATAATTAGATAACCAAAATGGACTTTTTATGCAGCACGTATTCCCTGGTCAGTCTTTTTCAGAAACAATTTGCAACAATAGTTGAATGATTTAGGGATAGAGAGTGTAATGGAACCCTTGTATTGGTCCAGTCATGCATCTTGGAACTATTGCTTGGACTCAGTTAATCAAAAAGCATTTACTGAGCAGGCATTATGTGACAGGCACCGTGCTGGACACTGGGGATATTAGTACAAATACAAGACACTGCCCTTTGGGACCTCTAGTCTATCAGTTATAGCATCAAATATTCATGAGTGGGTGAATATCTTCTCTCTTTGTCTGTCTCCCTCCCTCTGAATCTCTTTGTGTGTTTCTTTTTCTCTGTCTCTATCTCTGTCTCTGTCTCTGCCTCCACGTTACCCCAAATCAATATGCTCGGGCAAGCCCAAGTTATGCAAAAATACAACATGATACGTAAGATTACAAAGGAAACCAACGGTTAATAAAAACAAAGATGTGATTTTTCCCTCCTTTTAAGTTGATGAACCATCTTAAATCTATTCGTAGAATCCTTGAGGGTCCATGGACCCTGGGTGAAGAACCTTTTGCTCTAAACGATTTAAGCCTATAGCTGGAATAGAAAACACTCTGGGAGTCTACAAGTAGAAGTTTCCATACATAAATTATCTATACAATTTCTAGTTGATAATCACAGTGGTACATGGATACATACAAGAAATATCCTAGATTTGCTGCATAGGAGTAAATAAGAGGGATTAAAAGGGATTAATATGGTTTACATGTAAAGGTTTCAAGTATTTGACCTTCTTAGATCAGGGTTTTCATGTGAACCATAAAATGTACTTTGAATACTTTATCAGTGGAAGTCTTTATTGGGTACATTTTTTTGGTGAGTTTTAATGAATGTACTGGTTCAAGGGTCCTTTGTCCTGATTAGCAATGAGTCAAGCAAAGACTGTGAACGTGTGTGTGTGTGTGTATGTGTGTGTGTGTGTGTATGTGTGCACTGCACCAAACTACCCCTGTTTCCAGGTCTTGAATTACTTTGTGCCTTCCCCATTTTGTATTCCTGGAATTGTTTACATGACTCAGGAGGAATTGCACTGTTTTCTTTGATGCCATTGGTTAAACCTTGATATTCTTGTCTCCTGTGATACTTTTAATTTTTAATGCTTTGCTGATTTATTTATGTTGCTTTCACTTCCCAATAACCTCTATCCCAATAGAACCCTCCTTTGCAATTAAGAAGTATTGAAAGGCAAAACAAAGGGACCAAATTGGCCACATCTAACAGCACATATCTCATTCTGGGCCTATAGCCACCCACTTCTCTACCAAAAGAAGGGAAGCATATTTTAATACCCAGTTCTTGGTGGGCTATTTCTTGGTGTTATGATGAATATTTAATGGATTTATCATATTTATTGGATGAAAGGCTGAGAACAATATTCAATCTTCAGGTGACTCCAGCCTAGGGATATGTTTCCCAAGTAGCATGTAGGCATTTCTTGTTTAATGCAAGTACTAGTACTATTGGGCCCTAAGGGTGATTATGCTGAAGGATATTGTTACTGTTTGTGTATGTATATACACAGAATACATATATACACACATACATACATATATGTGTGCTTATATATGTATGTATGTGTATGCACATACCAATACACGTACATAAAAACACACACACAATACATTTGTCTGGTACAATATACAATTTGATTAGGAAGTGAAGAATCTCTAGTAACAGTTCCCTATGCTCTTAGGAAGTAAGTCAGATGTAGGCAACATATTAATGATACTGATATGAACAAAAGTTCCCTATCCCTAACAGACTATTAGACATCTTGAACTAAATGTTCAGTAACCATTTCAAACTCAATGTGACTAAAATAACATTACTTTGTTCCCAAATTCTTCCATATTATGAACTTTCTTATTGCTTTTGAGGGTACTTTCATTATCCTAGATAGCCATCTTTCTAGGTAACGATTTCAGTATCACCATCAACTCTTCAATCTCATTCAGCCCATAATTCCAATGTGTTGTCAAATCCTGTTTGTACCTTCACAACATCTGTATCGATTTATCTCTACTCCTGAAACCACCATCCTAATACAGTCCCTTGAAGATTTCATAATCTATCAGGAATTGATTTATACCTAGAAATTAGGAACTCAATTGAAAATTAAAAATTGGAGTTAGGAAGACCTAGGTTCCTTACTCTGACACATACTGGCAGAATGAACCTGAGTGGATCACTTACCTTTCAGTGAACTGGTAACTCTAAGGTAATAAGTTGCAGAGAAGGTAAACATTTGAGTTGGTGAGAAAGTTCCTAACCTGGAATTCCATACACCGATGAAATAGCTTTGTTAAAAACATTTCAAACATCACAGAGGACAATAAAAGTATAAGGCAATATAAGACAGAATAGATTAGAATACAAAATCATATTGGGAGACTAGAAACCTTGAGAGAAGCAGTTGTGTTGAAGTCCATTAAAACTATTTGTAAAATGCTTACTCTGTTCCAGGCTAAGGTCTGGGTTACAAAGAAAACCAAAAACTTGGTCATACAGAGTGGGTTGGAATGGAATCTTGGAGGAAGCCAGGGAAATCAAGAGGCCGAGGTGAGAAGGGAGAGCACTGCAGGTATGGGGAGATGGAGTGCCATTATGCAAGGAACATCAACAAGTCCAGTATTATTGGATTAAAGAGTATGTGGAAGGAAACTTCGCTCCCTTTGGAGGAGACTGAACAGATAGGAAAGGGCCAGATTGTGAAGGGCTTTAAGAGCTAAATGGAGGCTTTTTGGTCTTGGGAATAATAGGGAACCAATAGAATTTATTGAATTTAGGAGTTATATGATCAGACCTATGCTTTATGGTTGAGGTAATGAGACCAGTCAGAAAACTCTGGAAATGGTCCAGGCCTGTACCAGGGTGAGACTCATGTGAATAGAAAGTTGGGATATATGGGTGAGATGCTGTGAAAGTTGAAATGACAAGATTTGGCAACATATTAGATATGTGGAGTGAGTGCAACTGAGGAGTCAAAGGTGACACCAAAGTTGAAAGTCTGGGTGACTGGGAGGATGGTGGTGCTCTTGATATCAGTAGAGAAATTCAAAAGGATAGGTTGAGAGGAAAGAATGCTTTCTGTTTTGGGTATGTTGAGTTTTCAATGCCTACAGGGCATCCAATTCAAAATATCTACAAAAGAGTTAGTTATGTGGAACTAGAACTTGGGAGAGAGGTTAGAATTGAATTCTGAGAATCATTTTCATAGGGGTGATAATTAAATCCAGGAGAAAGTGAGATTATAGTGAGATTATATAGAAGAAAAAGATAAAAGAGTCTGGTACAGACCTTGGGGGTTTATCTCAATTAGTGGATGTACCAGGAGGAAGATTCAGCAAAGGAAGAGTGGTCAGACAGGTAGGAGGAAAATAAGAGAAATGCATATCACCAAAAGTTTGAAAAGAGAGACTATCCAGAGTGAGATAGTGATTAACAGTGTTAAAGAATATAGGATGAAGAGAGAGAAAACATTAAATTTGGAAATTAAAATTTCATTGGTAACTTTGAAGAGAATAATTTCAATTAAATTATGACATCTTAATGGAGATTGCAAAAACTTTGCAAAAGAATAAGGGGAGAGGAAGTGGAGGCATAAATTGTGGATTTCTCAAAGAGTTTAGTCATGAAGAGAGGAGAGATCTAGAATGGCAGTCAGCAGAGGTCATTGAATCAAGCAAGGGTTGCTCTTTTTAAAGGATGAGGGAACCATGGTATATTAAAGATAGTAGGGAAACAGCCAGCAGATAGGGAGACATTTAAAATTAGTGAGTGAATAAGATGATATGTTGGGTAATTTGCTGGAGAAGGTGATATGGAAAAGGATCAAGAGTATGTGTTGCCTTGGCAAGAAGGTCCCCCTGCTCCTGTTAGACATGGGTGAATGGAAGGAATGGTAAGAGATGCTTTAGTAATGTGACATGAGGATGAGGGAATAAGAGGGAACTCTTTACTGTTTTCTGACATATGAGGCAATGTTCAAGGAGAGGGTAGGCAGGATGCCTGTCACAAGAGGTTTTAGGAGTTATGAGGTTTGGAATAGACACTAGTGAGTGGGATAGTGGATTAGGAAAGTGTGAAAGGATGGATTCCCTTGCTGAAGTGTGGACCCAAGAGATATTATGAAATACAAAACTGTAGTAAGCCCAATTAACAGGGTTTTGTATTTTTCTTTAGCTATATACAGCAATATGTGAATAGAAGTGAAGGAAGAAGATGGGAAATTGGGGTTTGGCAAGGCACAAATAGTGATATGAAAGAGGGAAAGGTATTCAAGTGTAGAGGATAGTATAGTATTTCTCAAGGAGTAGAGACAGTGAAGGGTAGTGAGTGTAATTAATATAGGAATGATGGCCAACTGAGGGACAGAGTGATTAGAGGTCATGACAAGGATGAAGAACAGGATTAGGGGTTGTAAGGAAGAAGGAAAGATGTAATGACAAAAGATTATGGTAAGATAAAGGAGTTTTAGAGTTTGTGGACATAGTAGAAAAATTGTTAGTGATGCCAAGATCAAGGATATAACCATCTCTATATGTAACTGAGATAGAGTAGGTCATGAGAACTTAGTAGATTGAGGAAGTAGAAAGTAAAAGTATTTGAGTGAATATTAATATGTATATTGAAATTCTGTAGAACTAGAGCAGGAATTGGGGTAGAAAGAAAGACTATGAGCCAAGCATCAAACTCACTGAGGAATGAATGACAATAGTAGGCCTGAGTTCAGACTGTGGTTCAATCATTTACAACTTTTTGACCTTGAACAATTCACTTTTGCTCTGTGGGCCTCAGTTTCCTCATATGTAAATTGATATTGGACTAGATGACCTCCATGGTACCTCAACTCTAAAACTCTGAATCCAGAAGACATCTACAGCATGGTTGGAAAACAGAGTTTCCCCAACTCAGTACAGGAAACAAACTTCATACAACAGAAGTTCCAAGTGAATTTTGTTCATGTTTCATTAGGAATGAAAAACTCCTGCTGCAGTGTAAGAAAACCATGCCCTCCCTCTTACCACATCCTGCAAACAAAAGAAGCCCGCAAAGATATGACTTCATATAATTTCAAATGTTAAAAAAATTAAATAGGAAAGATGCTCTTCCCTTTACTTCTTCACTCTGGATCATGCACTTCACCCTTTTCCCAATCGAAGAGGGAGTATGTGATGACCTCTGACCTGTGTATCTATACTGGCCCAGTAACAGAACTGTGATGTCAAAGTACTGATCTCTCTTTTCCCAAGCACCTGATATAAGTGCTTGTTGTTATTATTTTGATTAGAAGTCAATTTGCAGAATGGAAGCTATAAAATGGTAGCCTAAAGCCTAAAAATAAATCAATACTCCATGATTTACTTTGTTGGAGATAAATGTCAGGTCCTGAGTCTTTTAAGCAATAAATATTATTTCTAGAAGTAAGAGAGCAACTCAAAACAGGAAAGATGCCTCTGAGATGATGCATGAGAAATAAATGTTCACATAATTTTGACAAGATGCATGAAGCATGGGTGAGATTTGGGAGACCTCACTTGGTGTTTTATAAAAGCAACCCCTCCATCTCAGTCCCCCAAAGTGCTTCTTTCTTACCCTTTCTCTCATCATCAAAGACATATGCAAAGCATGTGTGTGTGTGTGTGTATATGTATGTGTGAGTCTAAGTACAAGTATAGGTGTGGGGGAAGGGTGGTTAAAGAAAGGAGAAAAAAGTGGGAGAGAAATAGAAGGAAAGGAAAGTGTGTGTGTATAGGGATGGGAGGATGGGGATGAAGAGAAAGTTCCAGTCACAACTACATATAAAATCACACAATGGAGAGGTAGTGTGGTGTGGTGGATAGAGCAATGAATGTAGAGTTTGAGGCTTTTAATCACAGCTCTACTGCTTATTATCTATATGACTTTGGGCAAGTTGCTTTTCTGCTCTGCATTTTCCTGTATTGCAGTCCTTTATTTTTCTGCATTGTATGTTTCTACCTTTGCAAAATAAGAAGGTCACCTAGATTTTTAGTCAGAGGGGTTTAGGTTCAAATCCTGGTTCTACAGATCACTACCTGTGTCACCTTGGGTAAGTAATTTTCTTTCTGTAGGCCTCTGTTACTAATCTTGAAAGATGTTATGACCCAGTGATCTCTAAGGTCCTCTATGGCTCTCCATCTATGACCTTCCCAGATTTAAAATGCCTTTTAGGACTTGATCCTATGATATATGTTTATGCATAATGCATGGCCCTTAGACTAACAGAGCTGAAAGGCACTTTAGAGGTGATGACTCATTTTCAAATGTCATTTTACAGATGAGGAATAATGTTGGTTTGAATTCTTTTTTGGATTAGGAGTTTCTTCTAATTCACTGTGTTTAAGGTGTTGCAAGTGAGGAGTTGGTACCAGCATAATGCTTGCAAGTAGAGGGATTTTCCTGAAGAAAATCCAGCTCACCAAAAATTGCTGCTATGTGCAGGCACTGTGCTAGCTGTGTGTGTGTGTGTGTGTGTGTGTGTATTCTTGTATTTAAAAGACACATCTTTTAAAGGAGAAAAGCCATTTTAGCAAGGGAGTGACACACACATGTATACACACATACACAGAATGTTAATTATTTCTTGTTTGCCTGTGGCCACTAGCAACTTTTTGACTCTTGCCCACAGGAGAAATTAAAGATTTCTGTATCTTTTCTATATTTTTTTTCTCCTACAGCCTTTTCAATTCAACCTTGAATCTTATGTTAAGTCCCTTGTTATTTCCTCCTTCACAGTCTGATTGGTTTAGGTCCCTGCTCCTATTAAATGTTAGTTCCCATTTCTTCCATTCCTCCATTATTGATCTTTTTCCTGAAACTGTCAATGAAACCTGTTATTGGCATCACATTCTGCTGCTTCTGTGGGGTTCAAACTCTGGCTCACTCTTCTTGCCTTTCCCTGAAAGGAAGGCAGAGAGATTCATGGCTTGCTGAAGTAGAAGATTCTCTGCTTAGGTGGTATGTTTTTGCACTGGGCAATTTTTCATACCATTAGCAGTATAAAACGATGATTTAAATCCTCTAGGCATTTTTATTCACTTGAAATATTTGAGCACCATAGCTACTTTCAAAGAGAGATTTTGGGGTTGAATAATGACTCCATTTCCAGGTTGTATCACAGCTGGTGTCATTTATCTTTAATGAAATTTTTTTCCTTTAAATTTGTTCTGATTAAATTCTCCCACCCCCTCCCCCTTCCCCATTCTCTACCAGCTTCTGCTAAAATGTGGAAGAAAAAAGTTGGCATTTAATATTTCTTTCTGTCCCTTTGCCTTCCCTCCTTAAGGTTATGTAGGAATTTGAATATGACACTGTTCATGAATTGGCCATAATCTGTCTTTCTGCTTTTTGTTCTGACTTGTAAAGTTGTTTACTTATTGGGTCTTTATTTTCCAAGTATTTTACCCTGACAACTTTCACCAAAAGGGTCTCATTCAGATTTAAGTTTGGTAACAGGGGAAGATGCTGAGAGCTTTGGAGTAGAACATAGGCTTACCTTCTCTCTGATCTATTTTTGACCTCCTGTCTTGTGCAAAAAGAAAGGTTTTTGTCGAAGCAAATAATATGAATGTTTTGTTTAGTGATGACATTTTTCTGGAGGGTCCTAAGAAACAAAGGGAAGCTAGGTGGTGCAGTGGATAGAGTCGTGGGTGGGGAGTTGTGAAGACTAATCTTGCCAAATTCAAATTTAACCACAAACACCAACTACGTCACCTGGAGTAAGTTACATAGCCCCACTTGCTTTAGTTACCTCATCTGTGAAATGAACTGGGGAAGGGAATGGCAAACCTCTACAATATCTTTGCCAAGTAAACTCCAAATGGAATCACAAAAAAAATTGTCCAATTCTGAAAATGACCAAACTGTCCCAGAGAAAGGGGAATCTTTATGAAAAAAGATTAAAACACATTTTGATACAAAACTCTTTTGTTGAATTTGCTCTGTATAACTTTATGCTGCCACAATGAAAGGGGGTAAGGGGTGAGTTAACCTCAACAGATCACACCCTTGGAAAAAGTAGTTTCTAGTTCTACCAGAGGTTATTGAATTCTTTATCAGAACCACAAATGAGACTGATCTCCATTATCTCTAATAGATCTAGTCTTCTAAATTCCAAGCTCTTGCGATTTTAGAAATAGAAAATCTTGGCAGATGGCACCAAATAAATCACAAGCACAGAGATTTCTCTGTGAAAACAAGGCTACATGTTTATTGGGTCCAAAGGATTAAAAGATACTTTGAAAGAATTTTAGTAGCAAAACAAATATGTCAATCTATTAGCTAACTTGTTTGCATATGGAAATCTGATAAAATCTTGACTCTATTCACACAAATAAGATATAAGGAAAGGAGAAGAATATGTGACTTTTGTAGTATGGGACCTATGGCCTAAGAACACTGAAATTCAAAACCTTCATCTTTCCCTCTTATGTCCCCCATTAATTAGGAGATCTGAAAGTGAACAACAAAAAAAAAGTTCAGAGAGGCACAAATTAAAGCTCAAAACTCCTATCTCATGTTTCTGCCATGGAGGTAGATGACTGGGGGCATGGGCAAAACTTTGCTTCTTTGATTTTAGGCAATTTTCAGAACACTGCTTGCTTCCTGAGTTCTTTTGTCGTGTGGGAGAATGAATTATCTCTCTGGGTTGTAAGCAGAGTTTCCCAGGTAGGATACTATTTTGAGTTTGTTCCTTGGTGAAAAATCAGTCCACAAGTTATGTTTTTCTTCTGTCCTGGCCAAGCTGACTCTCTTTCAATCCATAGTTCATTTCCCCTCCAGAGAAAGATAAATTCTATTTCTCAAGTCAAAATGATAGAAATATTTGGGAGAAAATGGCAGTGATAGCATTGCAAAACTTTAGTTTTTTTGTGATAAAGAGGTAAAAAAGGGTGAGTGAGACCCAAATCTTAGGAGTTAGAAGATCAGATTTTGGTAACTGGATCAATTATAGATAACATTCTATATCCTTAAGTTTTACAGGGAGAAAAGGTGGTTCTACCTGAAGAAATCCACAATTTAAGATGTCATGTATAGAAAATGGAAGAAAAGGCAGGTAACAGGATAAATACAAGAAGATAATAGTTCACTAAGAATAATATCACAAATGATAAAGCTGAAAATAAGCTGAGGTTGATGATTACAATAAAATTTTTTTTCTTAGCTATATTGAAAGTAAGAGAAAGGTCAAAGAAAAGATAGTACCACTTATTGGGAGCAGATACAATGGTACAGAGAGAGAAGAGACATACATAACCCCCATTTTGCCTCTATTTTCTCTGCTAAGGAGATTGCTTTTCAAACTGGGAAGAATTAAAAAAAATTATATTCAAGAAATTAAAACTAAATGCAAGTGATGAGATATATATCTAGGGAAAGTAGCTAAATGTCCTTAATGTATTCATCACCACTTCCAGGTAAACAATATCTCAGGATACTAAGAGACAAATATTCAAATACAATTGCTGAACTATTTTTTGTGATATCTTTGAAAAATCATGGGGAACAGGAGAGGTACTAAAGAATGTGAGATGGCAAATAGCCCAATTTTCAGAATAGAGAAGAAGGTAAATAAGCTAATAAGCTTTACTTGAATTCCTGAAAAAATTCTAGAAAGCATTATTACAGGACATATTTTGAGATTTCAGATATGTCACAAATTAATCAAGAATAGGGAAATCTGCATAGGGAAATCTGTTGATATACTGGATTAATATAATTTTCTTTAAAAAATTTCTCAAGTGAGAATTAAGGAAGTGCCATAAGTATTATATGCCTGGATTTAAGTTAGGAATTTGGCAAAGAAAATCTCAAGGAATTTTTGTGGACAAGATGGACAGATGTGGACTAGATAATAATATAGTTAGGTGGATTTATAAGTAATGGGATGATTGCACCCAAAGAGTGAAGGACTGTGAAGAGTGAGAACCTTGGATTCAAGTCCTGACTCTTCTATTTACTATGTCTATGATCTCGGACAACTTATTTACTTCTTTTGCCTTCAGTTTCCTCATCCATCAAATGAGGAAGTGGCACTCTAGATTCCCTTCTGGTCTTAGCATTTTATTATTTAAGTGATGAATGGGTTAAAATCAACCTGGAGAAGTGTCTTTAATTGACTATACCCATGTCATTAGCCCATTTAGCATATTAAAATGCTGCTACAAAGAGCAGGCGAAACATGTCTAAAACCGTTCAAACCAACTTGATATCCTTTCCAAGTGGAGAGACATGGCAGGAAAGGATAACAATTTTTTAAAGGATAAAATCATTTGCCAAACATTACACAGGAAGATGGCAGAAGATTTCAAGCTGTATTATATTATAAAAAAGCTGAAAGTCAGTTGAGAAAAGAAATGAGACTCCACAGAGTTTAGCATGAGACCCATCTATTCTAGGTCATCTTAAGAAGAACTATCTGTCAAACATGTGGTTCTTGGGCTAGATGTGGCCTACAACACTCCTGAATGTGGCCTGAACCAGATTAAAATGTAAGTGGGAAATATTTAACGATATAAATGAAAATACAGTCAAACATATTATATTACTTATTAAAACCAAGTTAATTTATAGCCCTTATGTATGTATTAGTGGTGTGTGTTTCTGTTTGAGTTTAACACCACTCATCTTAATAACATTTGTGGATGACATTAGAAAGAACATTAAACAGATGCTAAATCACACAGATGTATCAATGTTTTTATGATGATCTATTTTTATCAGTGGAAATGGCATTATGATTGCATTTTGACTTCTTGTTCTTTGTACTTTAAAAGGACCAATGACATGATGACTTCAGAGAGGTAGGGTACGAATGGTCTGTTTGAACATTTGGGATGGAGTTGTCTCTAGATCTGTGCGTCTCATGTTTCCTTTTTGCTGCTGTGGTTCTGCTTTGCTCATGGAGCATGGATGGTAACTTCTTTGATGTGGGCACACCATTCTGGGCAGTCTGGTGCCAGAATCTCCCATGTTTCACAATCGATGCTAAAGTTCTTCAGGGAGATCTCGAGGGTGTCCTTTTGCTACTTCTGACATCTGAGTGAGTGCTTGCCTTGTGCAAGTTCTCTGTAAAATAGTCTTTTAGGTGAATATAGGTTTGGCAATAGTGCTATGTAACCAATCATATATTTTGATTATCCTACAATCAGAGTAAAGATCATTTTGGAAATAATGTAGTATGTAAACTAGTAGTAACTCAATGTATTGTATGGGTAGTCAGGAAGAACGGGTAGGACACTCTTTCAATGCTTCAGGTAAGAGATAATAAAGTCAGTGAGGATAGAAGGAAAGAAATGGATATAAGAGAAGACTTGATTGAATACTGCGTCATGGGAAAGGGAGAAGTCAGTGTCTCTGAAATTTTGTCCCAAACTAGTGTTTTCTAAAGAGGCAGCTAGGTGCCACAATGTATTAGAGTATCAGACCTGGAAATAGGAAGATATTCATTGAGTTCAAATTTGGTCAGAGATACTTACAAGCTATGTGACCCTGGGCAGGTCACTTAACTTTCTGTAAAATGAACTGGAAAAGGAAGTGGCAAACTGCTAAAGTATCTTTGCCAAGAAACCCTGAGATGGGATAACAAAGAGCTGAATCTGACTGAAATGACTCAACAACAACAAAAGTTTTTTTTTTTAAGATATCTGGCTTAAGTAAATGTCGATAGTTATCCATTTCAAGTCTCTCTGATCTACTCCTTAAACATTCCTTGAGTTTTGTACCCAGACAACTTCTTTCACATTTCTTCAATGTCTGGGCACAAAATAGTTCATCCATTTGTATGGACTTCTAGACAAAAATAATTGCACATTACCTTGTCTTCTTATGGAGAATTACCTTATACTTCTCTCCAAGCTATGGAGAAAGGATCTGTTTATCCATACCTCTATCTCTCTATCCCCCCTCTCTCTTTCTCTCTCCATGTATCTCTCTCTCTTTCTCTCTCTCTATCCATCTCTCTATCATTTCTCTCTCTGTCTGTCTGTCTGTCTATCTGACTGTCTATCCATCTATCCATCCATTCATTTATCCATCCATCCATCTATCCATTTATCTGTCTATCTAGCATCCATCCATCCATCCATCCATCCATCTATCCATCTATCCATCTATCTATCTATCTATCTATCTATCTATCTATCTATCTATCTATCTATCTATCTATCTATAGATATAGACACATTTTTCTATATCTCTCTATATTTATCTATGTCTATATATCTCTGACTATGCCTTCAAATACATTTTATGATTTGATGATAGGGCTGATGGGGATGCTCAGTGCCATTTTTTCCCCCAGGCTATAAGAGCAACCCATTTGGAAAGTAAGAACTAAGTAGCTGAAAATAAAGCTTAGATGTGGTTTCTAAAGAACTAGCTTCAAGGCAAAGCTGTGAAGCTTAGAAAACTTTCGGAAGTAGTCTACTGGAAAGTGTACTAGCTCTGATGTCAGTGAATCTGGCTTCAAAAGTGATCTCTGATGCACTACCTGTGTCCTTAGGCAAATCCCTCAGAGCCTCAGTTTTCTCAACTACAAATGAAGAGGTTGGACTGGACAGCCTTGGAGGCCCCTTCCAAATCTAGATTGAGCTATGATCGTATGAAGATGAAGCAGTAGCAGAAATCAGGGCTGAATAATATTCAGAGTCTAACTTGTAAGATTGGTCATGGTAAATTTTTTTAAAATTTTAATTTATTTTTAATTTATAGAATCAAACAACCATTTACATAAAATAATACAATAAAAAAAGATTGACCATGAAACTGCAAATCTACTATGCACAACTTGCTGTTCCTTTTAAATATACAACAAAATTATGGAAATTTCCTTTTTCCCTTTTTTCTTCCTTTCCCATCCTACCTCTAGAGATGACTACCATTAGACACAAATTGATATGTGTGTATGTGTATAAAATTATTCCATACATGCTTCTATTTATCAGTTGTTTCTCTGGATGCAGATAGCATCTTTCTTCACATGTTGCTTATAGTTAATTTGGGTATTTATAATTGACAAAAATAACATTCACTCAAAGTCATTCTTAAAACAATGTAACTGGTATCGTATACACTATTCTCTTGGTTCATTGTAAGTTAATGGCAAAACTCTGAGTAATTAGAGATTTTGTTTAAACCAGAGGTTCCCAAACTTATTTGGCCTACTGCTCCCTTTAAAACAAAATTTACTCAGTGGTGGCTAGGTGGTATAGTGAATAGAGCACAAGCCCTGGAGTCAGAAGAACCTGAGTTCAAGTCTGGACTCAGATGCTTAATGCACAAAAAACTAGCCATGTGATCTTGGGCAAGTTACTTAACCCCAATTGTCCTACCTTCCCGCATCCAAAAAGCAAAAAAAAAATTTCTCAGAGCACCTAGAAAAATCTACTTTCTTTAACCTTTTGTTTTTTGAAATTTGTATCATTTCAAAAAATATTTTCTGAAAATGACATATCTTAAGTTTAATAATTTATTATAAATTTTTGAGTTTTATTTTCTGCATTGAAATTTTGATAATGCAGTATTGTGTCATGTATTTCCTGCATTCCATGCATGCTAGACTTCCTGACAATGTGCAACTGGCTTACCTGCCAACACTTGCTTGTTAAGACCTTTGGGCAGACTTGACCACTGATTGGTTATAACTTGCATTTTGTGTGTTTATTTGGAAAAAAATTTAATCACTGTGACTTTAACTCTGTTACACAACAAATGAAACATGTATGAATGTTTTTTTCAAAATTTTTTCAAAATTTCCTTCTCTTCTTTCCATATTCTTTCATTGCCACTTTATTTTTATTTCATGCCCCTCTATTGCACCCAAGGCTACTATTGCCCCAATGGATTGTTCCAGAGCTCTTGGGGGGTTTAGTATCACCAACTTTGGGAACCTATGAGAAAATAAGGGGAAATTAAAAACTCCCTAGAATTTAAGTGATTTGCCCAAGGTTATACAATTCATATGGATCAGAGGTAGGCCCTCTTGACTTTGAGGCTGGGTGTTTCTCAGAGGCATGCTGGAACCTCTAGTTGAAACCCAAACCTTGGAAGTCTGCAAATGCTACAAATTAGGACTTGATTTATTGTTTGAATAATTATTGCTACTTAGTAAGGTATTAATGATGCATATTAAACTTAATTATGCATCCTATGCACATTAGAGAAGTCACTCTTGTTGCAGAAAAGATTTCTACCTGCATTGGTGAAGAGAGTTTTCTCACCAGGGAGTTCCCTATACCAAGAGGTCCAGTATTTCCTGTTAAGCTATTATTAGACCACATATTTGAAAAATATCGTCGAATCACTGCCCTTTTAGACTAATTATTCAACCCATGCCTGAATAAAAATACGCATCATATTCAACTAGTTGTCATTCAGCCTTTTATGAAGCCCTCCAGGGAGAGGGAACCCATTACCTTTAAAGGTAGCCCATTTTTTTTTCTTGATGAACTGATTGACAGTGAAATTTTCCTTATAGCAAACTTAAATTGGTCTCTTTGTTCACTCAGTCATGGGGATGGGAGGATGCAAAGAAGAATAGTAAAATCACCTGACCACATGGTGGGCTTTCAAATACTGGAAGACAGCTATTACGCTCCTCGGAGTCATATTCTCTCTGGGATAAACAAAGTTGCTTCAGCTGTTATATAGCACAAACTCAAGGATCGTCTTGTCTGCCCCACTTTGGATACTTTCCAGCACGTCCTGTATAAATGTGACACGAGGAGAATTCAACACAGCATTGTAGATGTGGTCTGAGTAAGGCAGAATTCAGCAGCCGTGTCACCTTCTCAGTCCTGGGAACTACTCTCTTAATAGAGTCCTAGCTCAACCGCTTCACCCTGCTGACACATTGGACTTACACTAGAACCCTCAACTCTTTTTTTTTTCTGAACAACGACTCTTCTGTCCCTCCCTTATACTTGTGGGGATGAGTTTTGAACCCAAGTGTAAGACTGAACATTTTTGCTATCTGGATCTATGATTGGTGAAGGGAATTCCTGATGAGGATGTTCTCTCTACCAATCAGATTTTCACCTCTTTTGCAACTTACAGAGAACTCTCTGATACACTGATTGACTTTACATCTATTGTAATAAAATTTGTCTTTTTAGGTTTGGTCCAGCCTTCTAGTCTGCCAAGAATTTTTGGGTCATAACTTAGCCATCTAATGTGTTAACAATCCCTTTCAGACCTATACATATTTGCTTTTATCCAAATCGTTGTTAAAATATTAAATGGTAAAGGGCCAAACAAATCTCTTGGGCTCTTCACTAGAGACCTCCTTCTGAGCTGACATTGAATGATCTGATAACCATTCTTTGGGTAAGTTCTGACTTACTTAATTGTACTCTTGGCTAGCCCATATCTCTCCAACTTTTACACAAAAATAGAATGAGAGCCTTTGTTGGATATTTTTATAAATTCTAGATAAGCAATATATATTAATTCCCTTCATCTATTAGTTTAGGAACCCTGCAATGAAAAGGAATGAGGTTATTCTGGAATGATCTATTCTCAGGGAAGAGATTCTGGGTCTTTTAATGTGAACTGCTTCTCATTGTTTACTGAGCATCCATACAGAATTATGTTTTAGAATTTTTCCAGGAATCTACATCAAGCTCTGGATGGGCTGTAGTTTGCAAACTCCATTCAATTATCATTTTAAAAAAAGGTAGGACAACTTAATCCCTTCCCTCATCCTTGGATACTTCTGCCATGCTCCATATTTCAGAGATCTCTGATATTGGTTTAGCATTCACAACTGTCAGTTCTTTTGGTTTCCTAGGAAATTTAGTCTTTATGACTTGAACTTGTTAAGGGATTCTAGGTAGACTTTTACTCTCTCCTTTGTATCTTGGGTATCATTTTTGCCTCTTCTGGGACCAATATTATTTCCCTTGTTGGAGAAAATAGGAGTAAATAAGATTTTTATCAGCTTTGTCTTTTCTTCATTGTGTGTTATATTTGTGCTGTCTACCCTCAGTAGTGAGCCTATCTAACCTCTGCAGATTAGGGGTAGGTAGTATAGGAGATTACTGGACTTTGAGTCAGGTAGATCTGAGTTCAAATCCTGCCTCAGATGCTTCCTTAATTATGTGATCCTAGGCTAACCACTTAACCCCTTTCAGCTTCAGTTTCTTCATCTCTAAAATGGGAATAGCAATAGTAACTACTTCACAGAGTGTTTGTGAGGATCAAATACAAAGTGCTTTGCAAACCTTAAAACACTATATAAATGTTAGCTATTACTACTTGGGCATCTAGGTGGTGCAATGGATGAGTACTGCACCTGGAGTCAGGAATACCTGAGTTCAAATCTGGTCTCAGACACTTCCTAGCTGTATGACCCTGGAAAAGTCATTCCACCCTTTTGCCTCAGTTTCCTCATCTGTAAAATGAGCTGGAGGAGGAATTGGCCAACTATTCTTGTATCTTTGTCAAGAAAAGCCCAAATGGAGTCATGAAGAGTCAGACATGACTGAAACAAGCAAGCAAAAATAAATAATTGTTATTACTATAACTTGCTTCTCCTTTTCCCCATAGAGCTAAAACAAAACAAACATTCTTTTTGCTGACTTTAGTTTTCCTTATCAATCTCAGCTAATTCAGAGTGTGACACTATTACAGGACTGTGCCACACTCTTGTGTTTATCCTCTCTGACTTGCTCTTGCTTCCATTTTTTCTACGTGAGTTAAGCATCTAAATTGATTGATGAGAACCTACTGCATCTATAGAGATCTCTTCATACCACTTCACCTTTTCAGAATTATTTCCCTTTGTTGTTTGAATCTGATTCTTGAAATCTTTTCTGAGATTACCTTTATTAAAAATTTTTTTGATAGAAATCATTACTAGGTTATTTACTGGTTCCAGATGGAGGTCAATATATGCTCTTGGGTTACAGAATATATGTGGGGGAAGGGGTCCTTACACTTCTTGCCTAGGTCAGGAGATGAAACCCAGGGAGTAATATGAATTATCTCCCACTTATAGACAAGACAGAGGTGAAGTCTAGTCCCAGTGTTACAGAGGATAAGGGGATGGGAGGGTCTTGGGATGATTTTTTTTCAAAGTAAAGTCATGTACACAAGAGATGGGCAAAAATTCCAAGGTAAGAGTTAATCAGAGAGGTCCCCATGTTAGAAGCAAACATATCAGGAATACAAGTTCCTAGCCTGAAACCAAGACAACTAGTGCTACCCATAAGAGAGGTGGGGAGCAGCTCCTGGACATTCTTTAGGCTGTATATCTTGTGTGTACTGAACTTCTAGGTTATCTTGTGGTACAGAGAAAGACTACATGGCTTTCCTCACTCTTGAATTTGAGGAGGAAAAGGCCTGTTAATTAGAAGAGATGGTAGTAACGATAGCAGAAGGGCTGGTTCTTGCTTTGGCAACATATGTACCAGGCTTTAGCTCTATCTAGAATATTTTTCTGAATGATTACAGGCTTATTACTTGGAAACAACTGGCCTAGACAAGAGAACATATAGATCTGATTCAGTCTAGTCTCTGTACCTGTATCTGCTCACCATGGTGATTTTGTGCTTTCCTCTGTTTTCTGCCCTACTCTATTTCCTGACGAGTGTCTCCAGACATAGAGATTCTGGGCATCCACAGGGCGGGTACCTTGGGAGGAGCACACACATACCTCTCATAGAATGTTATTCCCCAGTAACCTACCTTTACTTTCACTGAACCCTTTGAAATGTGCTCCTCTGAAATAAGGGCACATTTGAGATCGTGCTTGTTGTGTCTTTTCCTTCTCTAATATAAATTCTAGAATGAACAAGTCATTATATTTCTTCCCACCCCTAGCACCCATTTCCTATAATTTTCACTGCAGCAACCAGTTTTTCCTTGTAGATAAAAACCAAAGAAAGAAGCAAAATTAATTCTTTTCATTGGTTTCTTTAAATCTTGAATTTATTATCATTAAGGCAAGTTATCAAATTATTAGCTCTACCGTTTTCATCAGAGAACTGCCCCATAGGTCTAGATAATTGAAATTCTTTTTATTTTTTATTTTTTTATGATGCAAATTCTTTATCACTACTCCATCATGACTCATACTCAACTTGTGATCTCTTCTGTAACTCTTCTCAAACTCCTCTCTCTCTCTCTCTCTCTCTCTCTCTTTCTCTCTCTCTCACTCTCTGTCTCTCTCTCTCTCTGCCTCTCTCTTTGTATCTCTCTCTCTCTCTCCCCCCTCTCTGTATCTCTCTCTCTCTCTCTCTCCACCCCCACCCCGTTTAGGTCATCTGTAGTGTATGTTCCAATAATATTGCCTCTACTTCTGCCTCTATGGCTCTTCACCCAAATATATTCCACCATGCCTCCTCTTTATTGTTTCTGGAGAATATTTTATTAATATACAATGTAATATTCCCCCCCTCACAGGGAATCTGGCTTAAGTGACTTGCCCAACGTTGCACAGCTAATAAGTGTCTGAGGTTGAATTTGCACTCAGGTTCTTCTACTCCAGGGTTGCTGCTCTATCCACTACGCCACCTAGATGCCCCATCATATACATCTTTAAAAACGAGTTGTACTCTTTTATAGCCATACCGTACTCATTGGTCTCATACCATCACATCTTAGAGATACTTATGTATCATCTCTCTTTACTTTGTAGATTTGTGTAAAGAAGTCTCAGGCCACAGCTTTTTATCACTGGTTAATTCCTTGCATTTTGCTCCTACTAAACTTTTTCTGCAAGGTGAGGACCACTCTTTCCTTCACATTTTATGGAGCTTTCTGAACCTGCAATTTCTCTAACAGTTCAAAGGATCATTGGATAATAGATTCAGAGCTGGGAGGGACCATAGAGACCATCCTGCCACCTCATCTTATAGATGAAAAAGACTGAGACTCAGAGAGGTTAATTGATTTGACCAAGGTCACACAGCTAGCAATTGTCAGGGGAATGATGTAAACCTAAGTTTTTGTGATTCCAAGTTCAATGTTCTATCTACCACAATGATACTCTGCATCTCTAAGTATCACCACGTGAAATATCAAATCCTATATCTTGAATTCACATTTCTCAATGAGGCACTTTTGTAGTCACTATTACCCTGACTCATCATCTCTCCTCAGAATAAATACTACATTAAGTATTACCCCATCCAAAGTCCGATGGAATTTTGGTGGCTTAGACATCAAGACTATTCTCAATCAGGTATATGATTTTCATCGAATCAAGAAATGTATGAATTTTAGAGTTATAAAGCCTTCTGAGGGGATCTAGATCAATTACCACCTTCTCCTATTAAATCCCTCCCCCACCGCTGGCAAACAGTCATGTGGCCTCTGTTCCACTGTCAGGGAAGACGGTACCCTCGAGGTAACTGCTCCATTTCTCATTAGCTCTTAATTGTTTGAAAGTTTTCCCTTAGATTGAGCAGAAATCTGTCTCTCCTTTACTTCTAGCTAACGATCTTCATTCTAGCTTCTGATATTAAGTTAAAAAGTTTAATTCGTTTTCTACATGAAAGTCTTTCAACTATTTGAAGACAGATATATCCTCCCTAAGCTGTTCCTTACCTAGGCCAGACATCACCAGTTCTCATATGTGATAGTTTCTTTTAGGAATGGAAACTATATACACACATACACACATATGTATATATGCATATCTATGTATATACACACACACACATGCACATGAAACTGAAATCACAAAAAGGCCAAATTACTTGCCCACATTTATGTTCCTGACTTTTTAGTTGCGTGTTTTCCACTATGTTTAATGTTCATGAGCTGCCCACAATGCCAGCAGAAATCTACTCCATAAAAGTATTTTTAAAGTTTTTAAGGTCTTTGTTGTAGGTTTAAGCTGGGCTTGAGTTGAAGGGTGTAGGATCTGATGAATAATCACTGGGGGCCTCTTCTTCCAGCCAATTTGTTCAGGGCCAGTGATAAGATGCCACTGTGGAATAGGCCAGCAGTTCTGTGTAATAGGCAAGAGTCAGGGTAGATCTCAGCAGTGTTTATCCAATGTCCTATGAGATCTGGACAGGAGCTGTAAGGAGTTTACTTTGTGAGAAATGGAAGGTCTGTAAAGGGTAATGTGTTTTTCACAGTTACATTCTTTGTTTGAGACTGAAATAGCTATCCAGCATGACAGGACAGAATTCATAATCACTTTCCAGAATGAACCGATCTTTGGCCACCTGCTGTTCAAACTATCATGAACAGTCCCTCATTACAATTTAAAAAAGCAAAAGTGCTTTTTTTGTTTGGAAATTTTTTTTAAAAAAAAACTCAAGAACTATTGATTCTGTTAAAAATCTTTGATTGGTTCTGAGGTTTATTATTGACCTGGAAGTCACTCTGTGCTATATGTCCAATTTAGCTTCATTATGATACTTTGGTTTTGGCATTTCACACGGTCTAATTTTGGCTCCTTAAGACCAGGTACATGGTTCACAATACTTTGGGTGTTCAGGCAATAAAAATGACCTTGCCTATGAAATCCTAATCAAGATTTCCAGAGTGAAAATTCTTTTGGGACAGACCAGGCTTCCAGCTGCCCCTGCGGAACAGGCCAGGCTCCAGATGTTTATGATGTTGGGTAATGGGGCAGAACACTAAGAGAGAAGGGCTGTGATTGCCCTCTAGAGCCATCTGGCTCTGAACTGCATTACAAGAGATCATCAGAACCTTCCTTAGTGACTGGAAAAATGAGTGGATTTATGAGAATAATCTTGTAGATCAATGGGTTTCATCTCCATATGTCAGGTAACAATACTTGGTCCCTTGTCCTCCCACCTGTCCAATCTCTTTCAAGGCTTGCCAAATAACAGAGCGTTGACAATGAACTAAGGTAATGCCTGATGTACAAATCCCTGAAATCCAGTTCTATAAAGGCAAAAGAGGAGGGTTGACCAGAATGTGCCATTTTATTTTATTTTATTTTATTTTGTTTTATTATTATTATTTTTTAAATTAACTTGTTTGTTCACTTTTAGGTTACAAGATTCTGTTCCATAGTCACTTCAGTTATAGATTTTTCTTCCCTTCCTCCCCATCCCCCACCCGACCCCCCATTTTATTTTTCAAAGTCAACTTTCCATGGCTACACATTCCTTAGTAGCTACCTATTCTTTTCTCTTTTTAATCTGGGCTTTATAAACAGCTGATTCTCTTATTCCTGGTCTTTTTTCTTCTTTCTCGATTCTCTACTTCATCCTATCTGAGTTTTGGACTCCTTACTTACCTTGTTTTAACCCATTCAATGTCTTTGTTTTCCCTGTTTCCTTTTAGAGACTTCCTCCTTCTTTCTCTGAATAAATGTATGAGCTACTGAGATGCCTTATTTTGCTCCTCTACCTCTTCCCATCAACTCCCATCAAGTTCTCATCTGACCACTTCCAGGCCCTAGGATTTTGTCATTGGTTTTGTAACCCTTTGCTTTTACCACAACTTCTGTATGACAGCCAACACAGGGTCTCCACAAAGTATTTCTAGTTTTTGTTAAACTTCTCACTAGGTTACAATTTAGTATAAATTCTTCTTGATCTTTGACCTCTAATCTCATACCAACTTTTATTGATCTCTATGACAGAGATTAGAGGGGACCAATGTGAGTGAAAGAAGTGAGTGAAGTAATAGGAGTGGAGTGGCAGACCCAAAAAGAAATGATTGTGTCATTTGAGTGGATAATAAGAAACAAAAGTAATAAGGAAGGTTTGCTCATCCATCATGTTTACAGCAATGTCAAAACCTTCATGAACACCCACATATATTTCCAGCTTCTAGGGTTTGGTGGGATTATTATTACTGAGTTATTTGGAAGATGGGAGCTAATTGTCTTTTTCAAAGATAAGGCTGTTGAGATGTACCAGATTTCTAGAGCACTGGCTAAATCAGTGCATGACTCATAAATTGTCCCCAGTGATCTTCCAGATTTATAATCTGTTCTTTGAATGATGCCTGAGGCCTTCAGAGCTCATTGCTATTTGGGGCACTATATTGGTTTAAATCAAGCCTTTGCTTCAGACCAGAACAATTTGTCAATGAACTCCCATGGTGAGAAACCAGGGGAAAACGAGGCAAAATAGAAAATCCTACTGAGGTCCTTAATGCCTTTTCAAATCAATACCACAGTCAATGCTTTGTGTCTTGGCTCAGTATTTTAAGTTTTTGTTTTTGGAGAAGGAAGAGTTTTCATAAGTGTCAAAGTTATTCTATCATCTACCCCTTTATTGTTATTTATAAGTATGTTTTTGGTCCCAAATTCTCAGTTTGGATTAGAGGAGTGCTTTCTGTGGCTTGTATTCATCTTTAGTCTTCTTTCAGAATGGCTTTGAGGATCTGTTTTTAATCAAGGATTTCTTAGCATCTTCTGCATTCTGCATCACAGGAAAATTGTTACTTTCTCTATATTTCCATCTGCCGCCACCATCTTCCCTTCAGTCCCTCCTATTTCTGTTCCTTCAGCCACATCCTTTTACTAACAGCTTCCTAATTACTACTATGCAAAAATCCAAATGATATAGGGCATGCCATAGTTTACCAAGGCTGACTTTCTGTCATCCAAGTTGTCTCCCTCAAAGTGACCTTACTTTCATTTGCCTCTAGTATTTTGCAATGACAGGTCTAAGACATGATATGAATAATTTGCTCACAGAAAGGAGTCATTTCCTTAATAGAACATACATTTGTTTATTAATATTTTAAAAAGCCTCTAAAATTTCCAGTTGAAGGGCATTGGAGGAGCTTTTAAAAAGTCTTGTGTAGTCTACATTGTGCTAGCATAATTGAAAAATTTAAAAAATCCACTGCCATACATTGACTGAATCATAACCTTTTAAAACTAGACCAGCTTTTCTGCAAGGAAGGGTCAGCTCTTTGGACTTAGATATTACTTCAGTCAGCAGGTTTTGTCCTTGTTCCCATCAATCACCAAAAGCGTGACCTATAGAGCAGACTGAGGTTTGTACTTCACTCATACCCCCAAATGGAATTTACGACTCTCTTATTTGTGGCTAACTGTTGTGTTACAAATGGTGCTGACTCTTACTTCCTGTCTCTACTTGAAGTGTGAGGATTTGTTTGCCTAACTAAACAACATTGAAAATCTGAAGACCATAATGACTCAATTGTTATGTCTCACTGCTGCCTTAACAGCAATGGGTGGAAGTCACACAGGAAATGTAGTAGCTAGACTTTCAGAAATGGGAAAGAACTTGGAGGGGGTGTCTCGTCCAACTTTCTATACATTTTAGGAATCCCCTTTACAAAATCCCCTGTTTGTATCCTTCCAGTTACAGAAGTCTTACTATTTTATCAGGCAGGCTGTCCCAGTTTGAGTAGTTTTAGTGTTAGAGGAGACACAGCATGATGTAGTGGTTAGAAGATTAGACTTTGAACCAAGATCTGAGTTCAAATCCTGATTCCAATGCACACTGACTGTATGCCTATGGACAAATCAATTAATTTCTCAGGGCCCTGGGTGATTTTCTATGTTCATAAATTTCAGAAGTTGCCTATCTACTTTGAAGGAGTAAGATTCTGCTCTGACTTTTGTTCCCCGCACCATTGGAAACATAGACCTGGGTAAAAAAAAAGTTTTTTTTTAAAAAGAAAACTTTTATCAGTGTTCAACAGATGATTATTGAATGAACAAAAAAATATTAGAGTAAGATGTAATAACAACTAATACTTAAGTAACTCCATAATTTGTAGACCACTTCATATATATTTTCTCCCTTGACTCTTACAATAGCCCAGTGAAGTAGTGGTTGTATCTATTTTAATTTCCATTTTATAGATGAAGAAGCTGAGCTTTAGTAGTTAAATGACACAACCATGGTTACCTGGCGAGTAGGTGTCGGGGTTGCTAAATTTGAGCTCAGATATCCTTGGCTTCAATTCTGTAATACTAACTACTATGACAAGCAACCATTTAAAGAAATCTATACAATTCTAATCATCCCAGTATCCCCTCAACACTGTGTTTTTGAATTGATTTGTATTTCTTGATGTCTACCCTTCCATATTGTTCATGAGGGTCACATTGCCTGCCACATCAGAATGTGTGATCCATGAAGGTAGAAACCGTGTCTTCTGTGGCACCTATGCTTTAGTAGAAACCATATTGGCCAGGTGTCAGAGGCCAAGGTTTGTGTCCCAGCTCCACAGTTTAGAGGCAGATATGTTTTATGGTAGACAGAGAGCACTGGCCTTGAAGTTAGGAAGACTTTAATTTGAAATCTGACCTCAGATTTATTACCCATGTGACCCTGGGCAAGTCAGTTAATCTCTGTCTGCCTCAGTTTACTCATTTGTGAAATGGCGATAGAATGAGATAATAGTAATAAAGTTCTTTGAAAACCTTAAAGCAGGGGGTGGAGCCAAGATGGTGGTGTAGAAGCAGCAAGGTCCGGCAGCTCCCACCTTACATACCATTAAAATTATGAGCCCAGACAAAGTTCAGGACTTTCAGACTCACAAAAATACAGAGAACACATCTCTCGCTGAAGGCAGCAGGGGCTCATCACGGGAGCTGGGAGCAAGGCTGGAACATCCTGAAGCCGAGACTGTGGCTAGGCCCGGGTCAGTGGGAAGGAGCTGGGCTGAGCTGAGCTGAGCCTTGCCATGCCACAGCCGGTCTTCAGAGGCTCTACAGCCTCCAGCACCTCCACATCTGCCAAGGTGTGAGGAACGGGACAGGAGACGGGCAGCTCACACCAGAGCAGAGATGGGCCAAGCCCAAAACCTCTGTGGCAGGAGCTGAGCCTCCCAAGCCACAGCTTGAGTCTACTTCAAAGAAAATCTAAAGCACCTGCCTGAGGGGATCTTTAAATCCCAGTCAGATATGGTTAGTGAA
>CM053596.1:80876704-80895995 GCA_028646575.1 Pseudocheirus occidentalis | reverse complement strand
GAAGTAGACTCACGCTGTGGCTTGGGAGGCTCCGCTGCTCTTCGTGGCCGCCCTGGGGCTTTGCCTGGCTGCACGGTTTTGGGCTGGCCGTTCTCTGCTCCTCTGCAGTGCAAGCTGCCCCTCTCCGTCCTGCTCTTCACGCATTGGCAGATGTGGGGGTGCTGGAGGTTGTAGAACCGCTGCAGGATGG
This sequence comes from Pseudocheirus occidentalis, assembly GCA_028646575.1. Lineage (NCBI taxonomy): Eukaryota > Metazoa > Chordata > Mammalia > Diprotodontia > Pseudocheiridae > Pseudocheirus > Pseudocheirus occidentalis. The sequence goes on along the minus strand of CM053596.1, from coordinate 80,895,805 downwards.
CTGCGGGGCTCTGCTCAGCTCCTTCCCACCACCTGGGCCTGGCCGCGGTCTTGGCTTCCGGCTGTTCCAGCCTCTGCTCCGGCGGCCACGCTGAGCCCCTGCTGCCAAGCTGCCTTCAGCGAGAGCTGTGTTCTCTGGATTTTTGTGAGTCTGAGAATCCTAGACTTTCCTAGACTTTGTCTGGGCTCGTATTTTCTGGGTGTTTAGGGTGGCGGTGTGGGAGCTGCGGGACCTTGCTGCTTCTACGCCGCCATCTTGGCTCCGCCCTCCTCTAGCTGTCGGAAATTTCTTAAAAATAATAGCTTGTGAGGTTTTCTTATCCTAGCTCCCACTCTTTTACATTTTATTGGATGGTTTAATCCATTCACATTAATGTTATGAAAATTACATCCATATTCTCTTCCATGTAGCTCTAATAAAGTTTTTCATTTAAATTTTGGTCCTCTTCCTCTTTAAAGATAATATGTTATCTCTTCTATTATTTATTATTTTTTCTCAATTTTTATCAAGACAGAATTCCCATTGACTCTCTTCCCCTGACCATTAAGCAAAACTGCTCCTCCCCCAATTTGTCACCCCTTTCCCTAGTTTTGGGATTTCTTGTTTATTTCTTTATATTTCTTCCTTTTACCTAATCATCTAATTCATTCCTCTTTTTTTCTTCTCAGCACAGTAGCTTAGTAAAATTCCCCCTTTTCTTTCTGTTCATTCTTTTTTGTTGTTAGTTGGGCTTTTTCAAATTTTTATGCCTTTTTCTTTAAAATAATAATTTATTTCACTCATTCTCTTCATTAATTCTCCTTCCTTTCTGTCGTACTTTTTATTCTTTGATTAATGGCCCTTGTATTTATTTATTTATTTCATTATTTTCTGTATGTTTTCTGGAATTAAAGCTTCTAAGATATGTATTTTATTCTCCACTTCTAGAGTGTTTCTGTATCATTTACTGATTAATCTTCCATGGTTGATGTTGTTCTCTCTACCACTTTTTTAATATTATGCTTCAGTCTAAAAATATCAATTCTTAGAGGATATAAAAAGGATAGAAGTACTGCACTATGATAGAAATTTTCATATGTGCATGATTTTTTGGTTCATTACTACTCTGCCTTTCCTATGATTATTTTTCCTATATGACATGTAATGTTCTCAATGAGCCTATATTCTTGCACATAATAGTGAGTTGCCCTGAGTAACTTGGATTCCTTTTTTCCTGAGACAGAATGCTATCCATAGAAGAACAAACTCTTTTAGACATAATTATCTCTCCTAGCACCAAATCTCATCAGATTATGCTCAATTAAAGATTCCTTTATTTTGTCACAGAATTTCTTTTTCCACCAATAAAAATGGTCTTCAGTAGGTCCTCGTCTCACCACTGAATCCAGAGCTCCCATTTCCTCTCTCTTTGTTTAAATCCCTCCTTTTGCTACCTCTCTTATTCCCCTGTAAGCCTTCTTCTTTTTTGTTTCTTTTCTTTAATCAATTATTTATTTATTTATTTTAACATCCTTTTATAATTTTAATTTCTAAATGCTCTTCCTCTGTCCTATCCCTCAACCATCCATTAAGGAGGCAAGAAATATGATAACAATTATATGTGTGAAGTCATGAATAGCACATTTCCATATTACCTATGCTTCAAAAAAAGGAAAAGAAATATAAAGTGGAAAGATAGGCTTCAATTTGCAGAGTTCATCAGATCTGTGTGTGTATGTGTGTGTCTCTTGCTCTGTGTGTGTGTGTATCTCTATCTCTCACTCTATGCGTCTCTCTCTGTGTCTCTCTGTCTTCTCGCTCTTGCACTTGCTCTCGCTCTCGCTCTTGCTCTCTCCTTACCTCTCCCTCCCTCTCACTTCCCTCTCTCTCAATGGATACCATTTTTTCATCATGGCGCCTTTGGCATTATTATATTGATCAGAGTAGCCAAGTCCTTTGCATCTGACCACCATTACATATTGCTGCTACTGTGTACATTGTTTCTGCTCACTTTACTCTGCATTAGTTCATGTAATTCTTCTTTTCTGAAACCATCTATATTCATCATTTCTTATAACATAAGTATTCCATTGCAATCATATACCACAACTTGTTCACCCATTCCCAAATTGATGAGCATCTCCTCAACTTTCAGTTCTTTGCTATGACACAAAAAGTTGCTAAAAAAAAGTAGTTTTTTTCATATAAGTCCTTTTTCCTTTCCTTTGATCTCTTTGGGATACATACCTAGTAGCAAGCGGTATTACTAGCCCTTTTTAAATATTTCCAAATTATTCTCCAGAAAGGTTGACCCAATTTACAATTCCACCAACAGTGCATTTTGTTGCATAGTTGTTTTCAGTGATGTCCTACTCTTCTTGAACCTGTTTGCAGTTGGATCTGGTTTGGTTTTGTTTTGTTTTTGGTGATGATACTGAAATAGTTTGCCATGTCTTTCTCCAGCTTATTTTATAGATGAAGAAACTAAGGCAAACATGATTAAGTGATTTTCCCAGGTACACACAGCTAGTGAGTTTCTTAGGCCAGATTTGAACTCCGATCTTCCCAATTCCAGGCCCAGCCTATATCCAATGCTCCACCTACATGCCAAACAGTGCATTAGAGTATGTATTATTCTGAGTCATGTTAGTCAATCTGATAAATGTGAGGTGGTATCTCAGAGTTGTTTTAATTTTCATTTGTCTAATTAAAAGTAATTTAGAGAAATTTTTCATGTGACTATTAATAGCTTTGATTTCTTCTTCTAAAAACTGACTATTCGTATATTTTGACCATTTATAAATGGGGGAATGGATCTTTCATAAATTTGTCTCATTTCCCTTTTTATTTGAGAAATCAAGCCTTTTTAAGAGAAACTTGCTGTAAAATTTTTTTCCCCAGTTTCCTGTTTTCCTTCCTGGTTTGACTATATTGGTTTTATTTGTGAAAAATGTTTTGATTTCATGTAAGCAAAATCATCCATTTTTACTTCCTGTGATCTTCCTATTTATTGTTTGGTAATAAACTCTTCCCTTATCCATATAGAGACAACAGAAATTTTTTATCCATGCTATCCACATTTGCTTATGATATAATTTTGATATTCTTTGCATCAAATTATGTCCTCATTTTAACCTTATCTTGGGTGGGAGAAATTGTTCTGCCCCTAGTTTCTGCCAAATTGCTTTCCAGTTTCCCCAGTAATTTTTCATATAGTTAAGTTCTTGCCCTGAAAGCTTGAATCTTTGGGTTTATCAAACACTAAGTTACTATGGTCATTTACCACTGTGTATTGTGTGCCTAGTCTATTCCATTAGTGCACCACTCTTATTTCTTAACCATAACCAGATTGCTTTGATGATCACCACTTTGTAGTATGGTTTGATTATATGGTTTGAATATGGTTTGAAATCTGAAACTGCTACCTCCTCTTCTCATATTTTTCATTGATTCACTTGAGATTCTTCACCTTTTCTTCTTCCAAATGATTTTTTTTCTGTTTCTATAGAATAATTCTTTGATAGTTTGATTGGCATGGTACTGAACTAAGTAAGTTAAATAGAATTGCCATGTTTAATAAATTGGCTCCTCCTACTCATGAACAATGAATGTATCTCCAGTTGTTTAAATCTACCTTTATTTGTGTGAAAAAAAATGTTCTATAATTGCTGTCATATAATCCTTGGGTTTATTTTAACAGGTAGGCTCCAAATTATTTTATAATGTCTGCAATTTGTCTTTCTATCTCTTGCTGCTGGACTTTACTGATAATAGATAGAAATACTAATGATGATTTATATGAATTGTTTATGTCCTTCAATTTTGCTAAACTTGTTAATAGTTTCAACTAGTTTTCTAGTTGTTTTTCTAGGGTTCTATAAGTATGTCAACATATCATCTATAAAGAGTAATGGGTTTATTTCCTCATTGCCTATTTTTATTCCTTCAATTTCCTTTTCTTATTGCTATAGCCCGTATTTCTAAAACATTATTGAGCAATAGCAGTGATTATGTATGTCCTTGCTTCACCACTGATAAATTTTTGGGAAGGCTTTTAACTCATTTTCATTACAGATAATGCTTGCTATTGGTTTTAGATAGATTCTACTTGTTTTAAGAAAGGCTCCATTTATTCCTATGCTTTCTATGTTTTGAATAGGAAGGGATATTGTATTTTATCGAAAAGGCTTTTTTCTGTATCTATTGAAATAATCACATGGTTTCTGCAGTTTTAGTTACTGATATGGTCAATTATGACAATAGTTTTCCTTATATTGAACTGGCCCTGTATTCCCGGTATAGCTCCCAGTTAGCAATAGTATATGGTATTTGTGATTGATATATTGCTATAATCATGCAAGTATTAATTTAATTTAAATTCTTTGCATCAGTTTTCATTATAGAAAGTAGACTGCATTCTTCTAGAGAGATGACAGGAGTTATTTTCCCTTCATTATTTACCACCGATAATTATAATAGATTGTGCCTTCCCATCTATCTTCTTTTCCCCGTTGTCTATTTTGTGTGTCCTCCCATTCTTTAGTTTAGTCTCACAAATTCAGTTCATAGTTTTTCAGGTCTGTACTTACACCATTACTTCTACTTAAGTTCAGTTTTCATCCTTTCTCCTGTGTACTTTTAGAACAAAATCTCTTAATGAGGCTTCTATTTTTATTTTATTCTTCTTGTTGAAGGTGGCTACCTTTTTCCATTTTTCTCTTTTTCTTGGGGTAATTATTTTTCTTAATTTTTGGCTTCTTTAATTCCTGCATTTATTTACCTTTTTGTATTTCTATCTTCTAGAGTATTTGCAAAACAGTCTCCTCACTTTTGGAGCTTTTGGTTTGCTTTCAGGCTTTTTTCTAGGAAAAAATATTTTTTCAAATATCTATTATAGAATTTGCATCTATTTTCATTGATGACTAGTCTCAAGTTTCCAGGGTGTGTCATGTTGAGTTGCTTCTTGAGCTCATTTGTTCTTCAGAACACATTATTACATTTCCTTCTACAGTTTCTTGTAGATACAAAATAGGCTTGTATTATTCTTGTCTCCTTTCTTTTATATTTGAAGGTCTCCTGGTCACTCACAGAATTGCCATTTATTATTTATATAATATTGAGTAACTCATTTAGTACCTCATTTAACCTCTGTAGGCCTCAGTTTCTTCATCTGTAAAAAAACAAATAAAAGGAGGTGGTTGGACAAAATCACCTCTAAAGCCCTTTCAACTTCTAGACCTAAGTTCCATGACTTCCTTTACTAGAAGTTCACTTTCTAAATCTGACTTTCTTTTCTGAAGCCATTAACTTCATTCAAGAAAGATAATGTAAATACCCTAAGTGTTTTTGGACTATACATAATGCACCAGAAACTCATAATCCTTAATAATGCTTTCTAGACATATGAGAAAGTTTTGGCAAATCACTGAATCTCTATAGGATTCAATTTCTCCATCTGTATAATAATGGTCTTGGGCAAGAAGATTTGTAAGCATAACTTTTTATTTTCCTTTCTATCTTTATATGAACAGGTCCTTTAATCTGAGTAATGAAACTGATTTTGCCTCTGGGTATATATTTTTAGTCAACTTACAAAGGAACATTTGAGATTTGTATATTTATTTTATTGCCTCTCAGTTTCTATTTGCTTTCTAGTGTACTAATAAAAAAATCTACTGGGCTCAAGAAATCAGAATTTTAATCCTGGTTTTTTCAACAATGAGGTGTGTGATTTGGATCACTTCTTTAGACTTCCATTACCATTTCAATGAAATGCCCAGGTTTCATTGATCAATCCATAAGGCCCTCCCCAGCTCTTAACTTCTATCATCTTAAGGATTTTCTGGGTACCCAACTGACTTTCAGATATGCCATTATATTTTTATAGGAATTATCAAACATATATTTAATTTTATATATTATGTATTTGTGTAATATATATGCATATAACTGATAAAATGTGTAATTTTCCTACATATTTGATCAGTTTAAAAAGGCAACATAGTAAAGTGGATTAGAAACATTCTCAGAGACTTCACTTTCTAGAGTTCACTAAATATGGATTAAATCACAGGAGGCAGCTAAATGGTGCAGTGAATAGAGCAGTGGGCCTGGATTCAGGAAAACCTGAGTTCATATCTAACATTGCATACTTACTAGCTGTGTAACCCTAGATGAATCACTTAGCCTCTCTTTATCTCAGTTTTTTCAACTGTTAAATGCGTATACCTCACTGGGTTGTTATGGGTATCAAATGAAAGAGTACTTGTAAAGTACTTAGCATAGCACCTGACAAATAGTAGGTGCTATGTAAATGTTAGCTATTGTATTTTTATTAGTAGTATTAATATTGTATTAATTAATTATTGTATTAATATTGTATTAATGACAAGAAAAGTGCAAATTGAAGCATAACCCCAAGTTTCTGATGAACAGAGTAATAGAAAACAGGGAATAGGAGAACCAAAAATCATGGAGACCACCTATGGGCATAACTATAACTTCTGGTACTACAGATATATGATCCTTGTCCAGTGATCAGTAAGTGAGAGTAATACTGGTGAAACTGAATCATAATCATACACCTATTCCCTCTATAAATGAAACCAAAAGAGAAAAGGAAATTATAGGCAGGTAGATGAATGACTCAGATGTTCTCTTTGGAGAGGCAAAGGGGGGAGATGATGGAATTGCCTTTCTCATGAGCCCAAAGGCAACAAGAAACATGGTTTCACAGATCATACAGTTTGTCTTCTATTACAGGAGTCATGATGGACATTTTTTTTAAAAACAACAATGAAAGTAATTGCATATAATGCATCAAAATCTGGTTTAAAAGATAACAAGCTAGAGAAATTTCATGAAACACTAAATATTAGTGACCAAATTAAAGCAATACTTGCTTAAATACTTAGTAAATTCAATGCAAAGGTAAATAGAGGATGAAATAGCAAAAAAGTTGTAGAGGAATATTGTCAGAATGAAAAATGAAAGGAGCCACATGCTAGCAGACTAGAGAGAAGTCCCACTCCTATAGCTCACAAATACTTTATTCAAGGTGGGAGTCAAACAAGTAATGCTGGTCATGATGAAGACTAACACCACCAATATTACAAAAATGTTTTACCACTAACAGAGCTGAATTAAATCAGATTTTGACATAAACCATTACCTTTGACATAGCTGAATATGAATAAAACTTAAATAAGACATGAATCCTCCCTTCAATAAGCTTATAATTTAGTAGAAGAGGCAATAGAGGGACACAAATAAATGTGATATAGAATAGAACATGACAGGTATATACAAGAAATACAAACAAAATGCAATTAGAATCTTGAAGAAGGAAAGACTGTTTCTAACTGAGAATCAGGAAATGTTTGAAATGGGTCTGGCAAATCAATAGAATTTTAAAATTATGACATTAACTAAATTAATTTATAGATTCAGTGCCACATCAGGAAAAAAAACATGAAAATCAGACAAAATAATGACTAAATTCATCTGGAGGAATAAAACTATGAGAATCTCAAAGGAAAAAGTCAAAAAACAGGAACGAGGGGGACCTAACAGAACCAGATCTTGGACTAAATTATAATCAGTAATCATCAAACTATTTCATATTTGTTTAAAAATAGAACTATGAAACACATTCATTAGATCACAGAGAAGCAATTAAATACAGTAGTAATGTTTGATAAATCCATGCCTACCAACTACTGAAGTTCAAAGGTTTCTCAATTTTAATCAAAACTTCCAGGAAAACTAGAAAGAAATCTGACAGAGATTAGGTTCAGACAAACATCTTACACCGTATGCCACAATGAAATACAAATGGGTATATTACCTTAATATGAAAAGTTATATAATAATAAAATTTGAGAAGTGAAGGTACATTCACAACTATATATAGGAAGGCATTTTTAAACAATGGATAGAAATGGTCTTATTAGATAAAATGATAAAATTTAATTTGAGTACAATTGAAAATACTTCACATAAGCAAAACCAATATTTAAAATGAATAGAGAAATACTGAACTGGAGAAAACTGTAGAAAATTTATCTTATAAAAGTTTAATACCCAAAGTGTATAGGAAATGTCCCAATGCCTTTGCACTGGCTAACTCCTGTGCCTGGCAAGCACTCTTTCCTCACTTCTACCTCTTAGAATCCCTGTGTTTCTTCAAGACTCTAAGCACCTACCTTCTGCAGGAGGTTTTCCTGGTCCTGCCCCTCCCCCATGCCAGATGCTAGTGATTTTTCTCCCACCTAAGTTTACGTTGTATATACTTTATGTGTATCTTGTATATAACTGTACATGTACATATTACCTTCTCTATTCAAATTTAAGCTCCTTAAGAGTAGGTTGATTCATTTTTGTCTTTCTATCTCCATAGCCAAGTGCCAGGCATATAGTAGGTACTTAAATGTTTGGTAATTGATTGAAGTGATATAAATATATGAGAATAATAGTCATTATACAGTAGATTCTGGTCAAAGGATGCCAACACATAGTTTTCAAATTAAGAAATATAACTAATGATATAAAAGAATGCTCCAAACTATTGATAATACTAAAATTACAAATTGAAATTCAATTCTGAGATCCAATCTCATACCCATCAGAATGGAAAAGATGACAAAAATGAAAATGGAAATTATTGTAGGGTCTGTTGGAAGTTAATTCCATTAATTCAGTCTTATTGATTCTACGGATGAGTCTAAATGTTTTAAAAAAACAATTTCAAACTTTACCCCAAAAGCCTAATGTATTCCCCTTGACTAACAAGACCACTGTTGTGTGTGTGTGTGTGTGTGTGTGTGTGTATACCTCAAAGAGGTCAAAACATGGAAAGACCGCAATATATTTAAGGGATTTATTTTTGTAGTACCATGCAATTAGAATCATCTTAGTGCCAACCAATTTAGGAAAAAGTGAAGACTGTGGTATATGGATGTAATGAAGTATTATTCTGTAAGAAATTGTGAATATTATGAATCCAGAGAAATCTGAGAACATTTGTATAAAATGGTCCAGAATGAAATGAAAAGAACTAACAAGCAATTTACACAATGATCACAGTAAGGAAAAGAAATATACCTTTGAAAAATTATAGAACTTGATGGCAGCTGTTTGCCAGCTAACATTGAAGGGAGAAAAAAAGCCCTTTTCCCCAAAGGATGCAACTTCATTCTGTTCCAATGACATCTGTGAGGCCTGGATAGAAATAGCTAGTGGTCTGGAGAGGTAGGGAGAGCTGCTGTACCAGGGGCACTTGAGCTGTCAAGGTGCTATACTGTCTCTTAATAAAGAAGTGTGCAACCCAATTCTTAGCAGAGATTTTGTAGTTTAGAAATTCCTGATGTGTTGATCTATTTTACTGAGCTTTGCTTACTTTTTACAAGGAAGGCTTTCTGTGATTGGGGGAGGAGGGGTAGGGTGAGGAATGTGTGAGTATTAATGATAAAGATGCTAAAAATAATGATGTAATTGCTTTCATTTATATAACACTTTAAGGCTCCCAAAATGCATTGTGACTGTGCATTCATTCAAAGGAAAGGCCATTAATAAAGCACTTAAGGATATGTAGATGAAAGTAAAAAGAAGTTCTGAAAGATACAAATAGGACAGTTTTTAAACTGTTAAATTTAATACATATATATATACATATATTTTTTAAACTACATAAGAATGAAAGAGAAGTTCAAGATTCCATATAAAAGTCTCCTTTTCCTTTTCTTCATATCCTGAAATTTTCATGTTTGCTAATGATTAAGTTCACAATAAAAATATATTGCATTTTATTTTATTTTTAAATAGTGGGTAGGATTTCAGCAGGGGCAACTGGCAGAACAGGTATTTAAAAAAAAGATAGCATGACCAAAAAGGCACAGGCAGGAGACCACAAATTATGTTCTTGAAACTATTCTGTTAGAACACAAAATACATCCAAATGTAAGATAAGGCCACAAAGGTAATTTGGTGCCAAATTGTGGAAAACTTTAACTGTTAGTCTAGGGATTTTAGACTTTCTTGAATAGACAACCATAAGGGAACCAACAGGGAAGATCTGGAGAGTTTGGAGAATAGAAATCAGATCTGTGCAGAAGGAAGGGTTAACATGACAGCAATATGAAGGATGGATCAAGGAGGGAGGGAGGAAAGGCTGTAGAAAGAAGACCAGGTAGCAGGCTATTTCAATAGTCCAAGAAGGCAACCACTAGATTCTGAGCTTAGAGTAGTGGCAGTAGGAATAGAAAGGACAGGGTGGTTTCAAGAGATTTTGCAAAGATAGAATCAACAGGACTCAGGAACAGATTGAATGTGGGAGGTGAGAGAGGGGAAGGAGTCAAAGAAGATGTTTGCATCTTAAACCTGAGTTACTGAGTGGGGGGGAGCAGTCTTCAAAGCTGCCTTTTTCATGAAATTTTTCCAAATTAGCTTTCATTTTCCCAATCTCATCCGAAAATGCGACCAGGTCTGAAAGTACGTACATCTGTATGTGAGGTTTATTTTGCTTCTCCTCTTTGTCTTCCTCTTTCTATTCTTTTTAGGGGCCTCATCCTGGGTACATGGCTAGACCCCCCTCTCCTCAGGCATCCTGCCTGCCCTGGAGCAGTACCTTACATTCCCAGCCTGCTGTCCACAAGAAAACTAAAAATGTCCCCTTTCCTTGGACTATGCCACCCCCACCCCAGCAACACAGCAGACAATGAATTGCCAAGGTTTAATCAGAGGATCTGATCCTTGCCATGTTAGTTACTTAAGAATGTGGGGCACTTTAGGAAGGATTGTGCTAGGGTAACATTCCATCGAAAATATGAGATGGAGAGACAACATTCCTACTCCTTCAGACCAGGCCCAGAAATCCTCTGACTGTTTCCTATCAGCTAAGAAGTCTCTTTATTTGCTGAAACAGAACTCTGTGCATGTACTAAAAAAATCTCTCTGTCCCATCTCAGTCTCTTCTCCCTTTGGGCCTCAAAATGGGAAAATGACTATCTAAGCCCTTGAAGGTAGGTGGGAAGTTGCCCTTTGTAAGTACAGGGCCTAGGTATAGAGGATCCTAGTGCTATATGAGATATTAGAAACTGTATTTAGGTATATAGGACTTTATTCTCTCTAATACACCAAAAATATAGTAACACATGTATAAGATGTGAATGTTTTCTTTTGTATTTCAATAATTGTACACTATACATCAAAATATTCTTTCATGATTTTTTTGTTTGGTTTAATTTTGGCTAAAGCATGGTATTAGAAAATACCTTGGACAGGGAGTTAAGAGAAATGGGTTTTCCTGCTGCTTCTGGCTTTCACTAGCTATGTCATGTTCAACAAGTTACTTCACAGAAACATAGGATCTAAGTTGGAAGCCACTTTAGAAATCATGAAGTCTAATCTGTACCTAAAGAGTCATCACTTCTGGCTCTAGATCAAGGATCCTATAATCCCTTTACAACAGCTCTGACAAGGCATTGTCCAGCCTTAGTTTCAGGGTTTTCTTCGTCTAAGAGTATGGATCTGATTGTCTCTCTCTCTCTCCTCTAATACTCTATTTCATGTGGTGAATTAAGACAAGGGCTGACATTTATTTCCCTTGTAATACCTAGAAGAGCATTGTGTTCAGGCTGGCTCTGTGTGTGTGTGTGAATATTGTTTCTCATCCAGGACACTGAAATCAGTTTGCTCTTTCATTAGAATCATTCAATACCTACTAAGTGTCCCACTAATCTTGGTTCTGAGGAAGCTGCAAAAAGGAATCATAGACAGTCTTTGACCTCAATGGGCTTCCAATCTAACATAGATGATAAGGTATAGAGTATAAATAAATGATTATCTGTCTGTTTAGACTGATTTAATCAATATGAGAACACTGCATAACTTGGTCTTCTAGTCTTGCACTATAACTTCTTAACCTTTTTCTGTGTCATGGATATCTTTGAAAGTCTAGTGAAGTCTATGGATTCCTTAGAACAATGTCTTTAAATGCAATGCAAAGGAAATCAATTATTTTGAAATAGAGAACAAAAATCTCTAGAAAAACACACTTCAAAACACACACACACACACACACACATTCCAAGATTCCAGATTAGAACCTGTCTTGGAGAGTTGCCTAGGGCACTGAAAATTAATCAATTAGCCCACAGTCAGACAGCTAGTATTTGTCAGAGCCAGGACTTTTACTCATGTGTTTCTGACTCCAAGGACAACCTTCCATAGACAAGCATATGCCTGGATAATTAATACAGCAAAACATGATTCATATAGTCATCCAATAGTATGGAAAACATGAAATTGAAATATTTAATCAAAATCTGGAGGATACTAATCAGAAATAGCTGATAAAATTTCTTGGTAGTACAGCAACAGACAAGCAAAGATCTTAATTATTTTTATTGTAAATGATCCATAAAGTTTTGCCTTCTGCTAAGTATTCTCTGAATACTCTGTATATCTTGCATGGATGACTTTGCCTCCAGTGAACCTCCTAATTCTGTTCCTTTGAAAGACTTATCTTAATGTGTTATTGCCATTAACAGAGATGGATGAAATCAAGTTTTGTGAGAAAGCAATTACATGTGACATCACCACAGCAGCTTGTCAAACCCAAGATAAAGTAAATCATGTTTCATCCTCCACTGTGCATCTCAAAAAAAGAAAAAAATATAGCCTGGATTTCTTCTATAGTTTCACAAACATCAATTTAGTATTTCCACTCCAGCCAATAGCTCTTGCAAAAGTACAGAAAGAGCCATATTTTATTCTCTTAATTTTATACTATTGCAATTTGCTCATTGTACTTATCACTGTCACTTTTATCTTTTTATTTAAAACTGTAGTATAAAATCATTTCTTTTTTTCTTTTATTTATTTTATTCTGAACTTAAGTAAAACAAGTACCTCCATAACATAGTAGAATAATGGGGAAAATATTATTTGATGGGATCATGAGACTTAGACCCTGAATTATCCCATGCACTTCAGCAACCCAGTCTGTGGATTTTCACACTCAACCCAGTCCAGTTCCCCTAAAGCATGTGACTCACCCCAGTCCACTTGATTGCCTTATTAGCTTGTTTGATACTCCTTAATCCAACCTAGATCTTTTCACTGACCTTTTTCCTCTCTTTTTATATGTAAGTATCAATCCCATCCTCATCAAATCTGTATATTCCCCAAGAATCTTGCCCACTCCCATTGGCCTTACAATACTGTAGATATATTAGGAATCTTGTTCACCATACTGCTATTACAATAAGCCACGCTATTTTGAAAGAAGCCTTGAGTGGTTGAATTCTTTCTGGCGTACCCCCAGGGTTCTATGCATCCCAAACTGCAACAATTGTACATGAAGCTACAAACTGAATATGTATGACTTGCTATTCCTTTTAACTATAATAAAATTATGATGTAGCTTTCTCTTTTTTCTTCCTTCCCCATCTCCCTGCCATAGAGATCTCTACCATTACATACAAATATGTATGTGTCTGTGTGTAAAACTATTCTATACATACTTCTATTCATCCATTCTTTATCTGGACAAAGATAGCATCTTCTTTCATATGTCCCTTGTAGTTAATTTGGGTTTTAAGAACAACTTTGAACAACTAAGTAATTTGGGCTATCATATAATCATTTCAATCGAAACCTTAAACAAGCACATAAACAGAAAATCTACCAGGGTAAGGTATAGAAAACAGGGATGGGGACCAGTCTTGGGATTCCATTAATATAGGAAACTTCCATATCAAGAAACTTCCTTTATCCAAACAGATTGGCACCTTCTTCACAATTTACAGTCATAAAGAATTTTCTAGAGCACTGAGAGATTATGGGACTTGCCCAGTGACCTGACCACAGTCAATAGGTGTCAGAGGTGGGACTTAAGCCAAAATCTCCATGACTCTGAAGCAGGATCTCTATTTATTGTGCAAGAGAATAGGGAACAAAATAGGATTTGTTCCCAACCCTAACTGCTTTAGGAAACTGGCCTTTCTCTTCAAAATTCTCCTTATTCTTAGTGAAAGTTCAATTCTTCTGTTTCTCCCCAAACAGTTCTCTAGTGGGTATGAATCTCTTTTTAGTATCTTCTAGCTTCAAATTTGATTCCAAGGAAAAAGACTGAAGTGGCAATGGGAATTTGAAAATCTTCCCTGATCTGAAAGTAAAGTCTGCCCTCTTTGAAGGTAAAGGCTGAATGTAGTCATATGGAGCCTGTGGTGGGAGGAGTTTTGTGAAGGGTAGAGCAGAGCCACAGGAAACTGGTAGTCAGAGTTAGAGATATGGTGGGAGAGAGAAGAGCTCAGGCAAGGAGATAGAGAGGTTCATGAGGAAATATTGACCTTGTATTAGTTTGTGGGAAGGCTAAAGGATGGCATGGCTGTCTGCTACATTGTGGTTCAATAACTTTTATGTTGCTTTGATGGATTTGGTTTCTTGGAGGTGGGATTTGGTTTTCTGGTGTCTAAATAAATGCTTTAGTTCTGTTTATATATGGAAAATGTGTTATATTTTGTGATCTAGCACTGAACAGGAATATTTATGGTCAGTTCTGTAAATATTGCACTGGCACTACAAAAACTTCCTAACAATTAAAAATGTCCAAATGGTAATGGACAGCCTTCACTCAGTGGGGTTTGGGGGAGGGGGAGTGACTTCCTTCTTGAGAGTCACCAAGAGGAGCTTCTCAGGTACATCATCATTTTAACCCTTTCAAATATGGGTTAAAGTAGATGCCTCCAGAGAACCCTTCCAGCTCTCTGATTCTATAATACTATATTATACTATAATACTATAATGTTATATAATACTATGTATACTTTAACACTATAATATTATATATTTTTATATTAGCTGCCAAGAAGGCAGCTAATCTCTTTTGTAAAAGAAAGTTGTACTCTGATTCTAGTGTGCCTGAGAATTATTGAATTAAAAGTTTATGAGTATGTGAATATGTGTGTGTGTATGTTTGAGTGTAAGAGAAACTCCCCATATATAACCGCTATACAAACTAAATCCATGAAATTACTTCCATATTAAGAATGGTTAAGATCCTAAATAAGAGACATTCCTTTGGTCTGTAACCTTTTTTCCTATCCACAAAAAAATCAGTCCTATCACATACAAAGTCTATTTTTCCCCTGTCACTCTATGGAAAGTGAGAATCATCAAATGTGTTAGAGGAATGGGGTATGCAGAGTAGAAATTCCATTCCTTCATCCCCCATTGTTTGCCTGCCCCTCCTGCTAAAGGAAATGGCTTAGACTCTTCTCCTTGTGAATGAGTTCAAACCCTGCTTCAGCCGCTTAAGAGTTCCATGAACCTAGGCAAGTATCAATCTTTCCCAGACTCTGTTTCCCCATTTATAAAACAGAAATAATAATAGCAGCTACTTTAGAGAGTTCATGTGAAAATCAATATTTGGCAATCCATAAAGTGCTATACAAATTCTCATGACACTAATGATGATGATGATGGTGATGGTGATGATGATGGTGATGATGGTTTTGATATGGAAAAATTGAGAAAGGAAGACCTGATGAAGTGAGCTCCTGTAGTAGAAAGATGGTTAAATGTGGATTCATAAATCCAGGGTTCAAATCTCAACGCTGATAATAAACAGAATTATGACCTTAGGCAAATCACTTGCCTTCACTCTGCAGAATAGGTGATATGGTTGGACTAATTGATCTCTGACCTTGTGATATGGGTATCCTCTGATATGGGTATCCTGCTATTAGCAACAGGAGCAGTGGAAACAATAGGGAACATGACCCAATGAAATCTATGTGATTGAGAGGTATCATAATATAAACGTGAAATGGAATTGTAGATCCCTAAATCTGGAATCAATATACAAATTCATGAATAGTTTTACTGGATCCCCTACGTAGCATTTACCTGTAGCATTTCTTCAGTTTATCCTCAAGCAAACTTTTTAAAACTCCTTCTAGCAGACAAGGAAATTGCTAAAACTCTACAATTTAATTTCCCTTAAGGATCATCTAGTCCAACCCCTTTCTTTAACAAAGCCAATGCTCTGTTGACAACTCTACTTAGCTATCTCAGGTCTAAACTAGAATTCAGATCTTCAAACCCTAATAACAGAGTTCTTTTCCACAATATTGTCATTTCTCAGTCTTTCATCTTGAGCCCAACCTAGGACTTTAACAATGAAGCACATGAGGACATTCTCTACTTAGTGCTATATCCACTTTTGATGTTAAGGGATGAGGTAGGGTGAGAAGGGGATTAAGGTAAAAGATGTTTGGAAATTATATAAGGGAAAGGACTTCATGGGATTGTAGATTTAGAGTTAGAAAAAAAATTAGAAAAGGTTGGAGCTACAGGAGCTTCTGGCCTGCAGATTGTAGGGTGAACAAGCAACCATCCAGAGGGTACTCACTCTTGCTGTAACCTGCTTGGATCTGGATCACAGTTTTGGATGGTAGTCCTGGGGTACGTGGCCAGTGTGTGAGAGCTTGTGCGGGGTGTACAGAGGGTTCCCAACTAATAGCTCCAGCATCTGTGAAAACCCCAGCAATTTGGGACAAAGCCCTCTCCAGTCTGGAAGCATAGTTCTACCATTGCAAAGAGCTCAAAAGTAAAGTAATTGACTGGCAAAATGAGC
Source organism: Pseudocheirus occidentalis (assembly GCA_028646575.1). NCBI lineage: Eukaryota > Metazoa > Chordata > Mammalia > Diprotodontia > Pseudocheiridae > Pseudocheirus > Pseudocheirus occidentalis. The sequence goes on along the minus strand of CM053596.1, from coordinate 80,879,187 downwards.
AAGCAGAGGAAGCACAAACAGACTAGAGAGTCCTTTTGGGGGGACAAAAAGGATCAAGGCATGAAGTGGGAAGAAGACAGAAAAGTGAGAACTCCTGTATCAAAAGCCTCCAAGAAAAATATGAACTGCTTACAGGTCATGGAGGAGCTCCAGGATTTTGAAAATCAAGTAAAGGAAGTGGAGGAAAAATTGGGAAGAGAAATGAGAATGATGCAAGAAAATAATGGAAAATTAATCAACAGCCTGCTAAAAGAGACTCCAAAAATACTGAAGAAAATAACACCTTAAAAAATATACTAACTCAAATGGCCAAAGAGACCCAAAAAGTCAAGGAAGAAAAGAATGCGTTAAAAAGTCAAATTTGCCATATGGAAAAGAAATTTCAAAAACTCACTGAAGAGAATAACTCCTTCAAAATTATATTGGAGCAATTGGAATCTAATGACTTTATGAGAAATCAAGATACTCTAAAACATGCAAAAAAATGAAAAAATTGAAGACAATGTTAAATATCTCACAGGAAAAAACACCAACCTGAAAAATAGATCCAGGAGTCAGGAAGAAACAATTTGAGTATTGTGGAAACAGAAACGGGATAACACAAGACCTAGCAGCTGCTACATTAAGAGATCAAAGGGCTTGGAATATGACATTCTGGAGGTCAAAGGAACTAAGACTAAAACCAAGAACCACCTCCCCAGCAAAACTGAGTACAATGCTACAGAGGAAAATATGGTCATTCAATGAAATAGAGGATTTTCCATCCTTCTTGATGAAAAAATCAGGGCTAAAAAGGAAATTGTACTTTCAAATACAAGATGCAAGCAAAACATGGGAAGGTAAACAGGAGAAAGAAATCATAGGGAACTTATCAAAGTTGAACTACTTACATTCCTACATGGAAAAACAAAAATTGTAACTCATAAGACTTTTCTCATTATAAGGATAGTTCAAGGGAATATATATGTATAAATACATATATATGAATGTATAGGATTGTGTATATTTACATAAATACATATGTGAGTGTTGACACATGCATATTTATATATATACATAGAGATGGCAAGGAATGAGTTGAATATGAAGGAATGATATCTAAAAAAATGAAATTAAGAGGTGAGAGAGGAATTTATTGGGAGAAGGAAAAAGGGAGAGATAGATTAGGGTAAACTATCTCATATAAAAGAGGCGAGAGAAAACTGTTACAACAGAGGGGAAGAGCAGGAAGGTGAAAGAGAATGGAACAACATCATTCTCATTGAATTTGGCTTAAGGAGGGAATAATATACACACTCAATTGGGTATCTTTCCCTACGGGAAAATAATGCAATAGGGAATAAGAAGGGGGTGGTAGAAGGGAGGGCAGATTGGGGGAGAAGGTAGTTACAAGCAAACCTTTTTGAAAAGTGAAAGGGTCAAGATGGCAACATAGAAGCAGCAAGGTTCTGCAGCTCCCACGCAACCACCCTAAACACCCATAAAATATGACTCGGGACAAATCCTAGGACTCTCAAACAAACAAAAATACAGAAAACACATCTCTCACAGAAGGCAGCTTGGCAGCTGGGGATCATCACAGGAGGACCGGAGCGAAGGAAAGCCCAGCCCCAAACCAAAACCACAGCCAGGCCTCAGGGCAGTCCAGGAGGAGCTGAGCCAAGCTGCAGCCAGTCTACAAGAGAGAAGATCTACAACGCCTCCAGCAACTCCATATCTACCAAGGCATGAAAAATAGGGATTAGAGAAAGGCAGCTCTGCAGGAGGGGCTCATCTTGCAGGCCAGGAGCCCAGTCTGAAAAGACATGTGGCCAGACTCCAGGGTGGTGGGAGGAGCCAAGCCTCCTAAGCCGCAGAGTGAGTCTACTTCAGAGAAGATTTACTGCACCTTGAGAAATCTTCCCATCTACTAAGCCAGGATTAGAGGTCAGTGAAAGTGAGTGAAGCTTTCAAGCTAAATTTGGGAGAGGAAAAGCAGTTCGGCCAATCTAACCCCAGGGCAAGGAAGCAGTGGGGGAAGGGCAGGAACTGCTATAACCGGTGGCTGCCCCCACTGGGCTGCTTCAGAGTCCCTGGAATGCGGACCCTGCAGGGGGCCTGAGTCAATTGATCAGGGCCAAGTGCTCTTCCATTGAGCGGCCTGGATATGGACAGTGGTCTTGGGTGGTGGTCCTGGGGAGTGCTTTCAGCAAGCCAAAGCTGAGGGGGGGGCTGAAACATCCCCCTAATACCTCCGGCAGCTGGGAAAACCCCAGCCATTTGGAACAGAGTTTCCCCCTGGAAGCAGAGTTTCACAAAGCTAAAAAAAAAACACAGCTAATTAATTGACTGGCCAACATGGGGAAAAGGAAGCAAAATAAGAACAGCAATAAAACTCTAGAATCCTTTTCTGAGGACAAAAAGGATAAAAGCATGGAATGGGAAGGAGACAACACAGTCAGAACTCCCACACCAAATGCTTCCAAGACACTTGAAAAATGCCT
>CM053596.1:80854793-80876204 GCA_028646575.1 Pseudocheirus occidentalis | reverse complement strand
AAAAAAAAAGAAATTTTGCCATCCCCACCACAAAAACCTACACAGAATAAAAATAAAACACTGGAAAAAAATTATTCTCTATCAAGTGAATCTTTTTTTGTTTTGGAGGCAATTGGTGTTAAAATAACTTGCCAGGGTCATGCAGCTAGTAAGTGTCTGGGGCTAACATTGAACTCAGATCCTACTGGCTCCAGACCTGGTGCTTTTATCCATTGCATCACCTACCACTCCCATCAAATGGATCTAAAAACATCAAGAGTTGCAATCAAGCTATTAAATCAAAACCAAAAATTTATAACCTAAAAATATTTTTAAAAGATGTATTTTCCTGAAAGAAACCATAGGCAAAAACTCAACATTAATATAAATTTTATATCTTCCAAATGCCTTAGCTTCTAAATTCATAATGAAAAAATACACTGAATTGAAAGGAAAAAGAAAGTATGAATTAATCTCAGATGACTTTAATATTCTTCCATTTTGTATAAACCTAACAGCAAATATAGAAGAAAACAAACTGTTGGGGATATTAGAGCTAAAAAACCTCATGTCATTTAAGCAGAAATGCTGAAGATTATAAATGTTTCTCAGCATTACATGGAAAGTTTACAAAAAATGACTATTTATTAGGGTATAGAAATAGTGCAAATAAATGTAAAAAAAAACCAGTAAGAGGAAACACATCTTTTAAGGCTATAATGCAATATAAATTGTAATCATTTCAAAGACACAAAACCAGCCAAGCAAACAAACAAAAGGTAGAAACTCAAATGAGACCTAAGAATGAAATCTTAAATAATGACTAAGTTGAAGGACAAATCATGGAAGCATTTAATTATTTTAAATTAAATGATAATTATGAAACAACATGACAAAACTTCTGAGATGAAGATGAATCATTCCTCAGCAATCCACACACAGACATATCTTCTTAAAAACATACGTTAATAAAATAGAAATGTAGATCATTAATGGACAAAAATAGTATTTAAAAAATGAAAAAGACCCCTAATAAATAAATCTGAAATAAACATGAAAAGGTAGATATTAGAAATTAGAGGAGAAACAGAGAAAAGTAAAAAGACTACAAAAATGATAAAACTAAATCTGATTCTTTGAAAGTGACAAAATTAGTGAACTTTTAGCCAATTTGATTAACAAGAGAAAAGGGCAGAAAAATCAGATCAATAAAATAGCAAGGGAATAAAAGGTGAAATTACAACAAAATCAGAAGAAATAATAAAAATTAGCAACATCCTCTATGTATAGTAATAAGTTAATAAAACTGAGAACACAAAAGAAGGGAGGAATGCTGTTTATATATATGAAATAGTCCAAAAGAATACAAGAGAGTTCAAATCTAACCTTAGAAAAAGTAAAGAAATTATTTCTTACAGAAACACCAAATTAAAAAAAAACACCTCCTTGTCCTAATAGATTCATAGAATAATTCTGTTGAGTTTTACAATACAAAGGAGTACTAATACTACACAAATTATTCTGAAATATTGAGAAAGAAGACACCTCACTAGATTTTTTATGAACCAATGATAGGTTTGAGACCTACACCAGGGAATTATGGTACTAAAGCAGAAATGTTGACCCAATATCATCAATGACTCTTGGTTAAAAATGTTAAATAAAATCTTGCCAAAGAGATTATACAGTTAATCTATGAAATAATTTATTGTGATCAAGTTGGATTCATACCAGGGATGCAAGAATTGTTTAACATTAGGAAAATAATCAACATAATCATATTAAAACAAAAACATCCATAATCACATAGTTTTGATAACAGATGCAGAAAAATTCTTTAATAAAGTGTGTCACTCATTCATGTGAAAATAAAGTACACACCTAGAGACCTTTTTAATATTGGAAAAAATATTTATCAAAATTCAAGTCAAACATCATGTTCAAAGGGTGTGCATTAGAAATTTCCCCAATACAGCAAGAATGTTCATTTATCCTTTCTCCTATTATTTGGTACAGCTCTTCAAAGGTAAATAATAACAATAAGACAAGAGGAAGAAGTTGAAAGTGTAGACAGGCAAGTGAGATAAAGCTAGTTCTAGCTGTTGCTGATATGATGCTTCGCTTAGAAAATCTCAAGGAATCAACAGCAAAACTAATTGAGACAATTGTTACCATCAGAAAATTTTTGAGCTACAAAAGAAACCCACAAAAATTAACAGAATATTATAACACTAAAATCCAAGAGGCTATAATAGAAAGAAACATGCTTTAAAAATAATTTTAAAATGCTCAAAATATTTGTGGATCAATTCACCAAAGCATACCAAATTATTATATAGATTCAATTACAAAGTATTCCTTAAAAAAGAACTATGACAATACAATCAAAGTTGATTTATAGTTTTTGCACTTAATTAAACTGTCAAGTGACACTTTACAGGACTCAGTAAAATAAAAATTCATTTGGAAAAACAAAAGTCTATAATATCAAAGAAAAAAATGAAAAACACCCTAGGGATGAAAGTAAATAACATCTGCACACCTCAAACTACATTGGAGAAGAAAAATTATCAAAATCATCTGATATCCAGTTAAAAATAGAGAAGTCCCACCATAGAATTGTGGGCATGATGAACAGGACCAAATGCATCACTGACATAGACATCCTCCAGCTTGGAGAGGGATGCTTGGATGGCTTCTACTTTGGCTGGTTCAGGTTTGATCTTGTTCCTAGAAGCATTTCCTCCTTTTCCTTCTTCTACATGGAAGCAAAGATTCTCCAGCAAAATGATAGTACTATTAGGGGGGTAGCACAGGCTTTTTCCACTTCTGGACCCACACAATCCTTCAGGAAAGCATATATTTGCCATGCAAAGATTTGAACTCCACATGCATGGGTTCCAAGGGGTATTTGCCAGGCATGGGGATACCATCAGGTAGGCCTAAGTGGCTCATCAAAGCAATAAACTTGGTTCCATCATCCAAGTAGTAATTGGTGCTAGGAAGACCAGTCTTAATTCTTTGGTTGTTGCTTATCTCTTTGTTCTTCATGGGAGCGTTAAAATCCACCCTCATGATGACCCTTTTCACTTCAGGTCCACCTTGTCCAAGGTCAGTTTGATAGAAAGAGACATGGTGGTGGTGAAGAGATTGTAGGGTGACTCCAGCTGTGGCTGTGGCTGCAACTGGGTCTCTGGCTGTGGCTGTGATTGGAGCTCAGGGGGCCTGAGCTAGGGACTGCTCTGTACACTATGGTCAGCACCTGATCTAAAAGATATATTCTTAACCAAACAAAGGACAGGGGCAATTTCAAAAGATGGAATAGATAATTTGCTCATGTGAAATTTAAAAAAAAGTCCTGAACAAATAAAATTAATGTATTTAGGATAAGAATAGAAGTAGTCAAATGGGAAAAAAATCTTTAAGTTTTTCTGATAAAGGTTTGTTATCTAAAATATACATAAGACAAAAAATCATTTTCCAATACATAAGTGGTCAAAAGATATGAACATATAATTCTCAAAAGAAGAATCACAGATTATTATGAACCATATGAAAGAATCCATTAAATTAATAAGAGAAATGCAAATTAAAATAGCCACACACCGAGAAAAATGGCAAAGGTGGCAAAAGATGGGAATAATCAATGTCAGAGGGATTGTGAGAGGATAGGCACATTAGCATATTTCTGTTGGAGTTTTGAATCAGTACAACCATTTTGGAAAGCAATTTGGAATTATGCAAATGAAGTTACTAAAATGTCCATACCTTTTGACCCAGAGATTCTGCCCCTAGGATGCTAAAGAAGGTTGATGATAAGGAAATCCACATAATAAAACATTTGCAGCAGTACTAATTGTAATAACAAAGAATTGGAAACAAAAATAGGTACCCGTCAATTGAGGAATGGTAAACAAATAATGTTGTTGTTTAGTCATGCCTGACTTTCTATGACTCTGTGGATAATACCATCCATGGGTTTTTCTTGGCAAAGATACTGGAGTGGTTTGCTTTTTCCTTTTCCATTGGAATAAGGCAAACAAGGTTAAGTAACCTGTCCAGGGTCACACAGCCAGTAAGTGTCTGATGCTGTATTTGAACTCGGGTCTTCCAGACTGCAGGCACAGCATTTTATCCACTGAGCTATCTAGTTGCTCCAATTGCTAATGTACCCTACTGTAAAGAAATATTACTGTACCATAAGAAATGACAGACAAGATGAATACAAAACAGCCTCAAAAGATTTACATGATATGATGCAGAGTGAAATAAAGTAAAAGCAAGAAAACAATATACACTATAACAACACTATATATGAAAGAATAATCACAAAGTAATCAAAAGTGAAAGCTACAAACTTATGAAGAACAACCTAGCCCCAAGAAAGAAATATGAGAAATATTATTCCTTTCTCGAAATGAAAGGTTTACAGTATCATATATCATATATATTTCCAGACTTTTTCTGATGTATAGATGAGTTTTTGTTGCTGTTACATGTATAGATGAATTTTTTGTTATATTGGATAGATTTTTGTAAGGAGAATGGATACTGGTAGAAATTTTGATGATGTAAAAAGATAATAAAATTTACTTTAAAAGAGATTCTGAGCCCTCAGATGTGAATAACTATTAAGGCTTATGCACTCCCTCCCCAGTATTTTTTTCCCTGCTTTTCCTAATGGCATTTTTAGACTTGGAGAAAGCAGTGAGGAATAGTGATTTTCTGAACCCAATGCTGACCAATAAAGAATAACTGATTGTGATATAGAAATGATACGAACCTTGGGAGGAAATCACTATTTCATCTTAGAATTCATGGAAAAAAGGAGAGAAGGGGAGAGAGAGGTTAGTCTTTCAGATGTTGGTGCCAAGAGACATGGTGTTTTCAAGAGAGCTACTGTGCATTACATACTGGGTGACGGAAAGAATGTGTGAGAGAAAAAGACCAATGATCATAGAACAATAGATTTGGAGCTGGAAGGGTTCTTAAAGGTCATCCAATCTAACATTAATTTGATAGATGAGAAAATAGTCCCAGAGAAATTAAGTGACCTTCCTCAGGTCACACAACTAGTAAATAGTAGTCAGAATAGAAACTTAGGTCTTATGACTCTAAATTTTGTAATATTTACACTATGCCATAAGAGAGGAGGGGTCTATTTAAGAGAACTGATAATGAATCATTATACTTTTTATGATATGATTATGAACTCAAGGTGAAGAATGAGGAACATTCTTTAGAGATGGTCAAATGCAGAATTTTATTTTGCTTGACTATGTTTATTTTTTAAAAAGTTTCATCTTTTTTCCCAATGGGAGAAAGTCATAGGAAAATTCAAAAAAATAGATTTTTGTTCATTGGAAAATAAAATAAAATATAAAACGAACCCAGCATTAAAGTTAATAGTTAGCATTGTATCCTAGAACTACATCCAGAAAAGTCCCTTATAGGGTCATGTGGTCAAGCCCTTTGCATTCAGGAAGGTTTTAGATACTATCATCATTTTACAATTGAAGGAACTGAGGCACAGTGAGGTTAAGCTACTTGCCCAGAGTCACACACTTGATAGAATCACAGAATGTCAAAAATAGAAAGTACCTTAGATATGATCTGGTCAAACCCCATTATTGTATACCTTACATTTGACAGTCTTGGACACTTGGCCTAGAGAATGCTCATTCACCTAACATCTGGAAAGAATATACAAGAAAGAGACGAATGGTCATGTGCTCATGGCTAAATGATAGGAGACAGATCAATCACTCCTTCTTGCATCTATCTGTCAGGATGCAACTGGAAATAGTCTACATACTCCATAGACAGAAAAGAAAACAGAGGTGGCAAGATCAGTAGCTCCCTTTTGTGTATTTGATGAGTCACCAACTCTTCTATCTCAGCAAACAATTGAGGGATCATTATTATCTTCTGTTGCAGGCTCATGAGTCATGTGTGGTTGGAAGTAGACCCTCAAAGCTCCCACATAATAGGCCAGAAGCAGGCAGAGAATATATGTGCATACTCTGTGTAACCAACATTTTATTTGTTTAGGGGATATTGATCCACTAAAATTTCATTTTGATGGATCATGAAAGTGGAGTTCTTTAAGATGGTGTCATGACAGCACCATTTTTGGCTTGTCTTACCACCAGCCAAGCCCTTGCTTATGGACTTAGGAACCAGTGTTGGGGGCCAAATTACCTGAGTTTGGAGAGACCTATCCCCCAAATTCAATTTGTTGTGAGAATTAATGAATGAATTTCTGAATTAAGTTTATTCAGCAAAAACAGTTTAACCGAATTTTTATTTAGTAAAGATTGGTACATAAATAAAATCTTTCACATTTGTTCTTATAAATTTACAGGTTCCTACTATCAATGCCTAGCCAGTTGACAAGCTATGTTTGAAATCCCTTTATCTGCTCTTTTTTGATGATCACAGATGTAATAGAATTTTTTATTTCAATACTTTATGGTGCTATTTGTTATGAGAAAAATGTTTCAGTTTGAGGGAGTGCCAATTAGTAGTGTGTGTGTGATCTGACTGATCTCTTCTGGTGTCAAGGAATCTTACAGATCTCTGATTTCAGTTTTTATTAGCATATTCAACTTAGTAAACTCATAAGGCCCTAGATGGAGAAATTTAGTATCTGAGAGACATTGCCAATACTAGAAATAGTATAGCCATCAGCAAGTATGAGCTCTAAAATCAGACTACTTCTCTTCTATGCTGTCACATATGGAATTAGAAGCATATGAACCTCCACATTTAGAATAGAGAATCTCTTATTCAAGAAGTCTCTGAGCTCAAAATCTTAGGTTTAGAGCTGTTAGGGACCTTGGAGGTCTTCTAGTACCAGTCCCTTATTTTGTTGATGAAGAAAATGAGGCCATGGGAGGTCATGTGACTTTCCTGAGGGTTCACAGGTAGCAAATACCATAGGTAGACTTGGAACTCAGGTCTGAGGTCAAAGTCTGCTTTTTTCACTGTATCTGAAGTGTCAATTGAAAAAAAACAAGGTTGGTCATCACAGCATGGGTCCTAGATTTGAAGGACTGGAACAGAAGGCTCAGAGAATAAGCAGAGTCAAAATCAGAACCAACAACATCTAAACGGTCTGGTGAATAGTAAGTCCTAGGGAAAGGCTTCTGGAAATCAATAGTATGGAGACAATAAGGGGTTGCTTCTTGCAAAGAAATCTTTCAATTTGCTGCTTGCAGTGTTCTGTGGGTATGTGCATACCTTTATCTCTGTCTTGGTGACTGGCCTAGACTCTAACTTTCACTGAACTCAACTCTGCTGGAGAGCTTTTGGATGCTTTTGATGACATAGGTCTTCACTAAGTGGTAACTAATGGTGCTTACCTCAAACCTTGAAAGAGATTACAAAAAATCTTTAGAAATAAAATGAATAAAAACCATGATTTCACACAGCTCATCATGAGAATTTAACTAAAGGGTGCTGCACTTGAAGTCAGAAGATTTGGTTTTAAATCCTGGCTTTGATATTTGCTAGCTGTTCAGCCCTGAGCAAGTTACTTAAACTCTGTTTCATTTGTAAAATGGAGAGAATATACATACTATGTACCTTACAAAATAGTTTAGAAGAAAATGTTTTGTAAAGATTTATTCAATTAATCAAAAAACAACCATTCATTTAATGCCTAATCATACATTGGGCACTGTCTTACATATTGGGAATACAATGGCAAGAGTGAAATAATACTTTCCTGCAAGAAGCATACATGCTTTCAGGGAAAACTACATATATAGGCATATACAAAATATTTACAAATTCACAAGGGGATTTTTTGGGGGTGGGGAAGATACTAGTATGTGTGGGAATTAAATGCTGCAGAAAGTTCAGGGAGGATGAAAATGGAAAAAAGGTTAGGCAAGTAAGAAATCACTGGTAATTTGGGAGAGAGCAGTTTCAGTTGAGTGATAAGGTCAAAAGCCAGACAAAAGAAGAATTTAGAAATGAGAAGAAAGGAAATACAGGTAAGCATAGAGATATTCTAGGACTACAAAAGGGCAGAGAGATATAGTACTTATATAGTGTTCTATATAAAAATGAGTTATTGTTAAAATGACTGTCTTTCTCATGAATTTTCCCAGAATCAGAACAAAGTACATGTTCCATTTTTCTTGACTTGACTTTGGTGATTCCAGATATTTTCTAGGACAACCAAAGGAATATTCCCAAAATCCAAAGAATTACAGTCCCTAGAAAGTGGTGTGCAAGAGCAGAACTATTAAACTTGAAGTCAGAATTATTGAGTTTGTGCTTTAGTTCTCACATTTACTCAATATATGATCATGTGAAAACCATTTAGATTCCATAAGCCTCAGTTTTCTCATTAGTAAAATAGGGATAATAATTCTTTTTACTCCCACTTTGCTGTATTATTGTGAAGGAAGCACTTTGTAACTGAAATGTAGTATCTAAATGTGAGCCATTATAGAGTATAAGTATTCTCCCTACACATATTTTTGAGGGGATTCAAATGAACTTTTAGAAACTCTGCAGTCTCCGAGTATCAGAACTATACTTTCAGCTTATGTCAGATACTGACCAGAAATTTGATTAGTTCAAAACCAGGACCATCAGAATCTAAAGGGGAGAGAGATCCTAAAATCAAACTATGAATTCAATATGAAGATGTAAATTCAATACCAGAGGGTCAAATTTAACAGATTTCTTTCTTTTGACCCTGTTTGAAATTATTGCCAGACTTTTATTCATGGTGGTATGACAATTTCAGTGCTGAAATTTCTTCTTAATTCACCTTGATGAGAATTCAGCTTCCATGGCAAGACTTTCTTAGTTTCATTCAGTCAGTAGGATTCCAGCTCATATTCTTTTATGAACTCATGCATCCACAGTGATGTTTCTGTGGATTTCTCTAGCAAACTTCTCAATTGGCTTCTTATTCTATAAATTCTCTCTGCCCCTGTGAACTTAATCGTAAGATTACTCTTGTAAGTCAGTCTTATCCTCCTTTTAGCAAGTTCCTTCTAGAACCTTCATTTTGAGGAAGGACTCAGATTAGCTCCTTTTTCTCCCATTTTCACTTCTTACTCTTTGGATTTTGCCACTATGAATACCCCATTATGGACATCTTCCCCTCCACCTGTTTTGTCATTAGCTTTTTTAATGTTGTCTTTAATCTTATCTTTCCTCACTAGGATGTAAGCTCCCTGAGAAAACAGATTGCTATTTTTCTTTGATTTTTTCTTGTATATGTAACCCCCAGGCCTGGCACATAGGAAATAGGAATAACTAAATAAATGTTTGTTGACTTGACTCATTGACTAAGAACAGAATAAATCCGTGGCTCAATGGAATCTTTGGTCTAAATGAATTCTAATCCCAGCCCTGAGACCTGCTGCTTATATGACCTTGAACAAGTCAGAACTCTGAGCATCAATTTCCTCATTTGTAAAATGAGGGGGTTGGACATGACATCCTCCTAGATTCCTTCAAGTTCTCTATCTATGATTCTATCATTTCAAACACCACATGGATCTTGAAAAGTGGGTAAATATTTGAAAACGACCTCCCAAACACAATATGTCTTATGTTTGCCTAAAAAAATAACAACCTAGTTAGACATATAACTCTAATTCCAAGAAACATATTTCTGGCATGAAGCCATTGGATAAGAAAAGTATATGGATCATCTGTGATACATTTCAGCCAGAGATCTTAAAGACTGATAATTAAAATTTATAACTTTAAAACAGTCATATGTTTATCAACCAAAATATCTTGGGTACAGACAATCATAGATCACACAGCTTTAGAGTTGACAACTGGGAGGGAACTTAGAGAAATATTTTTCAACAAAGGTGAAAAAGGTATTTTTTTTTGGTAGAGAAAGGGTAACTCCTAGATTACTGAAAAATGTAGTTACCAGAAAATGTAGCTAACAGAAATGTCTTCAGGTTTTTTCAAGGATTTGCCATTCTGATATTTTTGGACTAGCAAGTAACATTTTGTCAAATGACAATTACTCAAATAAAGTTTAATTGGCTAAGTTATTTTCTTTTTTCTTTTTTTTTTGGAGGGCAGTTGGGGTTAAGTGACTTGCCCAAAGTCACACGGCTAGTTAGTGTGTCAAGTGTCTGAGGCCGGATTTGAACTCATGTCCTCCTGACTCTAGGGCCGGTGCTCTACTTACTGTGCCACCTAGCCGCCCTGGCTAAGTTATTTTCTAAGGTCATTCAGTGGGGATAATTCCAGATCCCGACTTCGAACTCAAGTCTCTTGATTCTTAGCTGTTTGTGAGCGGAAATAATTTTATTCTTTATATTTTTATTCCAAGTACCTAGTATAGTGCGTGTTACGTAATTGATCGATGCTAATATGAGTCATTTAGGAAAATTAAAAAAAATATCAACAAACACTGGGAGAAAGGACTATTTAAATGAATCTTACTTAGCATGAATCTTTTATTGTGTACATGTTATTTTAAACTACCCATATAATTTTCTCTAATACTATGATTAGTAAGACTCCTACTGTTTCATTTCAATACATATTTCATGTATATAAGCAATGAGGGAGCACAGAGTGCTGTTCTTGAAGTCCTTTCTCCTACACCCACTGGTTGTGGAACCACAGACAAATCACTTAATTGTCAGCACTCGTAGGCAGCTCTCCAATGGTATAAGTTAAAAACACATTTTTAGGGGCAGCTAGGTAGCACAGTGGATAGAGCACTGGCCCTGGCATCAGGGGCACCTGAGTTCAAATGTGACCTCAGACACTTACTAGCTGTGTGACCTGGGCAAGTCGCTTAACCCTGGTTGAACCCCACCAAAGTTGTAAAAAAAACCAGATAATTTTCATTGATGAAGGGAGCTTCTATATTATGAATTTCCTTCTTTCTCTTACTCCCTGTAGACCAGTCATTTTATTGACTGTAGGAAAACTCAATAAGGGAATACCTACTGATTCACATGGGCATCAACTCAGCAACTTATAGTCTTAGATTTGTAGTCTTATACTGTAGACTCAGGGGCACTGAGAGGTTGTTATTTAAGCAAGGTCACAGGACTAGTATGTGAAAAAGACTTGAATTCAGGTCTTCCTTCCTGTCTTTTACTGACTCTCAAGACAATTCTATACTGCTACTCCCCCATAGGGTAAATTCCTTGTCCTGGTGAAATCACAAGGCCTGAATGTGTATGCATGTACGCACACAGAGACTCACACACACAAACACACACGTATACATGACACTATTCTAGATGAGATAAAAACATGAAACATAAAATATAATCTCTCTGCCTTTGAGAAGTGTAAAGTCTAAAAAGGGAAAGAAATTGTATAGTCAAATAATTATAATAGAGAACTATGTATTTAATGTAAAGGAGAGATCTAAGCAAAACTCCATAAAAATAGACAAAATCAGGGGACTTTTGGGAACCAAGCTGGTGGAGTAAGCAGCAAATCACTGTAGCTCTCCCATGTTCACCTTTAAATGACCAGCAAACCATAAAATAGTACCACAGAACAAATCCTGGAACAGCAGAGCCAATAGAAAGATGGAGTGGAAGAGTCTTTTAGCCTGGGAGACTTGGAGGATTGGCAAGAAAAATCCATCTCACTCTGAGCAAAATGCATTCCAGGACAGGAAGTATGTAAGCAAGCCAGTTGCAAGCCCCACCTCTGCAAACCTGTGGGATATTCTGAACCGCAGTGCTGTGGAGCAGGCGAATGCCAACAATGGGACTCCTGATGCCTTAGCATAGCCAGGGGAACTGGCAGACTGTAGCTCTGAGAATGAGCATGTGCATTGGCAGCTCCAGGTGGGCAGGCTTCCTAAAGTGGCTGGACTTTCAAATGTTTCTGCATTGCCCTGGGGAAGGCATCCTGTGGCATCTGGATCTCCACACACTTCAGCAAAGCCCAGGGTAAATAGACATCCTTGAGGGACCAGACCTTTATGTGCTTCAGGGTGGCTACTGAGAAATTCAGAAAAATTTCTCTGGGCCTCAGCACATGCCAGATACCACCAGTAGGACCCCAGTTCCACACCAGATAAGCTGTCAGACCCTTATGGCCTGCAGCAGCACCAGCCAATCTCCACCCATAAGTGTGAGCAAAGTGGAATTTTTTATTGTTGTTGGTTTTTCCTTCTCTTTTTCTGGAGTTCCTTTTCCTAGGATCAAGTTAAATTGTAAACATCCGAAGGATTAATCTCCTTTGAACTTTGATAATTAACAGCTGTGTTTAGTCAAGTAGGCTTTGTGCCTTCTGTCTCTGAGCCAATCAGGCACTGAGCCTTTGTTATATATTCTGAGAGCAATTTGCTTTGAGAGTTCACTTATGGGAAAGATCTTTGATTCCTGTAATGGCAAGCAAAGAAGTACTTAGCACCTTGTTTCAGCTATTTAGTTATTTAATACCTTGTTTCAGTTCAAATTTCTTTTGAGTCTTGCCTGATTGCATCAAGTTTTTGTTAAGAAATAGAACCTTTGAATCCCACAGTGGGAGGAACTTGCTGTTGCAACAAGAAGGGGTGGAACAGGGAGGAGCTAATGACTATATACAAGGAGAAACCCAAACAAGGAGAGGGCAGAACTGAGAAGGTGAAAGGTTGTGGAGGCTAGCACTGTTTGTCTGTGCTGTCTGTATTGATTTTTGTTTGTGATACTTTGTACAGAAGCCCTGGAACCTTACTGAAAGTCCTAAAAGAGGATTTTTTGTTGTTGGTTTACAGAAGTCCTTTAGGAGGGTTTTGGAGGTCCTGGGACCATACTGATGATGTATGTTAAGTTCTCAGTCCTTATTTGTGAGTCTGTGTTGATTTCACAGGCAGAGAGTAAATTGTTCATGGTGTTGGCAATGTGAATGAATGTTATTGTGGCTCTGTTATGCTTTTTCTTCTCAGAAACAAACTCTAAAGGACTTGAGATGAACAGGAAACTGTGAACTTCCATATTGAACTGGATGAAGAACTGGACAGGAAGCTGGACCAGGAGCTGGGCAAGGAGCTGAGAACTGCCGACCTTTGAATCCAGGTGACAGTTGGGTAAATCCAGGCAAAATCTGGACCCATGGAAGAGGAACCATAGAATCTGAGCGCCAGTCTTGCATCAAGATGAAAAGACTCCACCCTGTGGACTTAGTGCTGACTGGGAAGATCATGATTTACTGTGGCCTAGAGGTGGGAGAACTTTGTACTCTGTACCTTCTACCTCTTAAGGATGATTGAGGTAAGGATGATTGGAAACTAATCTCCAACCAAGAAGAAAGGAGACTTTTTTTACTGAGAGATTAAGACAATGTGACCTAGGGGTGGAGAACTTTGACGTTTCTATTTAGTACCCCTTAAGGAGGCTTTCTTCTTGAGGATGATTGAGTTAAGGACTTACTGAATGATATATTTTGTTTAAAACTATGTGGCCACTTTGGTGAAAACTATGTGGCCACTTTAGTGATGTTATTGTGTTATATCATGGTGAATTCTGTATTTTGGCTTCTATGTTTTGCTTTAGTTTATTCCTGAATAGAGAGTTCACTATACTGTGTGATCAGAATATTAAAGCCATTCACTGCAACAGTCCTCTGGAAAGCTGCTCATGCTTGGCTTTATAATTCCCTGGACAGGACTCAGATTAACTGTTTGTTAAGAGCCCCCTGACTACTCAGAGGTTCGCACTCTCCCTATTTGGTGGTGTATGTAGGTGGTTGTATTGCTTTGTTCAGATAGTAGGAGCCCTCTCTGTTGAATCTCTGTGTTACTTCCTCTGTATTTTCTCCACATCCAGAGTGCTGACCTTTCCACTGAATTAGTAAATGTAGTTAAAGTAAGATTGTTGAGCAATTTAAAAGTTTTCTTTCCTTTAGCAAAGCAGATCAAAGAACCTGTTCTAGCAAGCCATACTGGGTGTGCTAGGGTGCTTGCTATTACACCAGCCCACCCCCACACCAGACACCAGGGACCCCTGTGGGCCTCAGGGAAAGATAACCACAGCACCTGGTAAATAGCTAGGGCCTCCAACCACTAACACAAGAAGCCACAGACAGTGCCCCTTACATTCTGGGATCACAATTCAAATTTAAAATAAAGTTTACCTTTCTTTTAAGAACTCCCCCACCACAAAAATTGGGGAGGAAGAATAGAAAGCAGAAAAAAATGAATCTGACCTTAGAAAGTAATTATGGTGATGAAGCATTGGGGCACAAACTCAGAAGAGGACAACAATGTCAAAATGCCTATGGACAAAACCTGAAAGAAAATGGGAAGTCATCTCAAACCCAGAAAGAATTCATGGAAGAGCTCAAAAAGGAGCTTAAAAATCATAGAAGAGAGGTAGAAGAAAAATGGGGAAAAGAAATGAGAGTGACATAAGGCAATTATGAAAAAAAGAATCAACAGTTTGGAAAACTGCTTTAAAAGTATAATTGGCCAGATGGAAAAGGAGATACAAAAATCTAGTGAAGATAACAACTTAATGAGTACAATTGGCCAAGAAAAGAAAGTATAACAATTAATTGAGGAAAACAACACCTTAAGAGGTAGAATCGGCAAGTGGAAGTTAGTGATTCTATGAGACATCATGAATTAATCAAATTATTTCAAAAGATTAAAAAATGGAAGAAAATGTAAGATACCTCAAGGGAAAAAACAACTGACATGGGAAATAGATCCAGGAGGGACAGTATCAGAATAATTGACTACCTGAAAGTCATAATCAGAAGGAAGACCTGGAGACCATCTGTCAAGAAATTATCAAGGAAAACTGCTCTGATGCCCTGGAAACAGAGGGCAAAATAGGCACTGAAAGAATTCATCAATCACCCCAGGAAAGATATCCCAAAGTAAAGCACTATAGACAAATTTCAGAAATATCATATCAAAGAAAAAAATACTCCAAGTGTCCAGAAAGAAATAATTCAGGTATCAGGAAGTCACAATCAGGATCACACAGGGCTTGGTAGCTGCAGCATTAAAGGACTGGACTTCATGGAGCACGATATTCTGAAGGGCAAAGGAGCTAGGACTACAACTAAGAATCCCTTATCTGTCAAAATTAAATGTAATATATCAAGGTAAAAATGGTTATTAAATGAAATAAAGGGATTTCAAGTCTTCATAAGAAGATTAGAACTGAAACAAAAATTTGACCTCCAAGATCAAGACCTAAAAGAAGCATGAACAGGTAAAAAGGGAAAAGAAAATGGAAGGAATTCAATAGAGTGAAACTGTGTACATCCTTAAAAGGGAAAATGGTACTTGTAACTCTTAAAAATTATATCATTAACAGTCAGATAGAAGAAATAAAGATAGACAGAGAATGTGGGTATAAGGTGTATTTGAATGAATGACAAAAAATAAGGGACAAGAAAGAGAAGTAAAATGGGTGCAAAAGGAAGGGAGAGGAAGGATGGAGTAAATTATTTCACATGAAGAAGCACTATTATAGTGCAGGGTAAGATGGGGGGGCGATGGGCATTGCTTGAACCTTAATTTCACCAATCTTGACTTGAAGAGTCAATATACTCTGTTAGATGAATATTAAAATGTATTTTACCCTACAAAGAAGTATATATATCAAACTGCTTGCCATTTTGAAAAGAGGAGAAGGGAAAGGAGGGAGAAAAATTTGGAACTCAAAATCTTGTAAAAATGAATGCTAAAAATTTTCTTGATTTGTAATTGTGGAAAAAAATACTATTTAAAGCAAAAAAAATAGAGAAACTAATTTCATTTAGTTACAAAGATTTTTTCCTATATTCTCTCTTTAATGGAGTCAAATAATGAGAAAATAAACCCCTTTCATGAATTTGAATGAATAAATAAACCAACACACCCTAGTAAATGGAAACAGGATGGTGTCATCAATATAGGGCCAGTATAAGGGCAACCTTAGCTGTAGTCCTACCTCAGACACAAACTGGGTAAGTGACCCTGCTTTTAAACATTTAAGAAAGCACAAGTTCCTTCTTCCAAGGAAGCTTCCTCTACAAATGCAATTAGAGATTTGGAAAAAAAAAACCTCAAAAAAGACTGGGGTCAACAAATACCAGGAGACAAGACAATATGTATCAGTTTTGCTTAGCATGAATCCTTCATTGTCTATATATTAATCACATTTATCTCTAATATTAAGATTAACGAGAATGCAACTAATTCAATTCAACACATATTTTATGTGTATGAATAAACAAAGCAAGAAACCTAAAAAACTAGAGGGAATATGGTGTCATTATTATAATGGTGTCATCGATGATTTTTAAGGCAGTTTCCTGCTTTAGGCTCCTGGGACTCTGTATTTCTTCTATGTATGTCTCTGAGACAGAGAGAACAAATGTTCAGAATGATGCTCAATGATGTCTCCCAGATTCTGCAACCTCATTAGTCAGTATAGAAAGATTTGTTTATGTCTTCTGGACTGTACTATATTGAATAATATGAAACAGATTAATATATTTAAGAAAGATTATCAATAATGAAGATGAAAATAAATTATTTTGAGGGGTTAAATCCTGAATAATTGGAAAATATAGCTAATTCAAATGCCTTATTTCCCAAACATTCAGGTTATTCAAAGATTTACTATACTCATTTGTTTTCCTGGACAAGCAACTAAGAATATTCCTGTAAACCTTTGCATATAGGCATATGCTGCCTAGTAAAGGCCTTTTTGGGTGGCTTTCATTAGTCATAGTCCCTAGTAGATTTTTAATATGGGAACTAGATGTCATACCTTAAAAGCTAGTATCTGTGAATCTCCAAGGGTCCCATGTATAGATTTCAGGAGGCCTTTGAACTTGGATGGGGAAAAAAAAATCTATATTTTTAGTGATGCCCGATAAAAATTTAAAATTTCCTGAAAATTATGAATTAAAACAAAAATGTTATTGTGAGGAGTCCATAAGCTTCACCAAACCACCCCAAAATTAAGAACCCTTGCTATAGATTACCATGTGACCATGGGAAGGTAGATGAGTAGGTAACAAGCATTTATCATATGTCCTATTACACACACAGTGCTACATACACACACACAAACTACAATTACAGTGCCTACCCTCAAAGAGCTTATATTTTAGGGAAGACAGCATATAAAAGGGATCAGGAAAGGGATGGGGGGGGGGAGAGCAATGGATACTTGTTCAGAAGCACAAACAGTAGAAGAATAAAGAAATGGCTTGCCTGTCTCCTGAGCTAGGAGGGGAATGAAATATGGCTGGTCTGGGTCCATCCTCAAAATAAAGGTCATATAAAAAGCTCACCAGGGAAGAAGGAGCCAACATTGATGACATGCAGTAATATTATAGCATGAAAAGGCCTCAAGTTTAAGGGTAAGAGAACAGTTGAGTAATGGTGTCAGTCCATGGAGTTAGAAGCACAGCTGGCTAAGAAGTCTAGATGCTATTCCATGATACGCTTAGACATCTTGTAGAATAAACTGTCATGTCACTGTAGTAAGTAAAGTAGTTCAGAAGTCTCTATAGTACATGAAAGCTCAAGAAATATGAGAATGAAAAAGTACACGAAGATCAGATCTGTGATGTTGATATGAACAATAGAAGTGTACTATTTTTTGATGGCCATATATTTAATTTGTTTTTGCTCTTTTTGGAGGGGGGAGAGCAGGGCAATCGGGGTTAAATGAACTTACCCAAGGTCACACGGCTAGTAAGTGTTAAGTGTCTGAGGCCCTGTTTGAACTCAGGTCCTCCTGACTCCGGTGCTTTATTCACTGTGCTACCTACCTACCCCCATGCATCTGAATTTTGATGGAGAATTTTCTGAAATTTGTAAAACTGGATGACCATGACCTATTTATGGTCAGTCATGGGGGACCTTCTCTAAGAAGAAGTCCAGAAGACAGTATGAAAATAATAAAGTATCAGTGGAGGAAGTCTGAGGGCTGATTCAGCTGACACATACCTAAGGAAAGTCTTCTCTCCCACAGCAATTCACACACCTTTAAAATAAAAGCTATACAGATGCCATCTTGACTGGGAGTTCCTATTCCCAAAGTTCTGCTTTTTTCATTAAACTTTATTTATTATATTTGTTTTACAAGTCTCCACCTATGAATAATGTTTATTTTGTTTTTAATTCATTTTTGTTCACTTCTTACTTTACAGAAAAGAAAATTTAGTCAAAGATCTCCATGGGAAGCAAAAATTTTACAATATATTTCACAAGGTCTATAGAAAAGACATTAAACTAATTTCAAGAACCTTCAGGATGATTCAAAAGAGGAAAAAATTAAATGAAAATGTCAAAAGAAATAGAAGAAGTGAGAGGTCTCAAGTAACAGTTCAGTAAGTTTAATAAAGAAGTAGAGATTTTGAAACAACCAATAAAGACACTCTCTTTTTAAAACAACTTATTTTGTATTTATTATCTCTTCTTTCACCATTGCTCCTTCCAAATTGAGCAGTAAAATGTAATACATAAAATAAATATTTATGGTTCAGAAAAACAAATCCCCTCACTGACCATGTTAAAAAAAAGGTATTTCTCATTCTGTATTTTAAGTCTATCATCCCTCTGGCAGGAGGTGGCTGGCATGAAGCGTCTTCTGTCCTCTGAAGTCATAGTGTTATCACTGAATTAATCAAACTTCTAGTCTTTCAAAGTTGTTTTAGTCTTTGTTGTTTGGCATTGTATGAATTGTTCTAATTATATTCATTTCACTTTGCATCAGTTCTTGTAATGTTCCCAGTTTCCTCTGAGCTGTCTAACTTATAATTTCTTATAGTACAATAATATTGCCATTCTTATACCACAATTTGTGTAGCTGCTTCTTAATAAGCAGGTTCCTCTTAAGTTCTCAGTTGATGACTACCTTGAAAAGAACTACTATAAATAGTTTCGTACATAAAATCCTTTTCTTATTTCTTTGATCTCTTTGGGATATAGGCCTGGTGGTGGTATAATTTAGTAATGTTGAAGGCATTATTTGAAGTTGCTTTTCAGAATGGTTAGACCAGTTCATAGGTCCACTGACAGTTCTTTAGCATGGCTGTTTCCTTACAGTTCTGCTCTTCCTTATCTCCCTCCCCAGTCAACATTTCTCATTTCCCACTTTTGTTGTTCAAAAGATAGATCAGTCACTATTGGTAGCCCTCCATCTTTGGTCAGGACAACAGCTTCTAACTTAGTCCCCAAGACATTTGGGCATACTACCAGATGGACCCCAACTTTCCCATTGAAAATGGGGAACACCTAACTCTGAGCAGGGGTAAGGTGAGGGCTGGGAAGAAGATACTCCTTCTAAGTCTTTAAGTAAGAGACTGCAAGCATCCTGGATGATGTACAATACACATTCCTTCTTCTGCACTAGTGATTGTCATGACCCTACATTGTGTAAGACGTATTCACATTTTTCAGACTGTGGCAACTGTTATGACAAGAAAGGGATAGGTTTAGTCTTAATCAAGATGAAGAAGTCAGGGAAGATTCATCAGTTGAACTGAAGTTGGAACAGAATATGGAAAAGGCTTTTTTAGGAAAAAAATTTCACCTGCATATGAGTCAATGGGAGTTAAGTACAAATAAGTAAAATTGGGAGAAGAAGGGGCAGATTATGAAGATGTGGATTCCTAAAAAGAGACCCTATAGGCCAAGTTCCCTCTGTGGTAAACCACAGAATGAGAACTACATTACATCCTTAATACAACTTACTTTGGAATCAGAAATACCTGGAAGGAGTGGATAGGTGGTACAGTGAATAAGGCACCAGCCCTGGAATCAGGAGGACCTGAGTTCAAGTCCAGCCTCAGACACTTAACACTTACTAGCTGTGTGACCTTGGGCAAGTTGCTTAACTCTAATTGCCCTGCCTGCCAAAAACAAAAAAAGAATACCTGAGTTCAGGTCCCATCTCTGACAAGTACTGACTTTCTGTCCATATGTAAGCCACAACCTGTCAATACTTAAAGTAGCTCCCTAAGATTATAAGTTGCAGACTAGATGCTAACCTGGATAGTTTCCTTATCACTGATTTCCCTCTACCAATAAAATAACAAGAAAGTCTAAATGTATTATAGTCACATTCATGATCACTGTTCTCGTGGAACCATCAAAAAATCCAAATGTTTGCTTTCTCAAGTGACTCCCAACTTCAGATCCCTCCCACCTTCTAACACTCTTTGAAGATTCTTCTCATTTACAGGGTTCAATGCTGATCCAAGATGGGGGCTGTTTAAAAAATTGAGTTCTACCAAGGCCATGGCCAAGGTAGCAGTGGGAGGGAGAGAAATAGATAACAAATTAAGGTAGTGGAAGCATGATATTAAGGCTTTTATTTAGCCCATAGGAAGAGCAGTTATCCAATTAGGAATACTTGTAAAATTCTTTAAGGTTTGCCAAGCACTGATCTCCCAGCCCCAGAAGATAGCAGGATATGTATTGTTGTTGATTCTGGGAATAAATAAGTAACTATGACTAAGAGATGGGAATTTGTAAGGCTCTTCTTAAAGACTTCTAACCAGCCAGAGTTAGAGGCATGTTTATCCCAGGCACAATAATGTTCTACAATACTCATGTATGTTCTACAATTTGTTCATCCGTCTTCTAATCAAGTAACTCCTATCTTATTTCCAGTTCTATGGTACCACCAAATGTGTCATTATAAATATTTTATTGTATATGAGGCCTTTTTTTCTGTCATTGACCTCCTTAAGAGTATATAATTAGCAGTGAAATCTCTAGGTCTAGGGCTATGGAAATTTAGTCTCTTCACTTAATTACAAATCATTTACCAAAATGTTTTGATCAATTTATGGTAATTTTTCTCCCCCAACAATACACTGATGTATGCCTTTCTACCCCTCCTCTAGTGTTCATTATTCCTGTAGTTTCTCATTCTTGCTAATTTGCTGGGTATGAGGAGAAACCTTAGAGTTATTTTGATTTGGAATTCTCCTGTTAATGATTTGGAACATCTTTTATATGGTCATTTATATTTTGCAATTCTTTTGAGAACTGTTGACTCATATCTCTATTGATTTATTGGGCAATAGCTTTTGGTCTTTAATGTTTATGTTAGTTGCCTGCATAACCTGTTTATCAGATCTTTATCAAAGACATTTAATTTTTATTCTGATATTAATAAACACCAACTAAAATGAATACTTCCATCTACACAGTAATATAAAAAAGAGGCTTGTACATGCCACTGTAAATCTCTATTATGTACATTTTGCTCTCATTTAAAAGTATACAATAAATTTCCTTAAAACAAAGAATTGTCATTTTATACTTGACATATACTAAGTAACATGAGCATTTCCATATGCAAAGGAGGACAGAAAAAGAGGCTTGTAATGGAACTATGAATTTCCATTAAAATAGATTACCCATTTAAAAGCATTATATAATAAATTTATCTATAGTAACTTTTAATGGTGTCCTGCTTGTTTGTATTTTATATTTTTCTTCCTTCCCTCCCT
>CM053596.1:80836449-80854293 GCA_028646575.1 Pseudocheirus occidentalis | reverse complement strand
GTGTGTGTATGTATAGGTAGATATACACACATATGTATACATACATATATATATATATATATGCACACACACACACTATTTCCCATTTAATATAATATTAGCTCTTTGAGGGCAGAAACCACTTCATTTTTATCTTAGTATCTGTGTCACTTCACAGTTCCTGGCACATAGAAAGTGTTTGATAAATGTTTGTTGATTGATAATTTCAGAGCTCCTGGACCCTTGCTTCCTAAGCACCTACTATAGAGTATATAGCAAACCTTCCAACTTGTTACTGTTTATGGAACTTTAAGATTGGATGGAAAAGTTGAAAATTATCAGTGCACTCAATTTAGATGTCCTAGTAGCCTCCAAAGAAGTAAGGTATTAGACACTCAGTTGGAGTTATCTTCAAAATAGGGAAATGTATATGAAATAAGACACATTTTTCACTTTGAAGGGAAAGGGGGCTTTCCTCAGGTTGGGAGATTTGGAATCCAATATGCACACATAGATAGGACATCAGAAAAAAGAAAAAAAGAAAGCTTTTCCTTTTCCTGAAAATCTATTTCATTCTTGTTTGGCTCATTGGTTGCCTTATAATGTCTTCCCAGTTCCCAGGGTTACTGTGATGAAAACACTGCTGAAACCTTAAAGAAAATAGAAAGGAAGGAACATTATCAATTATAGACTTTCTCATTTTTCCTTTTTATGATTTTGTTTTATTTCATCGTGTCATCTATATTTCTTTCTGACTCTTTAATTAAAGTGAATTTAAGCATGTATACATTAACAGAAATTAATGAAATACATTATAATTACAGCCATTAGCCAATAAACAGGGTTTATATGAACTGAAGGTTAGGAGCAATGCAAACTATTATTAATAGGAAATACTTTTTCTCTTTTTTTATTCTATCAGAACTCTTGGGTATCAAAATATCTTTTTTAAAAAAATTTTTTATTGCTTTTTTTTTGGAGGGAGAAAGGCAGCGCAATCAGGGTTAAGTGACCTGCCCAAGGTCACATGGCCAGTTTTGTGTTAAGTGTCTGAGGTGGGATCCAAACTCAGGTCCTCCTGACTCCAGGGACAGTACTCTATTCACTGCACCATCTAGCCACCCCTCAAAAATATCTTGAATACATTTTGAAGGTGCTGTACTTCTTATAGGTACTGAGTGTGTATATATGTTCAGCTTTCTGAATTTATCCTGATTATATCTTTGGGCCTGAAATCTACCCATGTTGCCATGTTCCCCCTCCACAGATTGTACCTCAAAGATCTGGATTTAGCTCATTTTTAGATGCTAATCCCATTCTTCTCTGCTCCACAGCTTGGCACCTTCAGGCAGAGCCTGTGGTTCCCATAGTGATATGCAATGTTGTTGAGAAATAGTGGAACAACGCTCATTTTGAGAGTAGACCCTGAGTGGTGTAGTACTGGCTGTGCTCAAAGGAATAAAAGTCATTATACTTTGGACCAGCTTCAAAACCAGGTGATATGTGAGTGGGTGTACAGGGATAATTTAATACTTATTGCATCTTCCTTGACATGACTCATTCACCTCCCTGTTTCCTTTAGCAAATGGAGTTATAGATGATGGAAAAATGTAATGGCATGTGAGATGGCATGAAGTAGATCTCTGCTCCTTCTCTGTTGGAATTAGATTTAGTGCCTGTCCTATTTAAGTTTTCTATGATGAATGACAGAGGTCAATTAGCCCATGGCTTTAATTCTGTGGGATCTGACCCTTTCCTTTTCTCTCATAATCTCTCTTGATTTTCCTCTTTTAGATGTCCCTTTTTTCATCTCAAATTATTTCTTTGTGTTTCACTTGCTTACTTTTTCTTTTTGTAGTTCCTTTGATTCAAGAAGTAAGGATATAGCTGAAATGACTATCTGTATGATCAGTTAGAAATGTCTATGTATTCACAACCAAGAACAATTGGGGGCTATGATTACCTGGAAAAGATAGCCCCCCTTCTATCCATTGTTCTAAAGGAAGGACAGAGAGAGAGACAGACAGAGAGAGAGAGAGAGAGAGAGAGAGAGAGAGAGAGAGAGAGAGAAGTGCTTAAATCTCAGAAGAAGTAAGAAGTATACAGTCATGTTGAGTATCACTTAGTATTCTCCATTATTATTAACAGAAAAAAAGTGTTGGGTTTGGCATCTGGATAAGAGGATGCTGGCTCTGCTAGCTTGTAATGTGTGACCTTCATTAAGTCTTGACCTCTCTGGGCCTCAGTTTCCTCATCTGAAAATAATTTGTATGGATTAGATAGCCTCTATCTTCCCTTTCAGTTCTGAATCTATTTTCCTATGATCCTGCTTTCTTTCCCATCATATTTCCTCCTTTCATTACTACTCCCTCCCTCAAATCCATACTTTTACTGCTGTGTGATGACAGTAATACAATGAAAATGTTCCAAGTATCAGAGGAACTTGCTTTATTATTCATTATCTGTGTGATATTGGAGAAGTCACTTAATATCTTTCCTCAGTTTTATAATCTGTAGAATGAGGGAAATCAAATTGCTAGAAGTCTTTAACCTCCTTTTTGTTCCATGGAGCCCTTTGATAGTTAGTTGAAGCCTATAGACCCCTTCTCAGAATATTGTTTTAAAGTGCATAAAATAAAATGCAGATGATGGTCAAAGAAACCAAATGTATTCAAACAGTTGTTAAAATATACATGAAAAAACCCAGATTCATGGACAAGAGCCTTTTCAATTCTAAGATAAGAATAGTAGAAGGAACACCAAGAGTATTGGACTAGGGTTTAAATGATGACTCTCCTACTTACTACCTGTGTGACCTTGAACAAGTCATTTCCACATTTCATCATCTGTAAAAAGGAGCGGCTTGGATTAAGTGGCCTCTAAGGTGTCCATTTCTGCCCCAAATCTTCAGTCTCTTATCCTTCATATTCTTGATATATGCTGAACCTTTATAATGACCTCTTTTTGCCCAGTTTCCCCTTGTGTAAAATGAGAATTATAACATACCAACTTTTAAGGGTTGTTGTGAAGATGAAATAACACAATGCTGTTACTCTATATATGTTTAAGCTAATGAGATATGGTTGGTCTATCTTGACTACCCAAAGTGTCAGTCCAGTATCCACACATGAAGATAGCCAACAGAGAAGGAAAACAAGATATGGAAAAACATTAAGGCCATAGGATAGCACTGTCAATGTCCTTCATAGAGGAGTGGACTACCATGTTTTTTTTAAGCATTTTACTCAGTGATATTAAATGATCTTGCAACCCACCTGAAGCTGAGGAAGCGGATGCTATTGAAATGTTTTATCATGCATATTACATCCTGATTTATATCTCCATTTCCCCTGTACCCCTTTGAGGGTAAAGCTACTATCTTTAGATGTGGGATTAGAATGGAAGGCTCTAGTAAAAAATCACTGGCAGAGGATGAATTGCTCCTATCTTTCAGAGCAGGATCTAACACCCAAAGCTTTCAGTTGTAATGAAAAAAATTGGAGCCTCAGGTCAGTTGGGTGACTCACAAGTGCTCCCACTAACAGCTGTGCTGTCACCTTGTTGGAAGCAGCTGCCAGAAGGTATCATACTGTTCCAGCTGCTATACTCAGCTCCCAACCAAAATCATAGAACAGGCAGGTAATTTCGAGGGGCAGGGGAAGCTTTAGAAGTGTTCTGAAAAATTACAAAAAGGCTGTCACAGAAGGCCTGAAAGGGAAAGGTTGTAGTAGACAAGCAAAATAGACTCAAATCCATAGTTATGGGACCCAGCCTTAGACAATTATCTTGTTTTGGATTGTTGAAGGACCCAAAATAAACAACAGAAATTTATAGGAGGTGATACAGTGGAAAGAACATTGGATTTGGAGCAAGAGGGCCTGGGTCCAAATGGTAGCTACATTACTTGTTATGTGACCTTAACCAAGTCATTTCATTTCCTTGAGTGTTAGTTACCTCATCTATGAAATGAGATTGGTTAAACTAGAATGATCTATGTCTACACTTCAGAGTTGATCCCAGGGCAGAATTTGTGTTTTATTCATGACTGCTAAAGGGTCATAAAATCACTGACCAAGAGCTGGACAGAACCTCAGAGATCATCTAACAGAATAGATGAGGGACCAGAAGCTCAGAGAGGTAAGGTTCCTTCCTCAAGGTCACAGAGGTGAGGTACATTTTGAACTTATGTCCTCTCTCTCCAGGGTCACTTGGTTCTCTCTCCAGTATACCATGCTTCTCCTCCATGTCATGTCCATGCAAGTTCCAAACTCCTAGTAGAGTAAGAATTTCACCTGAATTCGTGTCTATATTCTTATTTAACAACTTCAGGGTCTAGATCCACCTGCGTAGGTTCCAGGATAGACTCAAACACCCAGGCATGCATTTAGGATCTTTCAGAATATGATACTGAGAACTCTCCAAGCAGATGGATTACTTTGTCTGTGTGATAAATATTTGTAATCTTCAAAGAAAGTGATGAAAAAAGATATACTTTCAGTTTTGCTAATCATATAGCTGATGGTTAAGCTATTAAAAGACAGCTGCAACTCACAAAAGCACATGCTAAAAGTCAAGCTGGCTAGTAAACTTGAATTTCTGTTTGTTTTAAGTGACTTTTCAGATTGAATTAATGGAAAATATCTAATAGTAAGGCAGGTAGGTGCTATAGTGGATAGAGCACTGGGCCTGGAGTCAGGAAGACAGAATTCAAACCCACCTTCAGACACTTACTTACTGGGTAACCCTAATCATTTAACCTCAATTTGCCTCAGTTTCCTCATCTGTAAAATGGGGATTATTGCAGGGTTGTTATTGAAGATCAGATGAGATATCTGTAATGTAGTTAGCATGGTGTTTGGCACATGGTAGGCATCATATAAGTGCTTATTCCCTTCCCTTCTCCATACCAGGAAATAATAGAAAATGAGGGGAAAAAAGAGAGCTCAGCTTATAGGGAGAATGATTTTATGGTTTAATATGTCCTTAAGGAGGTTTCCTTTCAATCATGAAATAATTGAAAAAGGTCAGATAGTACCTACTGGTCACCTAAAAGGTCTGATGAGATCATCAAGCAGGCCCCTCCTGAAATTATAAGTCCTTTGCACTGTTTTCTCCAATCTTCTCTCCCCCCACCCACTGTCCCTGAGTGATCTTAAATGAACTCACTGCCTGGAGATTCTTTATAATTCTGGTTAATGGTCAGGACTGATGTGTACCTAGGGTGGCCACCTTGAAGGTCACCTGTGAACCTTTCATTGACAGAGTCTGCTTGCAGATTGCTATGATATTTGACAGACCAGTTGAAATCGAGATCCTGGACTATTATAACTAAAGACTGTAAACAATTTTAAAAATGTTTTCAAAGATAAGCTTCATTATTTTGTATACTAATAAAATCATGGAATTTAGAAACTAGAAGAGCCCTTAGATTATTTTTATAGATCTTAAATAACTTGCAGATTATGCTTCAGAAAAATTGGTCAACATCTATTCTGAGAATAGTCCAAGTTTTCCTTCCTTAGTATAATTGCTCTTTCTCTTCCCCATACCCGTAATGTCCTTCTATCAAATCTCTGACAGTTGAATCTTACTCATTCTTAAGATCTGGCTCAAATTCCATCTCTTCCTCTGGTCAGAAATAATTATCTTTGGTGAATTATCATCACTTCTTATAATGGTGTAATCAACAAAATACAAGACATAAGAGTCAGGAAGACAGGGTTACATCTCATTTATCTTTTTTTTCCTTCAGGACTTAGCACAGAGCATTGCATAAATGAGGTGTTCAGTAAATGCTTCTGCAAGTTAAAAGCATATCCTCTCTAACTAGTCCACAGCAAGACTAGAGATGTTATCTGTAAGTATATAAGGTTTGTATATGTTCTCTGTTTCCTATCCACATTCAGTCTATACACACAATTCATTTATGCTAATAAAAAATGGAGATGCCACTAGAAATTGAAAACCACTGAACAAGGAAGGCATGCCATTTACCCAGGAGTAAAGTGCTATCAATTATTATAGACAATGAACCAATGCACTAATTAGTGAATTATTATAGCAATTGAGCATCTCAAAAAGTACAGCAGAAAAAGGAATAGTCCCTCATTACTTCTTTCACAAAAGCAGATAAATGCTGTGTGGTGAAAGGTGAATGACTGATCATCAGCATTTAGGACAGCTCCTGGCACACAGTAAGCACTTAGTAAATGTTTATTGACTGATTGATTAACAAATATTTTCCTTGAGAATAGCTATAATAATTTCTTGAAAATTTTTTTAGTTTCGACTAGAGAAAAAAGGGAACATTGCCTTAAGATGTAAGAACTGTCCGAATGGATGTGCTTGTAAATTTCCTGGTTAGGTAGTGTTTTCCCAGTGAATGACTGACATTACCGGCACCTTTCTAGTATAGTTTCAGCACCTACATAGTTTGGATTGATTGGACAGAGGAAAAAGAAAGTAGCATTCTGGTTCAGTTGGAAACAGAGGAGAAAATGGAAGTTAAAAGAAGGGAAACGATTGTACAAAGCTGCAAGACATCCTATTTCCTCTAATCTTGACGATATATTGTAGGTCCTTTTCTTTTTATTCTCTGGCACTATGATAGTATTATATGTCTTGGACCTTATACCCAAAGTAGATTCAGCATGGGAGTGGGCAAACAGAGTTGGAGAAAACTGGTCCTGATGTCTTTTTTGCCCAGTAGCTGTGCCTAGGACAGCTATCATAATTCCTATGGCATATCCTAATTCCTATGCTGACACCATTCTGTGAGTAAGATATTCCACCCCACCTTCTCCCCCAGTGACTAAGAGGGATTGAATGTTTATGAAGGTAGCAAGCTTCCTGATTTCCTGTCCTGTGATTCAGGAGTGGTAGGAGGAGCAGAAAGACTGGATTCCTCCCTAGAGGGTAAAAGAGATTTTAATTCATGGTTAGTAAGAAAGAGAAGAGAGAGAAAAAGCATTTATAAGAAGGAAGCTAAGCTATCTGTTTTTCATGTTCCTTCTATGAAAATGACCTTGGGGAAGGCATGATGACTAATGCTCTTTAAGTATCATGGGCAAAATCCACTCCTTTTCTTGTTAGGTACTGCTATACTTTTCCTGATTTAACTACTTTGCTTTTTATGAAATGAATATTAAATGATTTGCTAAGATTAGGCTTATATAAGAGGACTATAGGGGCATAATGAGCCACTATGGAGTAACTTGAATCTGGGCCCCAAGGTAGTCCTGGGGTGACTGAAGTACCAAGACCCTGTCGCATCTCTCTCACCAAGAGTCACTTAGAAATACTTCACCTGGTTCTCAATGAGCAATGTCTTAAGAAAATAAATAAATTTATGGGGAAAATGTAATGTTATCTTCATTTGTATGTTCAGCCCAGAGACAAGAGTAAACAGATGGAGAAACAACAAGCAGTTGCTTTCTAGTATGAAGGCCTCTTGGGGGGGGGTGTTGTTTTATTTAGTTTATTTTTTTTCTCATTTCTTGCTTTTCTGAATTCTTTCTGTGGTTTCCAAGTCACACCATTCTTTAAATACTGCAAAACATGCAGTATAGACTAATAGAAAAGGATTGTTTTTAATCCTCCTGAAATTACTGCCTCTTCTTTGTTTAATTTGACATCAAAGTTCTCAATAAAAAAACATAGTAATGGGGTCTTATATCTACAGAATGTTTTTACATTTTAAAAACTGCTTTAACCCACATTACCTCCTTAATGAAATCAAATTGCTTCCTGAAGATGTTTGTCTTTCCTATCTCCATTAGAAAAAGTGCTCCACAGACAAATAAATCTGTGCTCATCCAATGTCTTCTTTTTGATTAAAACCCAAAGGTTTCTGAGTCAGAAACGTGGAAAAAATAAACACCATTTTATGATGTGTAGCTTGAAGTTCTAGATAAGCTCCATGCTCAGTTTCTTCTGTCTACTTCCTTGAATTCTGACCATGATCAGATTTCACTGGAGACATTTGCCCTTTAAGACATCCATTAGAAAATCTCACATCATTGTTTTGACTTTCATACTGCTTTTCATTACTGAGTCTCACTTGTACCACTGTCTGTTGCTAAACTGACCTGCTTTCCTAATTCAATATCTGTTTTATTTTTCAGCTAGTTCCATTATTCAAGTTTCCTTGGATATTTAAAGGCCAGTTTGCAGATCAATTTTAGCTCCCTTGTCACTGCTGATGCCACTTTCTGTAACTGGTTATTTGTGGAAACAGCTTTTTTCCAGGTCCCTTTTCAGTTAATGCCAACCTCAGAAAGCTGGCCCCCATACAGCAGGTGGAATTTGTTCAAGGAGGATCATTCCACCAGTGGATAATGAGTATCATGAGGTCAGTCCCATTTTCATTTAAGAATGTCACCATTACAGGATTCAGTGTAATGAGATTGATTGGGTGTGAATCTAGGGCTCTAATATTACCCATTCCAGAAGTTTCAAGTAGTAACACAAAGCATTTCTGACACATTTTACCTCATGTTTTTCCTTCCTACTATATGTAGAAATAGAATGGAATTTTATTTCATGGGCATTATAATGTGACAGTAGAAAGTGGCTTACCATATTCCTGGGCTCTCTGTTATCTCCTGAGGCTTATCTCAGAGTTGGGGTTTTGGCTAAATGCAGTTCTTTTAGAGAGCTCAAGAATTCTCTTTTCTCTTGGAATTAACTATCATTGTTAATGAACTTATCATGCTGTAGTGGTAACTATGAGCTCCCAATACCTACACCAGCAGAGGCCAGCTTCAGGTAGGGCTTACAAACTGGGTAGGACTCAATTACTGTTTTCTGAGAATGAATTTAGCTAAGTTCATTCAGAGGTCCCCAGATAATAACTTTTTTTCATTCTAAACAATTCATGGGAATCACCTATTAAATCATGCAGGAATTATAATCTGTTGCTATCCACAATGATGAAATCATGTACCTTTGAAGTACTGAGGGATAAGTGAGATTAAGGAGGTATCTGTTACTGTATTTACAATGACATTTTGTATATTCAGCACATTTTGACTTATTGCACGAGTTAATTTATACATTAATTTTTATCCATATGCTTATCTATTTTTCTTCACCCCTTTTCTTCCAGTTCCAGATTTTTTGCCACTTTTTCTGAAAGGGGTGTGTTAATCTACTCACCTATGGCCTCACTCACCATCTCTACAACATTATGGACCCCGGTTTTCCTCCCCAGCTATCACTTCCTTATGTGATCTTTCTCCCCCTATTATGACCTCAGAAACTTTCCTCATTGCTAGAGAAGGCTCAATGCACCAAGCATAGGTGAGAGAGAAGTTGTTTAAGAATTTGGGAGAAGAGAGATCCTGGCCTTCTGGTTTCTAGTGTTAAAAAAAGAAGACATATGGTTCCAGGTCCCTGAAGGGAAAAATATGAAGAGGAGCTGACAGCTTGGTAACATTCCAGTTGCTAGCTTACTATATCAGGCAGCAGGGAATTCTTCCTTGGGTGAGATCTGGGATTCTCTCTTTTGGTTGAACTGAGACATCTTACTGCCAACTTGTTTACTCTCTATATTTTCTGGTACATCATCTGTATTCTTTTTATTTTTATTGGCTTGAAAAAAGAGACAACTAGGTGGTACAGTGAAAGTGCTGGGCCTGGAGTCAGGAAGACATCTTCCTGAGTTCAAATCTGACCTCAGACTCTGGCTAGTTGTATGACCCTGAACAAATCACTTTACCCTGTTTGCCTGTTCCCTCATCTGCAAAATGAGCTGGAGAAGGAAGTGACAAAACACTCCAATATCTTTGCCAAGATAACCCCAAATGGGGTCATGAAGAGTTGGACATGACTGACTGAAAATGACTAACAAGAAAAATGGGTTTATTTGTTATTCAATACGTGTGAATTTTTCATTTCCCATGAGTTTGCATTCCTTGAACTGAACTCTATAAACCCAGCCACAAGTACCTCCCTGCCTTCTCTTTTCAGCTTCCTTCTATATGTTACCTTTCCTAGTTATACCATAAGTTTCCTGAAGACAGGAACTATCTTTCATTTTATATTTGTATAAAGTACAAAATAGCTTTTAGTAGAGTGCTTTATACAAAATGTATTTTTGTATTGCACTGAGCACAATGGCAGGTACCTAATAGGTGTTAAATACTGTTTACCAAATGATTGTTCCTGAATTTATGTTTGTAACATTTTATGGGAAGGAAATCAATCCTTAGATATATAATTTGGGGCACTCCTCTATTAAGGGACAGCAATCAGAATTACAGTTTGAATCTAAAAATTATTTCCCCCAGACTAACAATGTTTAAGGGGGAAGACAATTGTAATTCTAGTCAGGTACTACACTTCTCTGAGGATAACAGAGTGGCCAGCCTTTCCCCCAAATTTCCTGCTTCCCTGGGAGGAATCAAAGTCTCTTTTGGAGAAAGCTGTGTGGAAGAGATTATAGAGAGATATTCATGCCTCCCCTTAAGCTGCATCTAGGCAGAATGATAGATACTCATAACCTACATGGGCATGGCGTAGCACACACTATTCCTTTACATGCAGAAATCTGTTTGCAAGAATGAGATGCTAACTCCTATTCACTTATTTTTCTAAGAAATTGTCATTTTTTCCTGTTTTTTTTAAACTATGGACATATTTTAATGTTGTCCTGTGGTTCTGCAATATTTTGCCACAAAAGTGGCCTATTTTTTTCTGCATGATCATACTTAAGTAGAATTTAATCTGACCCTCTAACCTTGACAAGTTATTGAAGTGAATGACTACTGAGAACTCCAGGCATCAATTCTAAAAAGTCCATTTTAAAGGTTTGTTTTTTCTTTTTCTGACTTGGAAAGGGTTAAAATGGAACCTTTTTCTACAGACTGCCAGGTTTACAGATTAAAGTGTATGTTAGCAGTTTTCTTTGAGAACAATTTTGAGGGAAGGTTTTTTTTCTTCAGACTTTTCTTTTTTTAGTGATGGTGAATCCTGAGGTAATCTAGTTTGCCTCTGTAGTTTATTGAGAGTGTTATGTTCAAATGGCTATTGCCACAGGTTAGCAGTGTGAGTGGCAGCAAACGACTTCCACTTAGAAATCAGCATTTTTACTATGGTCAATTGTGACACAGAAAGGGATCTTATTCTTCCATTCTGGAAACACATTTTGTTTGCTTCCCCCCACCCCCCTTTCTTCTCCATAAGGAACAGATTTTTGTTTAGAAACACAAATAATTTTGTGGAATTTCTAATGCATTTTTTAGTTTAGTCTTTTTTTAACTTATTAAACTAATATGGCTTTTATCCTAACCTTAATTAGTATGAAAATATCGTTATGAAATTATTGAATCCGTTGATATGGTATGCCTCAGAAGTCTGAATGCTACCATATGCATAATTAATCACTGTATGTTGCTATATGAAATGACAGTGCTGCTGTCTTCATGATTTGAATTTATGTCTTTATGTGCCATTTTTGTAAAACTATACATTGGTTATTTGTATTAACATTTGCAACTAGAAAAGATGAGAATTAAGGCAGTTGAGGTTATCTGAGGGCAGAGAATGTTTTTACCTCAATATTTATATCCATAGTACTTAGCACAACACTTGGCTCTTAGTAAGTACTTCATAAATTCTTTTTTTTTTTGGTTTGTTTTCATTCATTTACTTATCCACCCATTCATTTTCTTATGTGGCTTGGGTCCCATTGCTTTATAGGTATGCCTCCTCTGAAGGCACATTCACCCCAAACCTTTTAGAATAGATTAACATCAAGTACTGCATGCAGCAATATTCTAAATGCAAATGAACCTCATTTCTCAAGCAGTGAATGGTTCCCTGAAATCCTGCTTTAGAGCAAAATGCTGATCAAAGAATGTTCCTTGGCACCTGTGACAATGCTAAACAAAACTGGCACTATCTTTCTTCTGATACCTCTTCTCTCTGGCCCGGTGACCTATTTGCTAGGGGAAATTCTGATTTGGGCATCCATTTTCTGTCCTAAGGTAACTCGCTATGTCGAGATGAAGCTTATTCCACAGGATGACAAATTTAGAGCTGAAAAGGACCTTAGAGCTCAGCTAGTCAGTCAAAAAGATTCATTTTATTGATAAATAAACCTTGGTTCATGAAACAATAAGTAACTTGCTCGAGGTCACATAGCTAGTAAAAGCCAAGACTCAAATGTACCTTGTCTAATTCTAAGCCAAAAGGTTTTTCTATTATAGCTTTTGGTCTTCAATTTTCACACAGTGCTAATTGTTGGAAGCTCTTATGTGTGGAATGGAAATAGCAGTCTTTATACCAAGAAGAAATCTAACAATAGATGGATGGCTTTAGCTTCAGAAAGATGAGGGTTCAAATTTCATCTCTGACCATTCTTGACTGTATGATCCTGAGCAAATCACATTTGAATCTTTCAGGGTCCAATCTCTGAATCACCAGAATCCAACTCTCTAAAATTATAAGTTGCAGAATAGATGGTCATGTTCATTAGTGGACAGAGTTTTATCACTGGGAATTTCCTAATCTCCCTTCCACATTGTGGTCTTCAAGAAAAATTGAAGACATATCAAATCTCCATTGTGTTCCTTATGATTTCTTTCTACCTTTTCTACCTTTCTACTTCTTTTGGTATATGATGGACTTTACTATTCTGCTCACTCTCCTCTGGATATGTTCTAGTTTGTCAATTTCCCTATTGAGACATAGTACTCTGAACTGGATACAATGTCAGATGTTATCTGACAAGCACAGACTATTCTGAGAACATCATTATGGACTGTATATTTCTGTTAATTCAGTCTGAGATGGCATTCATTTTTTTTGAAAGTCACGTAGTATCATGGGCACATATTGAATTTGTTAGTCAAATAGAAATGCTGGGTCTTTTCCATACAAATTGTTTTAAAACTAAGTCACTCTCATTCTGTATTGGTATAGTTAATTGTATGAACCGAAGCAGAACACTTTACATTTTTAAAATTGGAATAGTTGGTTTCCTTTTACTAATTCTTTTTTTTATCATTCATGGCTCAGGGTCATTCCTCCTGCAACTTTTGATTAAGTGGAAGCCTGTCTTCTGTTAATATTAACCTTACCTAATCAAAATATGTCTCATGAAATAAGGGAAGACTGATCTTCCTTGTACAGAAGAGAAAGTGCTTTAATTATTTAACTCTCCCAGCTAGGAAGGAAGGATTTCTTTGACATTGTCTTCTTGACTATCTTGGTGACATGTAAATCTTCCCTCTCAACCAGATTATTTGTGAACTTGCTAAATGTAGTTTAATCTGTAACTTGTTTTAGTGTACTTATAGAGTATGTTTGATGAAGTTTGTTTCCTTAGGGAATGTATAAGATGATGATACTGCTTACCCAAGTCTGTTAAACTTTTATGACAATGAAGGAAGTTTGTTAATGTGAATTTATTTATTTAACTTTTATGTTTTACGAGGAATATACAAATTTGCAACGTGTAAAAAATCACTCTGACATAATTTTGCCTCTAAGAATGTTTGTTAGGGCCCCTCCTCCCCCTCTCTGTGCCTTTTCCCTACTAGGGTGGCAGCACGCCCTGCCAGCCCATGGCAATGTTCCATCTCCTTCTCCTTCCAGTCATTGCTAATTCTACCCCATACCCCTAATGTGCATGTGTGACACCCTCCCCCAGCTCTAGCCCCATCCTCCTCCCTCTCCTATGCTGTGACTGGCACTTGTGCACCCCTCCCCTCCAGACAGCATTTTCTTTCTAACATGTCTAAGGAACACACACACACACACACACACACACACACACACACACACCATCCAGGTTCTCATCCTCCCGACTCCCTGCCCCAGCCTAGGTCATTTCAGCATCAGCATCAGCAACATCATAGTAGACATTTGTATGGAGCTTACTACGTGCCAGGCACTGTGTGCTACATGCTTACTACGTGCCAGGCAATAAGTGCTTTACATTTATTATCTTGTTTGACCCTCACAACAAACCTGAGAGGTGAAAGAGTATTGACTGGCAATAGAACAGAAGTTATATGCTCCAAAAGGCCAGGAGAGCTACTATCAGTCCAAGAACTGGAGTCTATACCAGATTCTGGCTTCAGCCTAGCCAGGTGAGGCACCAGTGAGAACCCGAGGAACAACCTGCTTGACCCACACCACTGTGGATTGACTCCAAAACACACCACCCTCCTGCAGCAAGGGAGCTATTTCTCCAGTGGCTATGCTATACCTAGGAGCAAACTTGAAGGGGTGAATTTTTGTGGCAGTGATATATTGAATATGAGCCCACTCTTCCCAGGGGATGAGGTGGGATAGGGAATACTGTTCCCCCAAGTTTGGAAGAAATGGTTTGTATCTTTCTTCAGACTATACATGTCCTCAGCAAATATCCTTTTGTAAAAAAAAAGAATGTTTGTTAGAATCCTAATGATTATTTAGGTTTTCTCTGAGGCTTGAACCTCTGATCGAGCATAATAATAAAACCTATATATTTTTTACCTCTATAACTTTTGTGTTGTGAATGTAATTTAGCAGCAGTTACCTACTAATTGAAACTAAGAGAAGAGATATTTGTCTCATAACAATTTTGGGGGGATCTGGACCTGTGTTTCATCTAGCATGACTTGTCTTTTTTCAAATCAAATTTATTTATTTATTTGTTTTTAATTTTCAACATTCACTTTTATAAGATTTTGAGTTCTAAATTTTCCCCCTTCCTTCCCTCACCCCTCCCCAAGATGGCATGCAATCTGATATAGGCTATATTATTTACAATCATATGAAACATATTTCTACATTAGTCATAGCATGATTTATTTTCAGAGAATCCCTGCTGCTTCCTAGTGCTAACTAGTTCCATCCTTAAGTGCTCTTAAACCATCTGTTTAGAATATGTTTGAGATAAAGGCATGTGATCTACAATTTATAGTATGTTCATTTTTTTCCTTTTTAAAAACTGAGACATTTTTGTGTCTTTGGGAAATTTTTCATGATTTCTCCAAGAGTACCACAAACAATTCAGCAGTCACACTCGTAAGTTCTTGATTAATTGGAACCAAAATAAGGAGGAGAATTCAGAAAGAAATTTATTCTTATCACCCCAGAATTGCTTTTTCTTATTGCATTTATGTAGAGTTTTTAGGTTTGCAAAGCACTTCACTATGGCCTTTCACTTAATCTTCATAATAATCCAGATAAGGAAACTGAAATAGACAGAGGTTAAGTGACATACCAAGCAAGTATTTGCTATAGCATTTGAACTCAGGTCTTCCTAACTACAATACTATCCACTGTGCTACCTAGCTGACTTATGTATCCTTTTATGATCCTTAATACTTTTAAAATGTTCTTCTTATTTTAGTATTTGATTTATATTCTGTGTATTCTAAGGTACTGTGCTTCAATTTGTTATTTACTTTAAATGTTTGTATTTTTTTCCTAATAATGAGCAATTAGCTTGACAATTTTATAATGGAACAATTTCTATTTTCTAGATTAGTTAAATTTACTAATTTTAAATCAAAATTGGGACATGGTATTGCCACTGTATTGGGGGTCATGATCATTGTTTGACTATGCATTAGAAGATGGTTTAAGAGATGTTTAGGCTACAAGTGAAAAAAAAAACTATTAGCTTACAGATGTACCATTCTCAAGTTCATTTAAAGCTACATTCCTAATATAGGCCCCACCCAGACTCTGTTCTCCCCTGTAATGTTTATGAAATCAGAAGATCTTCCATGGCCATTTCTATTGAAACCTAGTAAAGGTACTTAGCTCCTTACTTCAAGTTAACTCCTTGGAAGTAGTTAACACCTTAACAGGAAGGGGTAGAACAAGGAGGAGCTATACTGTATATAAGGAAGAGAAACAGCAGGACAGTCAGATTTTCTCTCAGTCACCACCTGGAGACTGCACCTTTTGCTGAGATCCTCCTTCTGCAGCTTTTACCAAAACTTCCAAGGACCAGGCTGAGGACATACTGTGAGTCTGAGAGGGATCCCTGCTTGAGGGAGCCTGTTCTATGTGTGAAGGCTTGGGAATGTGGGTGTTCACTGCATTAACCATGTGTATCAACTTTATGACCACTATAATGACTTTGGCTTTCTGGTTCTGGGACTTGTCCTTCTGGTTTTGGGACTTGAGGTTCTGCTTTCTGAATAAAGACCTTGGTCCTGCCCTCCATGTGGAGAGTTTGCTAAATTTTGTGATTCATAACTATACCAGGATATTCATAACCACCATGGGTGTTGTGAATATTGCATTATTGATACATCCCCTCAGTGCCTCAAGGACCCACATAAAAATAAGTGAAAGATAGTGACATAAAGGGTAGAGTCAGATTTTGGAGGGCCTTCAATGCTAGACCGAAATGTTTGTAGATGGCTTCTGATGTCCTATTCAGCTCTTGATCTATGACTCTGTGATCCAATAATAACAAAGTTATTGTATTAGCATGTTATGTTGGTAGTTATGTAGACAATAGACTGTATAGGGTTGGAGGAGAGAAGGAACAGGGAAATCAATAATGAAGTGATCTCAAAAGTCTAGGCAAAAAAGTGAAAGTCTGGATTTTGGTGATGGCCATGTGAACAAAGAGAAGGGAGTCAGATATGAAACATGTTGTGGAGGTACAACTGAAAAGACTTGACACCTGTTTGGACATAAAGGATGAGGGAGACAGAAGAGTTAAAGAGTTCTCCAAAGTTATGAACCTGAGTGACTGGAAGAATGGTGCCCTCAAGAAAAATAGGAACATTTGAAGGAGGGGACAATTTAGGAGAGAAGATAATGAGCTCTGTTATGAACATGTTGAATTTGAGATGTCTATGGGCAATCCAGTAGGAGATATCTAACAAGTAGTCAATGATATATTACTGGAAGTCAAGAGAAAATCAATGCTGGATATATTGATTTGGGAGTTATCTGC
The DNA here is from genome assembly GCA_028646575.1 of Pseudocheirus occidentalis. Lineage (NCBI taxonomy): Eukaryota > Metazoa > Chordata > Mammalia > Diprotodontia > Pseudocheiridae > Pseudocheirus > Pseudocheirus occidentalis. The sequence goes on along the minus strand of CM053596.1, from coordinate 80,837,399 downwards.
ATAAAATTATCCAAATGGGACCCAATAAGATCTTAAAGAGAGACAGAATGAAGAAAAGAGCCTAAGATAGACCTCTGGGGAAAACCCATAACAAGGAGGCTAGAGATGGATGGAGATCCATGAAAGAAGCCTCCCAAACTCAAGGTCATCCTTGATTCCTAACTCTCATTCACCCCATATATCTATTTGACCTTTACAGTATCTCCTATATATGGCCCCTTCATTTCACTCACAATCACTGCTCTATGACAGACCATCTCACCTCTCACCTTGATTATTGCAATAGCCTTCTAATTGGTTTCTCCACATTCAGTCTCTCTCCATCCCAATCTACTCTTCACATAGTGCCAGAATAACTTTCCTAAAATGCAGGTCTGATCATCTCTCCCTATCTTATTAACTGTAGTACCTCCTTATTGCTCTTACTAGCAAACATAATTTTCTCTGTTTAAGATAAAAGAGACCTATACACCTTGGTCTATATCAACATAACTAGCTTTATTATAACTTACTCCCATTTCTAGGGCAGCTAGAAGGCATAAGCTGATAGAGCACTGAGCCTAGAGTCAGGAAAACCTGAGTTCAAATCTCATCTCAGATACTTATTAGCTCTGTGATCCTAGGCAAATAATTTAGCCCTGTTTGCCTTTGTTTCCTGTTCTATAAAACAGGCTGGAGAAGGAAGCAGCAAACTAGTATCTTTGCCAAGAAAATTGCAAATAAGGACACAAAAAGTTGGACACAACTGAAATGACCGAATAGCAACAACTCCTATTTCTATACTTGTATCAGCAATGTAGCATTCACAATGCCTACAGTAACTATAAGTATGCTGATATAGTTATTAATCACAAAATGTAACAGGCTCTCTACATGAGAAATATAGTCAGAGCATTTATTCAAGTACCAGAAGACTGAGTCCCAAAACCAGAAAGTCAAAGCCAACACAG
>CM053596.1:80815290-80835949 GCA_028646575.1 Pseudocheirus occidentalis | reverse complement strand
AATAAGATATAATATAGAGACTTTCCTTGTTCTGAAGATTGTATATAATATTGTGAACTGTTGAAACTCTGAACATTGTACTGAATAAAGATTTGTAATGGAATAAACAGAGTGTTCACTAATATTGTGTAATCCAAATCTTAAAAACTCTTCACAGTAGCATTCTCTCAGGAATCTACTACTGATTGGCTTTATACTAACATTCTAGCCTTCCAAGGCCTTTTGATATTCTAATCAAGTCATAACATGCAGTATAAATGTATGGATATTATTATTTTTATTATGGATTCAAAATACAAAATTATTTCAACAGATTAGACCAATGGGTAAAAACAAATAATATGAAATTTAATAGGAGTAAATGTAAATTCTTGCATGGAAGTTTAAAAGAAAAGTAGGTATGGAAAGGGGAGAGATGTGAATGTAACATTAATTCTTATAAAAATATTAAGACATATAAAGGAATTAAATCTCAATAAGAGTTAACTGTGTTATCATGACTGGCAAATAAGTTAATGCAACCACTGTCAGAAACCTACCAAAATATGGCATACCTTAGGACTATTACCCATGCCTGATGATTTAAATGACTGCTACTCTCTCAGGAATCAGGGGAGTGGGACTCTGGAATTTAGTGTAACTGTTCATTGGTCCTGTACTATTGTCCTTAGGTTGTGCCCTACTCCAATCTATTTTGCTAGGAATAAACAGCACACCATCACTCAGCTAAGTGGATGAGCCTCCCAGCTGCTAACGTCTGGGATTCTTATAATGGGGAGCAATCTTGCCAGGAAATCAGCAAGGTGCTTGTGCTCAAAGACTTGCCAAAGGTGATTCATGAAGCTTTCAGACCCAATAAGGTTTCAATATTAAGGGAATTTAGACTCTGATGGGATTTGGATACCTATGTGTTAAGGCAGGTTGGTTCATAATAAGCTGTTAGTTTTTGCATTTACATCTTGTGAGAAAGCAGCATTTATACTTACCTAAAGACTTTTGAGGGTTAAGGATTTGCAGCCTGGTGGGCCCACCTAGATTATTTTTTAACTCCTATTGTCTTTAACTTATTTGGATAGCCACCTCCCATTCTGAGTTAGTACTTTTCATATTATACATACAGCAGCAATCTTTGATTTTGTATTCATTTTCCATAACTTTGCTAACACAAATAAGATTTTTTTTAATGTTCAAAATATGGAAAATGGGGGCTTGGGGAAGCAGGTATAGTTATAACAGGACAAAATTCATTTTTAAAAATTCAGAAGCTTCAGCGGATTGTAATCTTAATACCTGAAAAAAATTGTGTAACAGAAGCCAAAAATAGCTGATACACTCTTGGGTCACATTAAGTATACAGTGTACAGAATAAGAAAAGTGAAAGTCCCACTGCCTCCTTGCAATCACATTCATTGTTCTGCCTAGTTTGGATGGCTTGTCTTTGAAAGGACATGGATTAATTCAAGCATAGCTGAAATAGCAATCACTATGGTAAATGGACTGAAGGGAACCATGCTTTATGTGAACCAGTTGAAGGAAGTGGCATGTTTAGTCCAGAGAATCATTACTCAGTCAGTCAACAAGTATTTATTAAGTGCTTTGAATTTCAGCCCAAATGCCAAGTCTTCTTTAAATTTTGGCTTTTATCTGGAAGAAGTAGTAGATTTGCTCTTCTTGACACTACAAACTAGACTATGAAAATTAAATAAATATTACAGAGAAGCAGCTGTGGGGTTAATATAAAGGGAAACAAAAATATATAAGGGGAAACAGTTTACTCAAAAAATACTATCAAAACCTGGAGTGGGATTTCTCAGAAAACACTGAATTCTTTCTTACTGGCAATCTTCAAATGGAGACTAAATGGCCGCTTCTTGGGAATATTGTAGAGGACTTTCCATAGATAATGTCAGAGATCCTTTCCTTCTCTGAGATCCCATGATTCTGTGAATATTGTTGATGTAATCTTTGGTAATAACCAAGACCACTAGGTAGAAATGACAGGGAGATAGATTTCAGTTCATGGAAGGAGGAACTTTCAAGAAATTAGAGATATTCAAAAAAGAATAGAATATCTAAGTAGCTCGTATCAATGAAACTTTATTAACCCCCCACTTCATGCTAGGCATTTTTCTGGAGATATACCAGTGAAAACAGTCCCTGCCCTGCGAGAGTTCACAGTCTAATGTAAGAGGCAACAGAACAGCAAATCTATACAAATAATATATGTATAGAAGAATGGATCACTAAGTAATGATATAACCTCCATTAAAAATCAGAATAACTGATGAATTGTAGGTCATGGCAAAGATTCATGGTCTAAGAATAGAGTTACACTAGATAACCCCAGGGATCCTTTCAAACTATTCTTAAATCCTATAAATCATCAAGTCACAGAATGTCAAAATGTGAAAAGACCACAGGGCTCACCTGGTTCATTCCTTTCATTTGACAAATGGTAAAGCCGAGACTCAGAAAGGGCTTTCCCAGGTCACAATTTGGCATAACAGTAGGATAAAGACTATCTTATCTGGTGTATTTTTTTAATTATGTATTTTTTTGTCCTTTGGACTTTTTTCCCCAATAAAATTAAGTTTTCCAGTCAAAGTCTAAAAAATGCTAAGTAAAAAGAATGATAACAGAGGTCAAACTTTAAAGGCTTTCCAGGATTGTGGCTGTAGTTTTTCCCACCCATGCTTGTCTAAAGAAACAAAACCCAGCATTAATCTGTACAAATAGGCATGACCAAATCACCAAAGCAAAGAAAATGGAAATGAAAAATACCCATTAGGCCATCTGCTTTTTCCTTCCACTCAAGTTATATTGTGTACCATAAAATGAACATTTGGATTTTTTTTTGAAGGATTGTGCCAATTTGGACAATTCCACTAAGGACAATCTCTCAAAACAAGACAATCTATTTTTTATGTCAGACACAAAGTAAGTTCTTAATAAATATTTTTTAAAATTAATTTATTTCCTTTTCGATGTCCTTTATTTTTTTATAGTGCTTAACTATAAATTATGATCCATTTAGCTCCAATTAGAGGGGTCCTGCCTATACTCATGGGGAAAATCAAGCAAATTCACCAGCTTTTGTGCACACACTTAAAAACTGCCTTAACATCTCTTCTACTCTTTGGACTTTTGTGGGAGGGGAATGTGGCTAGGAGGAGAAGGTCATCACTCCAGACCAGCAATTTCATTAGTTGGTTAACTCCCATTGTAAAATTTACTTCTACTAATATGGATAAGAAACTCATTTATAACTTCATAAATAAGTCTTATGGAATTGTCTGAAGCACATGGAGATTAGGCAACTTGCCTAGAATCACACCACTAGTAATTATCATAGGTGAGATTTGAAATCAGGTTCTCTTGACTCTGTGCCCAATGGTATTTATCACATCACATTGCCTGTATAACTGTAAAACAGAACTAAAAAAGGACTATGTATATATACTGTCAGGAAGACAAGTACTTTTGTATGGTAGGTCATAAAAATTAAGACATTCAAATAAAATGGTACAAAAAAAAGTTAGTCTTAAAACCTTGCCATATGAAGAGCTGTTGAAAGAATTGGGACTTTTAGCTAAAAAAATTAGTCTTGGGACAAGATAATTGCCTCCACATAAGAAGCATTTGTGGAATGGCTGCAGTGGGGAGAACTAGAAGCAATGCTTGGCAGTTTCAGGAAGGCACATTTGGGCTCAATATAAGGAGTTGTTTCCTAATGCTTTGAGTTATTAGAACATGAAATAGCCCCCCCCCCATGATGCCCTGAGTTTTGGTACCTGGAGATCTTTAAGCAGAGGATGTTCCCTGTCATAAGAGAGAAGAAAATAAGCATTTATTAAGAACTTACTATGCAATAGCAATATATGAAGGGCTTTACAAATATTATCTCATAATGCAGATATAGAGCTAGAAGAGGCTTTAAATGTGACCTAGTATAACCTTCTGATTTTGCAGGTGTTATGTAGGACAACAGTGAGCCCGTGTTTGCCCTCAAGCTATTTACTTTCTAACTAGAAGACATATACAAATCAAGCTATGTATAAGAAGCATACAAAGCAGATACAGGTTGACCTTGGATGGGAAGGCATTAACAGCTAAGAAGAGTAGGAAAAGCCCTTTACAAAAGGTAAAATTTAAACTGAATCTTAAAGGAAAAAGATTTCCTTTAAGAAGCAGAAGTAAAGAACAAGAGCAATCCAGATACTGGACACATCTAATGCAAAGAGAAAAGAAAGATGGACCATGCATGCTGTGTGAGTAGCAGCAAGTAGGCCTGGTTGACTAAACCTTGGAGGTATTAATTAAAGTTGTTTAGTAGGTAATTAGATATATTTATAATCTTTCTTGCTGGCAAAGATAATCACAAAGAAGGAAGGAAGGAAGGAAGGAAGGAAGGAAGGAAGGAAGGAAGAAAGGAAGGAAGGAAGGAAAAAAAGAAGGAAGGAAGGAAAGAAGGAAAGAAGGAAGGAAAGAAGGAAGGAAGGAAAGAAGGAAGGAAGGAAGGAAGGAAGGAAGGAAGGAAGGAAGGAAGGAAGGAAGGAAGGAAGGAAGGAAAGAAGGAAAGAAGGAAGGAAGGAAGGAGAGAGACAGGGAAGGAAAGAAGGAAGGAAGGGAAGGAGGGAAGTATGGAAGAAAAGAGGGAGGTAAGGAGGAAGGGAGGAAAAGAACAAAAATTAATGGATGAATGAATGAAGATTATTTATTAAGCACTTATTTTGCACCAAGCAGAGAATTAGGACCTAGGGATATAAATATAAAATTAAGACATCCCTATTCATCAGGAACTCTCATTCTAATAGGGAAGACAACACATATAGAGGAGTAATGGGCAGAGATTGATATTTTTGTTTGGAAAGTTACAGAGATAGGGAATGGAATTATAGGGAAGTAGACAGTCAAAGCCTTTCCAGTAGCAGTGGCATTATTGATTTGTTTCCACAACTGGGGACTGGGGGGAGGAGAAAGGAGACAGGTGAAGGGAGAATTGGGATAGAGAGATTCTACAAATGGAGTGGCTAGGCATCTGGTAAAAAGAAAAAAAGATAATGGAAGAATAAAGTCCTTATATACTGGTATTCCTGTTTTAGGGTTGGGGCTGGGGCAAGACAGGGAGAAAATGTGTAATTCAAAAATGTAATGAAAATGAATAATGTAAACAAGAAACAAATAAAAAAATAAATTTTAAAACAAAAATGGAGCTAGGATTAAAACCAAGAATCACCTACCCAGAAAAACTGAGTATAATGTTTCAGGGGAAAATATGGTCGGTCATTCAATGAAATAGAGGACTTCCAAGAATTCTTGATGAAAAAAACCAGAGTTGAATAGAAAATGTGACTTTCAAATATAAGAAGCAAGAGAAGCATGAAAGGGTAAACAGGGAAAAGCAATCATAAGGAACTTATTAAAGTTGAACTTACCCTACAAGAAAGTAAGGGGGAAAGGGATAAAAGGGAGGATGATGGAGGGGAGGGCAGATTGGGGGCAAGGGTAGTTAGAAGCACACATTTTTGAAAGGGGACAGGGTCAAAGTGGAAAATAGAATGAGACGAGGAGTGGGGTGGCATGGAAGGTAGTATAGTCAGTCTTTCACACTATAGCTACTATGGAAATGTTTTATATAACTACACACATACAACCTATATTGAATTGCTTGTCTTCCCAGTAGGGGTGGGTGACTAGGGAAGAAGGGAAAGAATCTGGAAATCAATGTGTTAAAATCAAATGTTAAGATAAATAAATAAAAATTTAAAAAAGAAAAAAAAGAAAAAAGATAATGGAAGAATAAATTCCTTATATACTGGTAGGCTCACTTTTCAGCAAATAATAAAAATAATTACAAATGCAGTTAAGACTGGTACAGAAGCTAAAGAATGCTATATTTAAAAACTTTTAGCTACTTTCTAGCAAAGAAAAAAGTGTTGTAGGGGTGGCTAGGTGGCGCAGTGAGTAGAGCACTGGCCCTGGAGTCAGGAGTACCTGAGTTCAAATCCGGCCTCAGACACTTAACACACACACACACACACACACACACACAAAACTAGCCACATGACCTTGGGCAAGTCACCTAACCCCAACTGCCCTCCAAAAAGCAAAAAAAAAGTGTTGACAGATCTATTTGGGGCTGCTAATAAATTTCTTTCACTTTAACTAATGATCAGTTCTGTAGGAAGTCTGTTCCAAGTGAATTCCAGCTGATAAACTGATATGGTAGAGCTTCACTTAAAATACTAATCTATTTAAACTTTTATTTTATAGAAAAATAAAACACTAAATTGCTCTAAACACCAAATTCTTTATTTTATATAGATTTTAATGTTCTAAACTTTTCATATTGAATGTTTCCACAAGAGCACAGATGATCAAGAAATATGTGAGGGAAAAGACTTTCAGCTGCTGTTCTCCCAAGATAGTCATCACATCACTTTAAAAACTGGTTGGGGTTTGACTAAGAGCCCATAACCTCTAAACAAGGATGTTCTCTGAATTATCTTTCAGTCGGACTCCTGTATTTAGGATCAACTGGATGGTGATAGAATTCTTTCATAGCCTGGTTGGATTGTACCTTGCTATCACCCCAATATTCAGGTAGCAGGAGTTCCCCAAACCAAAGCAGTATCTGTGCTAAATTCTGCAGGAGGTCTCCTAGCCACCAAATATATCTTGTACTAGTCATAAAGAAAAGCGACTGAGCCTCCAAAATATAGAACCCTGCCCTCCAGATTCACTGTCTACAAGAGTACATGAAAGACATGATTCTAGCTTCCATAAACCTGAGGTCCAAATAAGAGAGAGTTGCTGGGCTCCAAGCTTTTACCCTCAGAAGAATCAACTTTGTCTTCTCACCTACATTGAAGGTCACCATCATCTTCAAGTTAAAACAAAAGAATTTCCAGAAGTTTTCATCTCTCTTTGAATATTGGCCACTCTATGGCCTAATGTGTGCAAATGCATTTTAGAGAATAGGATATCAGATGGTACTTTTGACCAGCTTGCCAGTAGGGTCTGACAATACTTTAGCATGAATCATACAGAATGCCAAATGAAGTCTGAAAAAGCCTGCCATGGGATTCACAAAATGTTTCTCCCTGATTCCAAATATCATGACTGGATTATGCCCTTTGGGGGCCTTTTTATTCCAACTCAGATTGTCTCTTATGAGAGCTTCATTAACAGATGAAATGCAATGGTTATTTTCAAGCTTGCCCCATTAACAAGCAAATTGTCAACAGAGCCAAAATCAAAATGATAAGGATTTATAATGCATTACTTAAAATCCTACCCTCAGCATTTGGACCACTTTAAATTTGCTCTATATCACAAAATTTCTCAAAATGACTGAGTTAAAATCACCAAAATACGTTGTCAATTTTATAAGGAATACTATACCAGAACTTCAAAGAACACTTACTTCATACAGGGAATAGAAGACATATATCCTGTTCCCAAGATATGTATAATCATCAGCTAATCAATGAGCATTAAGTAAGTCCCTCTTTTGTGCCAGGTTCTATGTTAGGTGGTACAGATATAAGAATAATGATAAAACAATTCTTGCCATAGATGAAGTTAAAACATGTATAGGTATACCTGACAACAGGTATACATAATAAGCAGTTATAAAAATATATGCAAATAAGTAAATAGTCAAGGCCAGCTGAGGTGGGGAGGCAATCTAGTGAAATCTAAAGACCCGTTCTCAGAATAATGTTTGTAAATGCATAAAATAAAATATATATGATTACAAAGGAAATCAATCATATTGAAATATATGTGTATATATATGTGTTTATACATAAATTCACAGACCCCAGAATAAAAATTCCAAAATTATAGAGAGTGATATAAGAAGAGATTATCTAGCACCAGTGAAGCTTCTAATATGTTCTTTTTTTTATTACTTGTGGTACCCCCAAAAGGGACTGATATCTTCAATCCCTCCATACGTCCATCTTTTCATCAATGTAGGTTCTTCCTCTAAAGGTAAAGATTGAAACCCATCTACTCTATCTCATACTGTGAACTACCCAACATACCAAGGACTTCCTCCACAAAAGTCTTGATGCACTCTGATGCCTCATTGTAGTACAGAGGTGAGCTTGGATTCTTCAAAGTTTATCCCATCTGGAAGATGAGTATTGGCAGATTCCACCAAGGTGGAAAGATTTCTAGTATGGTCCTAGCAATGGACTACATCTCTTGTCCAAGGATTCTCCTATCCAAGTGTAGAAAGGGTCTTATGACAATTGGTGAAACAAAGATGCTGATATTGGGGGAAGGGAAACAAGCATAGGCTAAGAACCTACTATGTACTAGGAACTGTATTAAGTACTTTATAAATGTATCACTTCATTTGATCTTCACCACAACAACCCTGTGAACTAGGTGCTATTATTATCCTCTTTACAGGTGAGAAAACTGTTCAAATCAGAAGTTAGTGACTTGCCTAGGGGCACAACAGCTAGTAAGTGTCAGAGATTGTATTTGAAATCAAGTCTTCCTGATTCCAGGCCCAGAGTTCTATCATGCTAACCTGTGTGGCCTGTTTCCACAACTGTAAAATCCAAAGCTAGGTTAGGTAATCTTTAAGTTTCTTTACAATTCTAATGTTCTAAGGTTCTGTGTTAATTCTAGTATTTAAAGCTAGGAATACTATATATGTATGCATGCATGTATGTATATTGTATACATGGAAAGAAATTAACTTATAAATCAAGCTCACCCTTGTGATGTAGATATTGAAAATGATGGTGTTACAAAGAAGCTGCTAATATGTGTTAAATTTAATTTTTCAAATTCTGATTTTCATTTATTTATTTCTGCCCACAGGCCCACTTTAATCCAAAGTAACAGGAGAACTAGAATAGTAAGTATCTGCAATGCTCAATTAATTAATATTTCAGAAATTGATTAACTTTTAGGTCTAACTCAATTTGCATTTACTTCTAACTAGGTCAACCTCTTCAGAAAAAGCATAGACTTAGAATTTAGAAAAATCACAAAATTAGACCTGGAAGGGATTTCAGATTCCACTGAATATTTTTAGAACCTACATCTCATAGTACTTAAGGATCAAATGAGATCATTTATTTAAAGCATTTTGCAAATCTTAAAATATAATATCCACTATCATTATTCTATGTTGACTTTGACAATGGAATTTTAACAATTGTTTCATTCATTCCCAAAGTCCCTTCAGTTTGTCCATTCTGTCTCCTCCTTTCTTTTCTCTCTTCTTCTATTCTGCCAGAAGACCAATTAGTGGTATAGCTATCATCCCTGTCCTGCTTATTCAGCCCTTCCCAAAACACCCATGCCTAAAAGAGTCAAGCTGACCTCCCAGTGTTCCTTTTTACTCAACCCAGAGAAGATTTACTTTTAAACCACAGTCAACTTTAAGACATACTCATTTTCCGTTCTTATTTCATAAAACAACAAACATTTAGTCAATATACATCTAGCAGTAGTTTAACTGGTATCCACAAGTTTTGTCAAGTGAACTTATCAAACCCATAAAATTGGTGTTTATTAATGGAATTTTAGACTGACCTTTCACTGTGCTATCATGAGAAACCACATGATATCTACTCTTTAATATGTTAGCCCCCAAAATACCATGACTCATTTACCATCTAGTAACTTGAATTTTGTTGGATCTTTGGCCTGACCTATGGGCTACCCTTTTCTTTTAATTACATAGTCCAGAAACAGATTGTGGAAGATGCCAAAAGAAGAATCCTTTGGTCTCTTTAATTTCATTTTGTAGAGCTTCAGGACCTCTCAAATTTTTCTCTCTCAAAATACACATTAAAAAAATAAATAAATAAGATTGGAGGACACGATAGATAGGAAAATCAGAGCAAGGAGAGGACAAGCAGTTTTATAGCACTTGCTACACATCAGACATTGTGCTAAGCACTTTAAAATGTTTATCTTATTTAATTTTTACAACAACCCTGCAAAGTTGGTGCTTGTTTTCTTCCCATTTTATAGTTGAGGAAACTGAGGCAGACAACAATTGAGTGACTTGCCCAGTTTCAAGCAGCTAGTGTCTAAGGCCAGATTTAAACTTAGGTCTATCCACTATGCCACCTATCTTCCTAACTGTAAGAGATTCATTCCAAACGACATTTGGCTTAGATCACTCAACAAGTTTTTAGTAATATATACTTGGAACTATTTTAAGCACTAAGGAAACAAATGCAAATATAAGATTGTGCCCACCTTCAAGGAGCACACATATTGCTGTTTCTGCAAGATAAGGATGGATTCCTTTTCCCTAATATAAATCAAACCTGTTATAATATACTCCAAGGTATAGCCCATATGGGTTTTTTTAAAAATATATTTAAAGTGTTACTACCTTGGGGCACTCAGAAACACAGGGATCCTGACTAGAATCCCGTCCTCCCTCCCCAAGTTACTTAAAATGTGATGATGATGTACTGAGGATGAAAAGATATCAGAATTTCCAGAGGAGCAGCATTATTTTGTGCCTGGGACTTTATTCTTGCAAGTATTGAATTAGCAGTGTGAAAGGGGAGACAGAAGAGAAGTATATGTCTAACACTCTCTTTCCTGTATCCCTTGTTACTAGAAGATTGGACTATCAATAAGCAGCCTATTAAACCCTTGCTGGCTCATCTGATGTTGACCGATGGTTCAGCTTTGCAATAACATTAGTGGAGAGATCATAGACTTCTTTCCACATATTTGTAGGAGCTCCAGTCCTATTTGGAAAAACCCCATTCATACAAAAATCCTATCTGTAGCCCTGTGAACTATAACAAAATATTGATGAGAGAACAAAGCATTTCACCAGAAGAAGCTTCAAGATCTCTCAGTTTTGTAGACATTTGTGTAAACACAGTATAGCATCCCACCCAGAGGCCAATCCCCCAACATGCATTAATATTTGCACTTGTACTCACTACTGGGGTCCTAGAGATAACCCCAAAATACTGGATTCCTCTGTCACTTATGAGCCCCATCAATGTGTTTCCCACTAACAATCAACTCCTTGACTCAATTATTTCTTAGAAAAGGTGTTTACTGAAGTGTTATAGTAAGAAATACTGGTATAAACTTCAAAAGCTTGAGGCCCGCAGGTTCCCTACCCTGTGCCAATCTAATTTAATTGATCTCAGCTGAATAAATGTTTGCTAATGGTCCAATTTCTCTGTAGACAGGGTCAGTGACGGGGGAAGATTCCAAGAGCAATTCCCTTTAGAGTCGGGGCTATCACTTTGGCGATGGAAAACTCCTGTCCTGAACTTGGTGTTCTCCACTGCTAGACTACCTGGGGTCTTTTTGGTTTTTGTTTTTAATATATAGACCCAGAAGTGTACCTAATTCTTTCAGGCAATCACATTTTACTTCCTATGTGGCATTATCTCTCTTCATCCAATAACCAAAACCCTAAATCCTCTCAAATTGATTAATGACTTAATCACACATTTGGTAGATTGTATGAAAATTCCTTAACATCTAATTTATATTGTTGATTTATTGATTCAGTTGAGGTATGTGGGGCTTCTGTGATTGCATTAATTGAAATGGGGATATAGAACTCCCTCTTTAAAAAAAAAAGCATTTTTCATTATGGGATTTAATCTATAAACATTTCTTGGTATAGAGCCTTCTCTCTTTCACACTTGTTTTATATCTAATTAATTGTATGAGCACTTTTTAGTAATATTTTATATATAAATTCATATTTTTTAAAAAAGAAAAGTCACTTAGTTATATTTAGCTATCTCTTTTGGTACCTCAGTTCTCTTAACTGTTTCTTTGTTCTTACAGTGATCTCCAAATATCCCACCACTGCTACAAGAAATATAACTTAGGTCATACACACACACAAGTATATTATATTGTTATTAATTAGATTATTATAATTATGATATTATTAGTTAAGTTATTATTATTAATATTCTAATAGAGGAAGACAAACTATGAAAGGAGAGCTGAAAAAGGGGGTGGAGAAAGAAGGTACAACCTTCCTTTCTAGGTTCATTGCAAATAACTCCCTGGTATGCACTGTATATTCCATTAATACCGACCCAATTTCAGTTCTCCAAAAATTGTCAGCCTATCTCCCATTTGTGTCTTTCACAGATGTTTCCACAGCTGGATATTTCCATTTCCTCTTCTGATCTGCCTCAGAGCACAAGATTTTCTCAGGGGTCAGGTCATGTGCCACCTCCTACAGGAAGTCTTTCCTGATCCCTTAGTTTTCTAATGCTTAGTCCTTCTATTTACCATGATCATGCTTAGTTATTTAGGTAGTATACGTCTGTAATCAAATATAAGCTCCTTGAAGGGAGAACTTATTTTCTGTCATATTTTTATTTCTCCAGGGCCTTGCACAGAGTTGTGATTGTCCTGGTGGTTCTGGTTTCTTGTCCTTAATTTTTTTTAAGTTAATTTACTTATTTTTAGTTTTCAACACTCACTTTCATAATTTTTAAATTTTCTCTTCCTCCCCAAGATGGCATGCAACCTAATATAGACTCCACATATACATTCCTATTAAACATATTTTCACATTAGTCATGTTGCTTGTCCTTCATTCTTAAAGACCAATGACATTGCCAGGTGATGTCTTGACTTGGATTGGAATTGGAATTGGAATTGGAATTTAATGGCAGGAATTGGATTTTAAGTGAGGCAGAGTTGCACAAAGTCATCAGTTTCACTCTCTCTTCCTGAAGCATCAAAATCTAGTGGAAGGACAATGGTCAAAACAACTGGTGAAGGACCAGATGACTTTGGCATCTTCAATATCTGACCCAATTCTAAGCACTCCATAGCACCTGTTTCAACTACTTTCATATCCATTTGAACAAATTGTTCTCATCTGTCCATTCACCAGAGAAGGTCTTTTCAGACTGCCTGTCTAATAAATGATTATTGGACTTGTTTAGCCCTAATAATTTTCCTGTGTTATTCTTACAACTTGGTATGTTTTTCCCAGTAGAAGAAGACCAAATACAGATTTTATCCTAGTGTTCATCAAGAACAGTTCTACCAGTATAGTGACAATGAGTTTTATTAAATTAATAAGAGGGAAGTCAGTATGCAAATTTAGCATAACTGACTACATTTTGTTTTAAGCCTGCATTTTGTTATTAAGTTGTTTTGTTTAAGTTTGTTTTCCTATAAGTTGTTTTTCAAAAATAAGACAAGGATTTATGATCTAGTAAAAAAAAATGTGTGATTTAGTAAACAGCATGTATGTTTTCATAAATAATTGAAAAAGTGTATATGAATCCTCTGATAGAATACCAGGGGTGGGGAATCTATGGCTATCTAGGTCCTCAGGTGTGACCTTTTGGCTGAGTCTGAGTTCTACAGACTAAATCCTTTTATTAAGGGGGTTTGTTCTGTGAAGGTTGGATTCAGCCAACCACACTTGACCTAGAGGGCCACAAGTGGCCTGGAAGCTAAGTGCCAGTTGACTGAGAATTAGAATCAGAGGATTAGTGAGAAGGGAGACATATGGCCTAGAACTGAAAAGAGGGAGAAACTTGTCACCTATTTAAGCACCTATTTAAGATGCTTACCAGGACTTCTAGAAGGCAGTTTAGTGATTTTTGGCAGCTTGGTGATACCATGGATAGAGTGTTGGACTTAAGAAGACCTGATTTCATATCCAACTTCAGACATTTGCTAGCTGTATGACCCTGTGCAAGTCACTTAATCTTTTCCTGCCTTGGTTTCCACAAATGTAAATTGGGTATAATAATCTCCCCTACCTCCCAGGGTTGTTATGAGGATCAAATGAGCTATTTGTAAAGCACTTAGTACAGTGCCTGGCACATAATAGACAATGAATGCTTGCTCCCTTGCCACCCACTTTGTTGTTAGCAGGGCTAATGTTTGTATTACACTACTGATTAATAGAGTTTGATTGCATGTACTAGGAATCATAAGTCTAGTTTTCCAACACACTAGTGAGCATATATAATGGTACATTCCTGTAATCATAAACTCTGCATTACAAGCAGACACATACATTTGAAGGATCTATAGTAATCTAAACTGACCATTTTTTAAGACTTCAATTTCTACTTTTCATTCTCTCCCTCCATTTTGTCTCCAACAAGAGTGATAATATGAAATTATAAAGTTCATATGAAATTCAAAACAGATTCTGTGAACCAGAACCTTGCCTGAAATCAGAATTAGGCAATTTCTGTTAAAGGTGCAATCCAAGATATCACTATTTACTTGCATGGCTTAATCCATTTTTTAAAAATAATTTAAAACTTTAAGGTGAAGAGAGGTGGAGGTGGAGAAGATAATGTCATTCATAGCCTAAAACAAGTCCCAGTAATGTTGGGGGGGAAGGGAAAAAGGCAGAGCAAGACCAGAGGGAGAAGACAGAAAAGGAGCTTGCTCTCTGGCCGTGGAATCAAGAGTTTCAGCTGTGAAATTGCTCTAGGGACAGTCTCAGTTGCATTAGAGTAAAAATGGGGAAATTACTCAGGGGAAAAAAATAATTTATTTCTTCCTCAAAATTGGGTGGGGGAAGGTGGAAAGGAAATGATGAGAGAAATGAATCTGTAAATGCAGTTACTCTCCTCAAGGGTTTTCCCAGGTCCCAGCAAAATGTTCGATGGGCAAGTGTTTGAAAAAAGACCTGAGCCCAGCTTCCTTCTCCTTGCAGAGAGAAGAATTCATTAATTTTTACTTTATTTGCTTTTAAAAAGGCTAGTATCTTATTTTTTATTTTACTCTTCCTTTAGATAGGATCATACCACATTTGTTCTAGAAATGTTGCCCTTTAACATTTATATATATATGTGTGTGTGTGTGTGTGTGTGTGTGTGTATATATATATATACACACACACACACACATATACATATACACATACATACATACATACACACAGAAGTGTTAGAAATAAATCTGTGGTAACTGAATTTGGGCAAACATTGAAAAACAAGTCTGGTTGAGAATGTATTTCACTGAGCAAATCCATGGGTCTATACACTGAGTTTTAATCTTTGCTTCATTGTTTATGTGTGGAAAATATTTATTCCAAAGAAGCTAACAGATTTCTGAGCTGATTAAGTTTGATAGACTTAGCTCTTCTTTCTCAGCAATGCAGGAATCTAAGACAATTTCAAAAGAGTCATGAAAGAAAATGTTGTCCACATCCAGAAAAAGAACAATGGACTCTAAATGCACATCAAGGCACCCTATTTGCTTTCTTTTTTTTTGTTTCTTTGTTTCTTATGGTTCTTCCCATTGGTTCTAATTTTTCTTTACAACATGAGTAATGTGTAAATAGGTTTAATATGAATGCATAGGTAAAGCCTATATCAGATTACACACACTGCCTTGGGGAGGGGGGTTGGGAGGGAGGAGTAGAAAATTTAGAACTCAAAATCTTTGGAAAGTGAATGTTGAAAACTAAAACTAAATAATTTTTAAAAATGAAAATGAAGGACAAATAAAAGAGATTAAGAAAAAAAGATTTCTGAGCTGAAAACATGAATTTACTTGGCTGTCTTACATTTAAAACTGTTAGGTAAAGAAATTCATGTCTGTATACAGAAGTTACTGAGACATAATCCAAAGCTTTCATTTAGCTCATTAGCCCATAGTTCTCATGTCCAACAGGAGGCTCAGTAGGTCTGCAGATTGACAAGCTTATTATCATTAACAGAAAACAAGTTTTCTCCCCTTTACAAACTATAGTTTCTAGAGGAAAAAAAGTGCTTTGTTCTTAGCCTTATAATTATCTTAGAACTACTCACTTCTAGTCCTTTTCCTCTTCATTTTGATCAATTGAACACTGTGTGTATATTTTCTTATATGGATGTATATATGGAAGGAAGGAAGGAAGGAAGGAAGGAAGGAAGGAAGGAAGGAAGGAAGGAAGGAAGGAAGGAAGGAAGGAAGGAAGGGAGGGAGGGAGGGAGGGAGGGAGAGAGGAAGGAAGGAAGGAAGGGAGGGAGGGAAGGAGAGGAGTAATTCTACTTTCAATTCTACCTCCAAAGACACATCACATTTTCAATAAAGGTAACTTCATCTTGTAATGCTCTTCAGTCATACTGTTTGTAGTTGTTGATTAGACAATTAAAGGGTGTTGTATACAGTAACAGCAACATTGTTTTATGAGCAACTTCGAGTGACTAAGTCATTTTAACTATTATGTAATGCCCAAATTAACTAAAAAGACATATGAAGGAAGATGCTATTTGCATCCAGAGAAAGAACTGATAAATAGAAGTATGTATAGAAAAATTTGAGGTTTCATGTGCAGTCATCTTTCTATTATTTTGCTGTTATGAAAATGTTCTATTTCATAAATTCAAAATAAAATAAATGAAACTTTAAAAAAGTGTGTTATAGTGGACTAGAACTTGATTTGGTATAGAAAACCTATGAAACCAATCAGGTTTTGTCACTATGTAGGCAAATAAATTTGGACAAATCACTTAATCACTCTCAACCTCAGTTTTCTCATCCGTAAAACAGATATAATACCTCTCCTAATAGATGTTATTCCAAAACTCACATGAAACAATAGATGTGAAATCACTACTAGAAAAGTGCTAAATAGAGCTAGTAAGATGCTAGTATTACCTCTCTTAGACACCTAGGATATATTCTGTTTGTGTGGTTCTAATATCTTCTTTACTAGATTATAAACTTCTGGAGGTGATCTAACCCTACTCCCAAGCACATTTTTTCCATATAGCAAAAGCTAAATAAGGCTTTGTTTAATTGGATTATCTGTTGAAATCTAACAAGGGACCTGGCAAAAGAGGCAAGAAAAGAAATTTATGATAATTTATATCACTGAAAATCCATCTGGTTTTAAGTCTAACCGAGCTTAACTCTCCCCAGGCATTTTCTGGTAATATTATACCTTATACCAAGGAACTTGTGAACTATGCAGATTTGTAACTTAGAAATCATATTTTACTCTTTATCTTCATCCCTGTCTTAAAGTTCAAGGAGCTAATAATTTCTTTTTTTAAGAAGTTTATTAATGAATCTGGTTTTTCCTAATGTTTCTTGTTGGCAGCTGCCACCTGTCCAGCAATTCTGTCCAGATCTCTCTGTCCCTGAGGTGTCAGCTTCCGCCCCCGTCTGGTCCTCCTCCACCATCTTGAGCCCCTCCAGGGCCTGAAGGACCCTCCAGGCCAAGTTCTTGAAGCCCCAGCTGAAGTGGCTGGGCACGATCCTGTTGTGCTGGTGCCCCTGTAGATCTTGGTCATGGAGCCCACCTGGCACTGCTGCGGAGGTACAGGTGCTGTGTAGAACCAGTTCTCATCGTAGGGAGCCAAGGAGCTAATAATTTCAAGGGTAGAAGAGAAGATCAATTTATCCCACCCAATATTTAGCAGCAAATGCTTTCTAAATGGATAGATGATAAGGGCACCACTAAAAGATGAAAGCATAACACAATGCATAACTCCTACTTATTCCAATACAATCAGTAGAAGGTTATAGTTTAGCCATTATGGCTTTGAATGAATAGCAAGTTCAGGGAACATGAAAGTGCCAGAGGCCTCTTAATGATTCCAGTTAAAGAATTTGGTTCTTTAGGGTTTCTCAACCTGCAGCAGTCATTTAACATACCAATATATTAGCACCTTTATCATGTTAAGATAACAGGACAGATCTTCAGCAGAAATGCAATGGGATTGTTCTTTCTTATATGGACAAAAATTCATTTCTGACATGATGCATTAATAAAGTATGGTCTGGGGAAAGGGGCAGGGAGAGCATTAAGCATGAGGGTAAACGTAGCTAAGCTGGTAACCGGCTTTTTTGAAATCATATTTGTTCTTTTGGGCAGCTAGGCCTTGGGACACATTTAGCATCTTCAATGGCTTTTTATGCACATGGTGGCTAATTCTCATAATGAGATTAATAGTGATGCTTAATCAAGTGACTTGGAAAGACAGCTGTCATCTCAAGATGAGTGGTCTGTCCAATTCATATACAAATAATTATCTTATCCATGATCTTGAAGAAACCACATTATTTTGACTTAGGGGGAAGGTTATTGGGGAAATGGCAAAACCTGAACAATTAGGCTTCTTGCAAAAAAAACTTACAAAAGGGAGAAATCACTGCTGGGCTTTAAGCATACAAACTATGAATTTATATGTATGTACCTAGGCTTCAAAGAAAATTGTTCATTCTTAATAGACAAGCAAAAAATATCAGAGTAATCTATTGTTAATACAAATATTTCTTCTAATAGGAAAGGAATCTCCTAAAGTAAGAAATTGCATTTGTGGTTTCAGTATGCAATAATTAATACATGGATCTAATCCTACAAAGGATTACTTAGTCTCCTTTACACAGGTAGCAATCATTCAATCAAAGTGACATTTAGTTATGCCCCAGGTGCTGAGCTAAATGCTGGAGAAAGAAAAAGCTGAAGTAGCTCCTGCCCTCCAGGACTTGACATTCAAGGCACAGGAGGGAGAGAGAGGAAAAGGGGGCACCACCAGGGATTCATATACCAAAAGCGACTTAAACTGTAAGATAGGTCACAGAAGTCAAATACACCCCCAACTCATAAAAAAGCTAACCAGGATGAAACACCTGCCTCCCCAACTCCAATTCATTCAGTTGTCAGATGCATTCAATCCCTCCCTTTATTTCTGGCATCCATCTCTTTTGAAAATTGCCGTCACCTAAATTTAGGTCAACATTGTCTCTTGCCTGGGCTATTTATCTGTTGTTATTTTGTTGTATCCAACTCTTTGTGACTTCATTTGGGGTTGTCTTGGCAAAGAGTGGTCTACCATTTCCTTCTCCAGCTAATTTTACAGAGGCAAATAGGGGTATGTAAGTTGCCCAAGGTCACATAGCTAATAAGCATTGGAGGCTGGATTTAAATTCATATCCTCCTTAAGCCAAAGCAGGGACTCTATCTACCATGTCACCTACCTGGCCATGGCTATTTCTGATGGCCTCCTAATTGGTCTCCTTGCCTCCACAATTTCTTTTCTCCAATCCATTCTTGATACAACTGTCATAAGTCAAAAATTGTGTTATATTGGAAAGTCCTCTAAAGTCAGAAGACTGGGTTCATATCCTAAGAATGTTTTATTTGCTTTTTTTGAACTGAGGCAAGTCACAACATTTAAACTTCATTTTTTTCCATCTGAAACTGGGGGGGGGATTAGATTATACTGTAAACTTTCTTGTTCCGAGTCTATGATCACATGATCCTAAATAATCTTACCAAGTCATATATATGACCAAGTCACTCTAGTGGCTCCCTGTTATCATTAGGATATAATACAAAGTCCTGAGTTTGGCATTCAAAGGCTTCTACCATCTCATTCCAATTCATCTTTCTAGCCTTATCTCACATGTTGTTCCTTCATATATTCTACCTCTCATTTCAGTCAAACTGGACCACTTATTATTCTCTTATCTCTACCCTTGAGATTTTTTCTTTCTGTTCAAAGAAAGACAGCATGGAAAGAACTGCATTTAAACCCTGCCTCTTTTACCAGTGGGATGGTGGTCCTGTCACTTAACTTGTCTCAACTACAGTTTTTTCATCTATAAAATCCCCTAACAGGGCTCAAGTGGGATTAAATGAAGCAATTTCTGTAAAGTTCTTTACAAATTTTTGCAAAAGTACACTATAAAAAAGTTTATCCAGTCTCAAGTCTCCCTCTTGTATAATCCACCCTCCACAGAGCCACAGAAGTGATTTTCCTAAATGGCAGGGATAAACCATATAACTCTCCAATTCAGTAAACTCCAGTAGCTCCCTATTGACTCTAAAATAAAATATTATTTTATAATAATTATTTTATAATTTCTATTTTTGTATAACCTTTATAATATACGTGATTATTAAGCATGTACATAATTTATAAATAAGTAAATATATAATGAGTAGGGGCAGAGCCAACATGGTGGCTTAGAAGCAGCAAAGCACCACAGCTCCCACACAAACACGCTAAAAAACTCATAAAATGGGACTCTAAACAGATTTTCAAGCTCCAAAACCCTCCAAAAGACAGAAAGCCCATCTGTTGCTACAGGGAGCGCAGCAGGCGGGGCTCTTCCCAGCAGTCTGGGAGCCACGGCCAAAACCCCAGCCGCATCTATAGGAGAGCAGATCGGCTTCACTGGAGGCACAGTTACCACATTTATGAGGCCAGAAGAAAAAAGGCTAAGAGAAAGGTCAGTGGATTTTGCTAACTCGGGAGGAGAAGAGTAGATCCGGCCAAACTGCTCCCAGGGCAAGGAAGCAGTGGGAGGCGGCTGTAGCACCAGGAACAGAGCACCAGTGGCCTCCACTGGGCTGCTTCAGAGCCCTCGACCTGCAGATAGCAGGGGGGCTGAGGCAATCCATCAGGGCCAAGGGCTCTTGTATTGAGTGGCCTGGATCTGGATCGTGGTCTTGAGTGGTGGTCCTGGGGTGTGCTCTCAGTGAGCCGAAGCTAGGGAGGTGCTGCAGCATCCCACTAATAGCTCAGGCAGCTGTGAGGGCCCCAGTGATTTGGGACAGAGCTTTCCTCCTCCAGGAAGTGGAGCTCCACAGAGCTAAAAAACCAAGCAATTAATAGACTGCCCAAACATGAGAAAAAGGAAGCAGGCTAGGAACAGCAGTAAAACTCTAGAATCCTTTTTTATGGCC
>CM053596.1:80787313-80814790 GCA_028646575.1 Pseudocheirus occidentalis | reverse complement strand
GGAGAAACCAGCTTCACAGTTTTAGATTCAATCAGTCAAGTCAGAGATCCAATCAATCAATTAACAAAGGAATGACCTAGTTTCCCTACAAGGGAGTTGATTCAATCAACAATTCACAATATACTGATCTTCCACTCCTGGGGTAACCATTAACTTTAGTTTCCAAATAAAGTTCTTAGACAACCACACAAATCCTTCCACCCTTGATTTCCAACAAACCTCAGTTTAGTCCAAGGGGAGGCCTTTTCTTCGCTTTGACTCTGGGTGGTCTCTCTGATTTCCTGGATCCCCTTCCCTGGTCCCAGCTCCCTCCTGAATCTGCCAGACAATCACCTATATTCAGGAGCTGAAAGCTTACAGGTTCTTGTCCAGTCCTCAGGGATGAACAGCTCCCAGGTCCTTGTCCAGTCCTCAATGCAATCCCCGGCACACGCTGAAGTTCACAAGGTTCAGCACACCTCAAACTCTTCAGGACTTCTCTTGCCTGGAGCGCAAGGATCAGCCAGGCCACCAACAAACAAAGTTTCATTCTGTTCATATCTTCAGTCAGCCACTCAGGAACCAAATCCAAGATCTGTCTGTCTCTGAAATTCTCCTGCTTATAAACACTGGCCTTCTCCCAAGTCAACATGGTTCAGGGGAGTGTCTCAGCCAATGGCATTCTTCCAAGTCAACAGGGAAATTCACACCTTTTCACCAAGGGGGGGGAATTCACACCTTTTCACCAATGGACAGAATTCTATACTTAACACTAGGTTACTGGGATCTACTTAACATCTGATCAAACAAATTAACTACCATTACATTGGAATTTAACAAAATGAAAATTACTAAGCAAAATTTAAAGTCTTAACACTTGAGTTTACAAAGTAATTTCACAAAATGGGTCAGAGATTAGAGTTTTTCTATTTGGCCCAAGAAGGAGTAATTAGAAGCAATGGAGGGAGGATATAGAGAATCAGATTTTGACTTTGTGAAAGGAAAAAGTCCCTCATATTTGTCCAAAAGTGGAATTAAATTCTTTGGTTGGTAGTGGTTCATTGCCCACTAAGCTCTTCAAGCAAAGGCTGGATGACCATCTATTTGTTATATATAAACATAGAGCAATTTCTTATTCAGAACTTCTTGGTGAAATCTATTCTCACTCTGATAGTCTATGGAATTTATGATATATTTTCCCCTCATCTAGAGAATTCAGTTCCCACCTTTCAGCTTCACATCACTTGAAGACTTAATCAGCACTATATGTATACCTTTATCAGTTAGCAAGCATTTATTAAACATTTGCTATATGATAAACTCTATGATAGGTACAGGGCACACAATGACTAAAACAAAACTATCCCTGTTCTCAAGGGGCTTATACTCAAGGAATCCATGGATGAGTATGAGGGTCAAGGATAGGACAGAAAGAGGAAGATAACATAAATGAGGCTAAAGGGAATGGCTCACTATTTGTAATAGTGAATATGCCAGTGGGTCAATAGTGAATAAATTCTCAATGAATACCATTGGGTACATACATTACTTTATTAATTTTTATCTATCTACATACACATAATGATAAATACCTACTTGCTTCTTCAATCTACTGGGTAATGTACAATATAAATTCGACTAAATCCACCATGGAGTTTATAGTCTAACACAGTTAGGTGGAGTAGTGGATAAAGTACTGGACTTGGGAGACAAGAAAATGGGAGTTCATATCCATCCTCAGACACTTGCTGTGTGACGTAGGTAAGTCACTTAATTTCTCTCTTCCTCAATTTCCTCATCTGCAAAATGGGGATAATAATAATATTAATAATAATAATAACCTCACCCCTACTATCAAGAGTTTTGTAAAGATTAAATGAGACAACACATATAAAACACTTTGTAAATCTTAAAGCACTAAGTAAGTGTTAGCTATTTAGGAGAAACAGGCAACTAAACTTTCCAACAACTACGTGAGATAAATATATTAATTATAAACACTGGCATAGTCTATTCTAGGCATGTCCACACAGTGATAGATAGAGCCATTCATTGTCTTTTACTTGGAAAGTCTCCATTATTCTTCTTCCTTAACATCAGGATTATAAAAGGGCCCCACAATAAGAAAATAATGTATTCATGTTGCGTGTTAAGCATTAGGGTAAGTGCATACTGAAGGATAGTTAGTAAAGAGCTGAATTGTCCCAGAGGGGTCTTTGGGCTTTTGCCCAGTCAGGGACATTGTGGGATGCCTATACCCTAATGTCAGAGGAGCAGCAGCTGCTACTTTTGGAGTCTATCTGTTGGTCTGGAGTCACAGAAATTTTTCAGGCCTGCACTGCAAAAATTGTACTAATAAATGTCAGTATTTTTATTTTATTTATTTTAAGTCATTGGGGGTAGGATGATTTTCAAGGTCTGAGGGCATGTACAGGGTAGTTGATAGCATCAGCAGGGCTTCCTAGTTATGTAACAGGGGTGATCCCAATTAACAAAACCCTGGTGAGCCTTCAGAGGAGACACTGGGTATCAGTAGTTGCTGGGGAAACCTGAATATCTATCAGTTAAAGAAAAGCTCCAAACTTACAGCCTCTGAAATGCAGTATTCTATGAACCTGGCAAAATGCCTTTTCCCTTTGTTAATGTGGCAGAAATTACATTTAAATTTTTATGTAGAAGGTAAACTTATTGTCTGAAGACTTTCTACAAAAGTTGCAAGTGAAACCTTGCATTAAGAAAGTCATTTACAAATTGAAGGTCATTTACAAAAAAAAAACCTAAACTTAATTATTTTACACCATCTTACTTCTGACAAAGAAAGGAATTTTAATCACAGATATTCAGTGAAGAGACTTAGAGACTTAATAGTTTCAGCCTCTCCTGTAAATTTACAGCCACATCTCTCTTGCTTTCTCTGTTTTTGTGCACTTAAGGAGCTGGGCAGTCGGTCAGTCAAACATCAGAGAAGACTGGACATTGTAGAAGCACAAGATACAAGAAATTATATTCATGTATACTCTGAAGGGTTTCAGCTACTTCCAATTCAAGCTGCCTATTGGTAATATGATTTCTTTTGCCATGATTCCATAATGCAATTATGCCTTAGAAGGATTTTGCATCAAATATCTGAGCTTACTCTTCTTCCTCAGCACCCACCCCTGAACTCAAGAGTCCCCAGCCCTTGATTTATCATTTAACAGTGACAGTATAAGATCACATCATTATATTTATCATGAGAGAACATAAAATATTAGAAAGATAGACATCAGTTTCTAAAAGAGAGGATCTTGGTTCATTCTGATTATTTATCATGGATAGGATCACCAGTCATAGAGATATACTTCCAAATCAGAAGTGGAATAAATGACCAGTGCCCCTGTCACCATCTGAGTAAAATTAGTGAGAGTGGCAAAGAGGCCAAGTTTGGTTTGATTTAAGGAAAAAACATCCTAGGCCCTAGAAAGGAGGCTCTGGGGTTTGTGAATTTGCTTTGAAAAAAAATATTTTGATAACTATAGGTAAATATATATTTTTTGTAATTCTACATATTTTATTAATTTAAAACATTGTTCTAAGGGGTACATAAACTTCTCTAGACTGCCAAAGGAGCCCACGAAACTGAAAATATCAAGAACCCCTGCTCTAGAGCAATTTCAAAGTGGATTCACTTCCATTGAAGGACTTCAAGCAAAGGTTTTATGACAAATTTTTGGAAATGCTGGAATAAAGAGTTGATTTAGGTGGATATTAAACTAGATGGATTCAAATACCCTTCCCCGCTCTGAAATTCTGTTTTTATATATAGGAGGTAGAGAGCAAATGTGGTAATTGCACTATGTTACCTGATTCCAGGATAGGCAGATGGAAGGTGCCACGATCACTGCATCCCTATAGCTAGAAAGATGGTGTGTGAGTATGGAGGAAGAGGAGCTGGCCATAGTGATGGCATTTTGTCTGTTACCTCTTGTTTCCCTTTGGGAGGTTTTAACATAATAGTGGCCATGCATTCAGAGGTTGTTGATAGTGGTAACAAACCATAGCTTGCTCATCCCTCCTGAGAGACGGAAATGTCTAGGAGGGTGAAACTGCCAACCAAAGATAACTTACCACCTTTCATTTGGAAGTAAATCGTCCTGACCACGATCAGTGCAACACGAACCTTAATTAGTTAAAGACAACGTATAGGTTCTAGAAACATTTTAGGTAAAGCAGAAGCATAGCATGTTGTATTGGAAAGTACTCTGCTCTTAGAACCACAAGAAATGAGTTTGAATTGCTAGCTTTGATGTTCATCATGTGATCCCAGACAAGTAATTTATTTTTACTGAGCTTCTTTTCTCACTTGTAAAACAGATACAAATACTTATGCTAACCATTTTAGAAGGCTGTTACGAGAAAACACTTTGTAAACTTTAGTACTGGGTACTTGGTTGGACTTTTTATGTAGGTGTTCTCTTTAGTGGTGAAGATTATGCCCATCCAGATATTCTTACCATTTATAATTCTCATCTCTTTCTTCCCATAAATCTCCTATAGGGCAGGCACCCAGTCTGTTGCATGCCTTCCTTAATATCTGTTAACATGGTCTAGATACCAAATGATCGTACAGATTGACCATCTGTTTTCCCTTACTCTTGTTATATTCAAGTCACCTCCTTTTGCAGTCATTCATTTCTCTGATTATATATTTATGCTAATTCTGCCATGCATTTCATTGTTGGCAATATGCTAGAACCATCTAATTCCCCAACTATATAATTCTTTGCTGAAAAAATACTCTTGATAAAAATTGGCCTCTTTCTGGATATACTTAAGTCTTCCCCCGACCCTCATTCTTTGGGGCATTTATTTCAAAAAGGTCTGAAACTATGAAAAGGATGGCAATTCCACAAAGGCAATCCCCACTCCTCTCTTCCTGCTACCCAATTCTATGGTAACTTCATCACCTATTGTCTTTTCCAGATTTATGGCCTAGTGGATAAGCTCCTATGGGTTGCCCATCCAACTATGCATCATGGTCTGTCTCTGGGCAACAGGAATTCTTCATCTGCTTGCGTCTGACTCCAGCAAATCTTTAGGTAAAACTCTTCTTAGTGATTATGGATATTATTCAAAAAAGTCTATCATGTTCTGAGTTGGGCTTAGTGTAATCAGCATAATGGCATATGTAACATGAAGAATCTGGAAAACTGCAGTATCTATAGGGAATCCTTTTCCACTTCAAATTTGTACTGGAAAGACTCCAGGATGGTGGCAAACACTTTTGTGAGCGTGTCTTATTTTTTTTTTATTTTTTGTTTATTGTAAACAGCTAGAGCATGAAGATATCTCTTATATAATATATTTCAAGAACCTCAAAATGTAAGGTAAATGTGAATCTTACATGATGGAGGGGAATCCTGGAGGAATTTTAAGGTATTTACAATCTTCCAGAATAGGAATTAATTTTTTGAAAGGTGATTGTGGGATAGTAGAACTTAACAAAACATTTTGGACCACTTCAACCCATACTCCCAGTCTATTGTGGTTCCTCTAAATAGAATTTGCTCCTTGGTAATATCCCTCTCACTGCTACCCTGGCAGACTAGGAATGATGCAAGAAAGGGACTTAGAACAAGTCAGTTAGCTCTTACTGATGTAAAAACTGGCCATTGAGAGACCTACTAGAGTTATTTCTCAGAGATACAAAGATGAATTTAAGCTTTAAAATGATTTTTAGAAGCGCTACCTGTGAAGGAAAGAAAATGAGCAACTTGTGTTATTATAGATATTGCAATGTTTTAATAATTATTAATAGACAGAGATGAGAAAAGTTGTGTTCAATAGCATGTCTGGAAGATCTGCGGTCTGATTTCCTTTTATTGATGGTGGCACATAGTAGGCAGACAATAAAAATACACACACATATTTGTACACAGTGTGAATAAACAGCATAGGAAACCATATTGGCATCGTGACTTCTATTATTCAGAAATGGAAATGGGTTGCAGAGAAAAAGTTAAGTCATTTTGATGGAAACAGTGAAAGAAGAGATGTATTAGGAATGTGTTGAAGTTTTGTAATTATACTTTATCTTAAACAGTGTATTTGGCAACTCCCAAGAGGAGATCTCATTTCAGCATGGAGGAAGAAAATGAATTCCCCTGTCTAGATTAAATTTTAATTCTGCAAAACCTTATGATATTCATAGCACCAGTACTGCAAAGCATTACATATTTACCTTGGGGAAAATAACCCATCTAATGTCTTTAAATTCTTATTTTTGTCCCTTATTTACTAAGCACCAATGGTCCTGCAATAACATTGTAGGAAAAGAAATCCTACTTCACTGGCACTGTTTTGGCACTGCCAGAAGCACCACTCTTTAGAATGAAATGGAAGCATGGTAGATGACGTTTTTGCTTTGCATGATTGACAAGAGGAGAGGTTGTTTTAATGACTGCATCTTTATTAGATGTATAAATGCCACTGAAATATTATTCTGGGAGCATTTTTTCAGCCAGATGAAAACGAAGTCTACAGACTCATTTGAAACAACCTGTTACATGTGGAATTATGAACTGCATAAATGCATCATGAATATTTATTTTGTGAACATCTGTTTGAATACAAAATACATGGCTTAAGAAAATCCAATGAGAGAAATATCATGATTAAAACCAACAACATTTAAGGAGTAGAATATCTTGAAAGCAAGAGATTTCATTTGAAAACAAATGATAAAGTTATTAAACCCCATGAATAATAAATAGCAAAGAAAAACAAAAGTGCACTCCAATTAAAAAAGTACTAATGAAAAAAACAGCACAAAGAATTCTCTGTCCATCTCAGAAGAGTCCTTCAGTCAACATTCTATAATATTTAAAGCTAGGAAGAATTTTAAAGAGTAGAATCTTCCAAAAATATACTGCCACAAAAATTATAGTGATTGAGAAGTTGCTTTGCAGAGTGACTTTTCAGTTTGAAAGGATTATTAAATAAGCAAATATTAGAGAGATACAAGTTTCTTTCCCTTCCTAGCTCCCCATTCTCTGCTAGACTAAGCCAGCACCCAAAGGACATTATAGATTCATGATATTGCTAAAATCCCCAGGGTACATACATTTTGGACCTGGGTGGGAGTTCTTACCCAACTGAACTGGAAAACCTTAATCTAAATCCACTGAATTGCACTCGGCCATATTTGAGCAGAGGTGGACCCCATTTTGTCTAGGTTGCCCTAGGCAGAGGTAGTCTGCATAAGAGATAAGTCTCAGTCCAAGACTGAGTAGTCAGATTCATGTCCCCTAGTCCCTCATTAGAATAAGTTCACCTTCTATTATAATATTAATTCTTCTCATTAATTTCTAACCAGTCAGAGTTTATTGCCATCCTCAGGAACACTCACTCTTCCAAGGGCATATAAGTGTTGAGCGGGTTCCATGAGAAGTCTTTGGCATTCAAGAGTGCCACTAACCCCTTTTATTAATTATTGCTAAAATGATCAATACAATGATTAATTACCCAGAAACTCTCTCTCAAACATTTTATTTATCACAAGTTCAATTTGAATAATCAACCTGACTATCAAAATGTCTTACAAAAACATGGAGTATTAGAGCTGGAGGGGACTTTAGAGAAGCTTTTCAACCACTGATTTTCAAGTGAGGAAATCAAGACTCAGAGAAATAAATTAACTTAAAAAATTTGCACAACTCAAGTTTCCCTCCAATCATCTTTCTCCAAATCTTCCCAAAACTTCCAGGTTTGAATTGCCTCCTTTTAATGCTTCTTGGTAGACAGTTTTCTGATAAGGACTGAATTTCTACCTCTACTATAGTCAGTTGCGCAATTTATTCTTTTATCTTTTGGGCTGGGTTGGAAGGATACCAGAAGAGAGCTCTATTTTAATGGAAACTGTAACACATGAGAAATTAGACAGAAATAATCATATTGTCAAACTTTAAGCCGGATTATACAGTAAGGGATTTTATATCACTGTCTTTCTGTTGCTCTGTCTACCTGTCTATCTTTTTTTTCTTTCTTCATCTGCCTCTGTCTTTGACTATCTGTTTCTCTTTTTTTTTCTCCAAGTGTTATTTTTAAGGACCAACAAACACAGAAAGATATAAAAGCTTAACTACAATTAAATCTAATGCTTTAAGCGTTATGTTGGCTCTGTTCAAGACCCATAAAACAAGGACATGCTATCATGTCATCAAATGAATATTGTCATGGAAGGGTTTTTGTGAAAAGTCCGCAAGGAAGGAAGAAATTCTACAGAAGGTGAGAAGACAAGAAGGAAGCTTAAAGAAAAAACAATTCTGGATTCTGAGCACATGTTGAATTGTGCCCAGATGCCTCATTTTTAGACAAAACATTACCATTTGTCTCATATGACAAAGGTTCATGCTGCCTCAATATCTTGATTGTTCTCCTCTGGATATACTCCTCTTTGTAAATAAGGCAGCTAGGTGGCTTAGTGCACAAAGAGCTTGACTTGGACTCAAGTTAAAATCCTGCTTCATCCATTTCCTAGCTGTGTGACCCTGGGCAAATAATTTAACTTTCTTAGCCCCAGATTATGTAAGAGGTTTAGTCTTGATATCTTCTAATGTTTTTTTATAGCTGTGAGTCTATGATACCATGAGCCCTTCTAAAATGTGGGACTGAGAAAGGAACACAAACCTACCCAATAGTTGTCTGCCTAAGCAGACACAGCCTAGAATTGGTCTTAGAGTCAGGACAGCCTGCATTATTGTTTAGCCTCTGGCACATATGAACTGTGTGACATTACTCAAGCCATTTTACTTCTCAGTGCCCTTGGTAACTAGACAAGACTGTAAATTGGATAATGCTTGCAGATATGCATTGGTAGGAGGACTTTACTCAAAATCACAGGTCAAGATCATAAAACAAGGGAAAAAATAGTAATGTTTTTGGAAGCTACCACAAATTATAAAGTTTGCAGTCAATTAAAACATCCAAGTCTTTTTTTTCACACAAACTGTTGTCTAGCATTATCTTCCCCACATCGTACTCATGTAGTTGATTTTCTTTTTTGAGCCTCTGTACAGAATTTTATAATTAATGTCTACTCAATTTCATCTTATTAAATTTGCTCAGTTCTCTTTTTGGATCCTGTTTTTATCATGCAGGGTATTAACTTTCCTTCCAAGCTTCTGCAATTTTGATTCATATTCTATTTATGTCTTAAGCCAAGTATTGATAATAATGTTGAACAAAACAAGATGGAGGACAGAGAACTCCCTCCAGGTTGACATTGATCCAACAAACAGCAGTACTTAGGTATTAACACTCAACTAGAAATCCTCCTAACTATATTTTTACACACCCATATTTCTCTCTATTCTCTGCAATATTGTGGACTTTGTCAAATGCCTTGCTGGAGGCACTATCCTGATCTATTTACTTCTAATTTTACTGTCCATAAATGAAGAAAGGAACATTTCATGGTCATGGTGATGCTCAGTAGCCAACTTCCCTCTTCCATAGAGCTGTCCCTTCTTCAATTGCAAGTTGATTTTCCTAACCCACTATCTTGTTTTGTTTTATTTTTTACTACAGACTTAATTTATAGTTTTTCTCTCCTCTTGAATTTTTAAAGGGTGTTTTCTTTACCTGACCTTAAAAAAACACCAAACCAGATGACATCTGATATACCGGATACTTCCTAAAACATCCCATTCCACTTTGAAGAAGCTCTAACCATTAGGAAATTGTTTCTCATATTGAAACAAAATCTACCTCTCTATCCCTTTGCTTTTGATGTCCCTTCAAATATTGAAATAATACTACTAAGAATAACCTACTTTTATATTGCACTTTAAGGTTTTCAAAGTCATGCGAGATACTATCTCATATGACCATGTTTCATCTTTATATTCATCCAAAGTACTAGATAATAAATCTGGGTAAGACATCTCTCCTAGAGTTTATTTTCCAGGAATAATTTTGACATTTGATGACTTACAAACATTTGCCACTTAGATTTTTTTTTCTTTTCCTTTTCCCATGGATCTCAAGAATTATCTGCCTGGGCTCACACTATCTACAACCCTCCTCTTAAACTTCTCTGCTTGAGTAGCTCTCAGCTTCACTGACATGCATACTGCCTATGAGGGTCAATTCACTGCCTGACCCTTGATTAATTTTTTCTCTGTTTATATTCTCATAGTCTAGAAGAATTTTGAGTCCTTCAAGGCTGCATGGGTGAAGTGGATTGATTCTAGTCTGGCTGTCCCATTCACTTCAGCCTTTTCTGTGATCAGTAAGAATGCCTTCAGCCATATCCATTTTATAGAGATTTCCATTGGTGGTTAAGAGAGCAGAAACAGATCGGCAAGATCACAGGCCATTAGTTTTGCATGAGCATGTAGTTACTGGACTCACTGGGGTCTTACCTTTCTCTTCTTCCTTCCCTAAATTTTCTGTCCAATTGACCTAAGTGAGCCACTTTCTAGGTGACTGACATAATTCATTCTATCTAGACATTGATGGAAGAGGCACACTGGGTCATCTAGTTTTTTCTTTTGCCTCTAACATTTATAAACAGCACATTATAGATGTTTTTGATTACTCTCATATTAGTCCTTCATTTTTATCTACCCTGACAATATTCCTATTTTATGATTCTCTTGCTCTTTTGAAGGAAGAACATTTTACCTAAAAGATAAATATTTGTTCAGGGAAAATAGAACAGGCCATTGATTGGAGTGAAATATCACTTTTGTCCCACAAGGAATAGGAACCTGACAATCAAACATGGCTATAAAACTTCAAACTCAGCAGGCTGTAAATCCCTTCCATTAGTCTTTTCTCCTTGAAATTTTTAGAGATAGCTATGATTGTAGCAAGAATGGGAAGATTAGTTGGAGGAAGATCATATTATTTGACATTTGAATCCTGGGTTCATTTTTGGATAAAATTATGAGCTCTTGATTCTGGAGGCCAAAACAGCATAGGGATCTTGCACTGTGGTGTGTGCCTCAGTGCAATTATATTATGGCCTAGATTTCAATGGCTCTGTTCCTCTAGTTGTAAACAAAAACAGGACAAGTGCCCAGCATCTGAATATGCCTGGTAATTGTTCTTCCTAGAGAATGGCAAAGACCAAATATGTTCTTTCATTCACTCTGTATGGATGAAAAACACGAACTAAGTAGTAAAGAAAAGGGGCTTGGGATTCCCTCTGAAACTCTACCTCTTTGACAAGACATTTATTAAGTTTTTGTTATGATCAAGTCAAGTAATGCCAAATCACAAGCATTTATGAAGCACCTCCTGTAAGCCAGTCACAAGGCTGTATGCTAGTCACTGGGGATACAAAGAAAGGCAAAAGGCAGTTCCTGCACTCAAGGAGTTCACAGTATAATGGGAGAGACAACTTGAGACTACCTACGTATAAGAAAGATATATGTAAAAAAATTGAGAAAATCAACAGAGAGAAGACACTTGGGGGCAGCTGGATGGAGCAGTTAGTAGAGCACGAGCCCTGGAGTCAGAAGGACCTGAGTTCAAATCCAGCCTCAGACACTTAACACTTACTAGCCGTGTGACCTTGGGCAAGTCGCTTAACCCCAATTGTCCTGCCTTACTGCCTCCAAAAAAAAAAAAAGGTGGTCCTTGCTCTCATAAAGCTCACAGAATAATGGTGCAAATAGCTTCATACAAACAAGCTATATACAGGATAGACTGGAAATAAACAACAAAACGGAAGGCACTAGCATTAAGGGAGATTGGGAAAGGTTTCCTGTAAAATGTGGGATTTTGCCTGGGACTTGTAAATACAATTGAATGCATCTATCTCTGGGTAAGGTTGTCTTATCCCAAGGGCAAGTGGGTCACAGACAATTTTTCAATGCCTAGGGTGACCTTGTCAGGCTTAGTGGAAATTTGTGTAGATTCACTGAAGCAGCATGGAACAAATTGAAAGGGCATTGAACTAGGAGTAAGGAGATCATGTTTTTAGTCCAAAGTGATCAACTCTGTGTTACTTTTGATAATGGTCTTCATCTCTTGGGGCATGCATCACTTACCTTATCTGTAAAATGAGAAAATGAGACTAGAAGTTACTCTGATATGAGAACAACAGACATCAAAAAGACTCATTTTTTAAAAAATGGTGCCTTGGGGAAAAGTCCTAGTTGTTTCGCCCTTCTTCTGTGATATCTGCAAGCTCGTTCAGACTGCTCTTATAATGTCCTTTAGGCTTAACTATTGAAGGTCAGGGATTTCTTTTACATGGATTTCTTTGCACTAAGGCTACATAACCATTGAACTTTGAATTTAGAGTCAGGAAGACCTAGGTTGAAACCTTGCTTCAGATGCTTACTAGCTGTATGACCTTGGAAAAATCCTTTCTCATCTTTTAACCTCAGTTTTCTAATCTGTAAAACGGGGATAATAAAAATAGTATCTGCCTCATAGGGTTGTTGTGAGGATCAGGTGAGATGATATATGTAAAATTCTTTGCAAGACTGTTAGTGACATCTAAATATCAGAAATTAATATTGCTGGGAGCAGCTAGGTGAATAGAGCACCGGCCGTGGAGTCAGGAGGAACTGAGTTCAAATCTAGCCTCAGACACTTAACACAAAAACTAGCTGTGTGACCTTGGGCAAGTCACTTAACCCCCAACTGCCCTCTAAAAAAAAAGCAAAAAAAAAAGAAATTAATATTGCTGAGTGATAATTCCTGAAGTCAAAGCCCCATCTAGACCCCCTTCTGTACTTACTAATATTTCCAAGCATGGCTCTAACTCTAATAGACATTCGCAGCATTAATTATTCCAGGGCATTCTAATGAAAGGACAAAGCCTTTTAATCAATCTGTCATTAGAAGAGACTTATCTATGCTCCCCTGGAGTTTCCAGTAGATGCAGTAATTTCCCCTACTGGCTTCAGGCTTCTGAAAAGTGTTACTGTAGGTTGAAAGGCTGCACCTGGTACCCTTAAGGTGTTTGGAGTTAAGTGGTCAAGTGATTCCTTCAGAACAAAGTGGGTGCAGGTGAAATAAAATTAAAGGAACATTTCTTCCTAGGGAGATTTGTATGTGACACATGAGAAAAATGATGTTGGCTCTTTCAAAAGAAACTGCAAAGGTTTGTAAGATGCATACAGATGCACTGCCCTGACCTTTCTTTTCTAAACTGGAAAGGAAGAGAGGAGAGATGGGATGCTGAGAAGAGTCACAGTTGGGCTACAGTTCTGCCAGGCTCAAGCAGCTGTTTATCATCATTTTCATTTAGAGTGAAAAGGAACATCTGTATGTGCCATGCTGATTTTTATTTATCCTGGCGAAGGTGCCTACACTTTGGGGAGGAAGCGTGAATAGGTTTATCTGATGGCTCACTGGCTTAGCTAAAAATATACATCTGCCTGGTTTTCCTGACCAAAAACCCCCGAAATGAAACAAAACAAACAGATACAACAGTAATGGACATATGGTTATGTTGATGAAGGGGGGTGATGGTAGAGGAGGGAATATGCAATCTCTTTACAAATGGAGAGCTGGACAAAATTTCTCTCTTTTTTGACAGAATATGAGAGCTGGAACCATGGAGGTCATTTAACTCAACTCTCCCACTTCATGGATTATGAAACAGACTCCCATGAGGTAAAGTGATTTGCATTTTGTGGGGAGTTGAATCACACAATCAAGACTGGGCCCCAGGTCTCCTCACCCCGAGTTCTCTGACCTTTTCACCATAATGGGTTGCTTCTCTACCCTGGAAGGAGACGTAGAAGTTCCAAAGGGTCTTTTAAGTTAAAGAACATGTGAGAGCTAGAAAAGAATAGGGTTGCCTTTGCCTCTATCAAATGCTCTGCGTGAGGTCCCCTGGTAGAAACAATTTCTTTTGTAATTCCTGGAACAGTTTGGAAGACGGAACCCTTCAAAGTAGTATGGGTTTAAAGTCCTTGGAAGTAACATTTCTTTTATAAACTCTTACAGGAAATTACCCTGTCCTGAGTATTAGTGTTTCAGTGTCAATAAGTCAATCAACTAACATTTATTAAGTGCTTACTCTATGTGCTAGGCACCTGCTAAGCATTGGAAGCAGAAATACAAGCAAAAAGAAATGGTCAAGTGCCCCACTTGAATATCTCTTCTAGTCCACTTTCCCTCCTTCCCTCCCTCCAAGGGGACCATTCTTATACATATAGGCAGTCCACCACTGGTACTTTGATAAAGAGGTGGAAGAAGGCTCTTTGCCCTAGGCACTAGCACAAAGAAGGCCCTTAATAAATATTTGACTGACTGACTGAATGACTGGCATAATTCACCCACTGCTATATGAAATTCCCTATCTGTGAATCATTCCTTTGGTCCTTGAAGGTTTTTGGGTCCTGAGACATCCCCTAGGCAAAAACTCCAAGGAGATATTTTTTGGTTATAAATGATCAAGAATGACCTTTTAACATGACAGTTGGCAGAATAAAGAATTAGAGAAATAGGATATAGGAGAGACCCTTTGGGTGGAAAGACACATACCATGAAGGAGAAAGGGAATATTGGAGGGACTGAAAAACCAACCAAACAGAAAATCTCAACTCTTTCAAACCTTATCTCATTCACAGTTTGGTGGGGAATAGAGCCCTTATGTCCTATAGGCTTTTCCTCTAATGCTTTGGTTTCCTTCCTTTCCCAAACCCTGTAGCAAAGCTTTGTAGCTATTCTTTGAAACTTCTGACATCTTTGTATTATTCCAGAACTGCTTTAAACTTTCATACCCTGCTGCTCTATCTTAGCAGTGGTGATACAGCAGAACACAAAGGGGTCTCAGGAAAAGTACTAGTGAGATCATTTCATAGAGTCAAAGAATCCCAGAATCTCAGAGTGGGGGGGCAGTCTTTAGAGGCCATCTCAACCAAACTATACCTGGATAAGAATCCCCTCTAAAGTGACCCTCCAAAGGAGACAGTCAGCCTTCATTTGAAAGCCTTTAGTGAGGTGGAGGCAACTCACCTTCCAAAATAGAATATTCAATTGTTTTGGAGAGTAATCATCTTATAAGAATATGTTAAAAAAACTAGTAACTAAACAACTGCATATATTTTCCCCTAAAAATTCCTATAACCTTCCAAACCCTATTTGCTCAAACTTTGGATTTGTATGTTGATTATTGTGCTTTCCAAGTCTGATGGCATCAACCCATACTTCCAGTCACTTATGTCAGTACCACCTAGAACACAGCTCATCGTTTTTCTGTTTTATCTGCTTCTTTAGAAAGACTTGCATTCCCCATGGCTTCTGCACTTGGTGCTTTTACCTCACCAGGACAGTGTATGCCCAAGTAAGGGTCTTATTAAATTATTGCTCCTAAGGAGACCTGATTATAGAATGCTTTTGTTGTTCAGTTGTTTCAGTCATATCTGACTTCATGGTCCCACTTGGAGTTTTCTCGGCAAGGATACTGGTGTAGTTTGCCATTTCCTTCTCCAGATCATTTTACAGATGAGGAAACTGAACCAAAAAGGATTAAATTACTTGCCCAGGGTCACAAAGCTAGGAAGTCTTTGAGGCCAGATTTGAATTCAAGACAATGAGTGGTTCTGACTCTAGGCCTAGTGCTCTATCCACTGTACCACTTAGTTGCCCTCTGATTGTAGAACCTATAAGGTTACAAATGAAATGGCTCAGGAAACAGTCGTAGACCAATTAATATTTGTGTGATAATGAACATGACAAAATTAAACATTCTGGAAAGAGAGATTTTGGCCAGTGCAAGAATTTTGGGAGTGGCAGCACCCTGTATACCATTAGACTTGCTTCCAGTTCATCCCAGCCCCTATATGTATCATCTGTGGAGAAGGCTCCAATAAACTACCACCCACAGAGCAGGAAAATCAGACTTGCTGAAGCTATTAGGCACCTTTAGGGAAGAAAAAGGAGACAGTCTGTTCTGGGAGATTCGAATAATCACAACAATCTTGACTACTATCTCCTGAGACCCTGATGAGCATAGTGTCAGAACTCTTAACCCATGAGCCTTGGAAATAGTGTTATCTTCTAGGTTACCTGACCTGGTTCTACTCTAGTCCTCAGAGATATCATTGAATGGATAAATCATTGTAGAAAAAGGAACCACCTTCCTCACTAGCACCAGCAACAGCTGCTGGCAGGCTGCTACCAATGGTGTGATAAGCACAGGAGCCCTGTGTAGAATGAGTATGGGGAAGGAGGAATAGGCTAAGCCTTAGCCACTAAGGAGTGGTTGTAGTGTTGGAGGCAATATCCTCCAGACTATTGGTCCTGTTTCTGCTCTGACCCTCATAGCCATCATTCAAGGACATCTTAAGGATAAAGAGCTGGTCATTCCCAACAACAGCCACTCACAAGGCAGGCAAACCAGTCTAGATGAAACTGAAATGTACCTTGAGAGGGAGATGGGTGGCAGCCTGTGCCATGCAAGTTGAACCCCTCCACCTTCACTTTGACTACCAGAACTCCTGGCTCATGGAGTTACCTCAGACCCCTGGCCACAAGAGCCCCAGGAAAAGCAATGTTTAAAGCCCTGTACTTTCATTCATTGCCCTTATTCAGGGAAGCAACCTTTGTGGAGGTGCTGCCTGGTAAATGCCTGAGCAGGTGCTATAGTCACATCTATTGAAGACACAGAAAAGAAAATTCTTGTCGCCGAAGTCCTTAGCATTGTCAAATGATTCACATCAGAAACTGATATAATTTTATCTGGGGAAATATAATTAAAGAAGAGGCATTACTATCTACTTTGCTGCTGGACTGTAAGGACCATAGCACCTTTCATTTAACTTAAACTAGAACCTTCCATATTGTTGTCTCCCCCATTGGAGTGTGAGCTCCACGAGAACAGGAACTAATTTTTGTATTTGCTTAATATAGTGCTTTGCACATACTAAGTGCATAATAAATGTTTTTATTCATTCATTTGAACAAATTGGGCTGGCCTAGGTGATGTAATGCTGGATCCAAAGTCAGGAAGACCTAACTTTAAATTCTTCCTCAGATGCTTACTAGTTGTATGACTAAAGATATCACTTACCATCTAAATCTCAGTTTATCCATGTATAAAATAATTAATAATAATAATAATAATAATAATAATAATAATAGCCCTTACCTCATAGGGTTTTAAGGATCAATGAACTAGTAGTGTATGTATAGCGCTTTGCAAACCTTGAAGTGAAATATAAATGTTAGTTGTATGATTACTGATTATTATGGTTATTATTATGATTGGTGCTAGAAGACATGAATGGGCTTCCTTGGTGTATCAGTTCCTCACTCTCAGATCTGTCTTGTTCACTCCAGCCTTCCAACACAGTGGAAAGTATGGGTCTTCTGAGAAGGACCAGATCATTCAGTTATACTAAAACTTTATTTGGGTCCCAAGGGTAATATCATCGTGTGAAAACTTCCTTGATGTACTACAGTACTCAAGCCCTCACTAGTGTGCTTTCATTTGTATGGATTCAATTGTTTAAAATGATGCTACTTTAACTCTTAAATGTGACCAAATATTTAACAATAAGGTAAACGCAATAATAATAATAATAATAATAATAATAATAATAATATCATAGGTACTCATAAAAGATAAATATAGGAATAATAAATATATAAAAATTCACACATAAAACATTCTTCCATTAATACTCTTAGTATTTCTGGGTAAGAATGGACACACACACACATGAACCTGGCAGGGAAGAATATGAGTGAAGAAAGCCTATATGTTTAGGGTAACTTACAACTCAAAAAGCATAAATTTTGTGGCCTCTTTATATTTGAGGAACTGTCTGTAATGATTCTTTGATTAATGCACTTGTGGTATTGAATGTATGCTTTCTTTGCCAAGTCAAGTTGGTTTATATTGTGCTTGACTAGCAGCACACTGGGGACATGGTCTCAGGCAAATTGATCAATTTGTTGGGTGATTTTCCTGGTTCTCTGCTTTCAAATTGATCTTCTGTTAAGTTAGATATATTCTTCAATTGCAACTCTAGTATATGCATCACTTGTAGCTTTAAGTTTAATAGATTATCTTCTCCATTCACTCTAATAGGCTACAGCTTGTCACATTCCAATGAACAACTATTGTCTCAGAACTGTGAATCAGTTTTAACTTCAGTGACTCCTTCTCTTAGAATTTGGGATACTTATTCTCCAGAGAGATAAACCATCAATGTAGAGCACTCATCAAGCAGAACTTTTTCTAAGAGGTAGACTTAAAGGTTCACCCACTCTCTTATGTAACAGAAAAAAAAATCAGTAATCGATGCCTTGAGTATGTTGCTTTGCATTACTTTATTAACCACATATCAGCTTCAATAATTTTAATAAGATAAAAAGTAATTGTGTTATTTATTATAAGAATATAGTAAGGGTGAAAACCTGTGTATAACTGAAACAGTTATTGAGTCCCAGGGAAATTAGGAATGTGACTATAATAGTGTAATCATATTAATCATCTTTACATCAAAATATACTTGGCAAAAGATGGACCTGACCTATAATGTAAAAGACTTCCAAATGTAAAGAGCTGCCCTGCATATGGAGTCACAGAATAACCTTCTTGAGCCACTGTGCTTGAACCATAGAATAACCAATTCATTTACATAATAGATTAACTAGCATAAACCACACATGAAGCAAAAGAACTATAACTAACTGTGAACTCTGTAGTGTGGCGTTTCAGACCATGCTGGGTAGATTGAAGACTATCGCTGTTGATCCTTTTAATAAAGATTGGTTTCTTTGCCCATAAAATGTTCCCAGTTTACTTCACTTATGTGATGATGATGATGATGATGATGATGATGATGATGATGATGATGATGTCAAAGGGAATGTAGATTAAGTCCTCCATGCCTGGAATTTTCTTCCTCCTCATCTCTGCCTTTTGACTTCTTTGGCTTCCTTTAAGTCTTAGCTAAAATCCCACCTTCTGTAACAATCCCTTCCCTAAACCCCTTAATGCTATTCCTTCTTTCTGATGACTTTCTTCAACTCATCCAGGATATATTTTATTTGTAAGTAGTTGCTTACATGTTTTCTCTTTCATTAGACTCTGAGTTCTTTGAGAGTAGGGACTATCTTTCCCACTTTTATGTATTCCCCACTGAGCATGGTGCCTGGAATATAGTAAGTGCATAATAAATGATCTTATTACTGATTAATGATGATGATTAAGAGGATGACTTCCACATTAACCAGTTTCACGAAACAAAGGGGCACTATATTTCAAGGGGAAGAGTATAAGATTTAATGTCACAGGTACCAGGTTCAGAGCCTGACTCTACTACCCATAATCTATGTGATCTTGGGAATGGACGATCTTGTTTCCTTAGCACGATTTGCAGCTGAAGAGAGAGGAAAACCTCAGAGTTTTATCTATATTGCCTTTTACTACCCTCTCTGTTTCAAGATACCCAGATAGCAGACCTGGACAACTTTGTAGATTCTAGGCTTAAGGAAGCTGCTATTCTCTGAGAAGATGTAATGCTGCCTTAGTGTCTAGTCAAGAGAGAAGACCTGGGAAACTCTGAAGATTGTAGGCTTTAAAGTTTCTCAAAATCCTAGGAATAGCTGAGAA
Organism: Pseudocheirus occidentalis; assembly: GCA_028646575.1. Lineage (NCBI taxonomy): Eukaryota > Metazoa > Chordata > Mammalia > Diprotodontia > Pseudocheiridae > Pseudocheirus > Pseudocheirus occidentalis. Next base: position 80,795,235 of record CM053596.1, on the reverse strand, counting down.
GTAGCTCTCTTCTCAGAAAAACAGATAAAAGGAGAGGCACAGAAGAGGAGCAGTTCTGCTTAGAATGTGACTTGCATTGCAGACCATTCCTGCAGACACCAAGGATAAAAAGGCCTGGATTCCAGATTTATGAGCTACCTCAACCATATAGATTTCCCTATTTAGCTATTTTTTGTAAATTTCAACCCCTTATCCTTTACCCTGTACATTAATGGGAGAGTGATACAAGTTTATGGGTGTACTGTAATGTTTTAACTAGTATTGTTTTATCTTCTGTTATTAAGTGCTTCAGGAAGAGTTAATGGCATTAAATTGGCTGATTTATTTAAGAGAAGCACACTGGTAGGATTTCATGACTTATAGTTGTGAGTAGTAGAGACAAGCGTGTGCTGGAGATAGTTGGTGTGAGCTCTAGAGAGCTGATTGTTAAGTTTTCAGTGTGAGCATTTACTTTTAGAAATGGTTAAATGCTACAAACCAAGACTGAATTTATAGTTATGTTGATTGTCCAGAGACTCAATCTAGACTTAAGAAAGTGATGGAGAAAATATTAATAAGGAAGATTCAAATTTAAAAAAATGTGTCATGTGTACATTTTATTTGTAAAGCCAGTTGTTAAACATTTACCAGCACACATCTATCTAATGATATGCCTCTCCCCTCTCAAGGGTGATCCTAGGTCTCTTAGAGTGTGTGGTGGCATCAAGCTACCCCTTTGGGGAACCACTCCAATCTATCATAGTGGGTATAGGTGAGGGTGAACAAGCAAAATTCCATGTAGAAAGTAGAAATTGGGGGTATTGGTGGTCAGTGTTGGACCTTGAACTGCACAAGGAAAAAGTTTATAACAATTAAAACTATCCTAAGTGGAATGGGCTCCATCAGGAAATAGCATGTGACTTGCATTGCAGACCATTCCCTACAGACACCAAGGATAAAAAGCCCTGGATTCCAGATTTATGAGCTACCTCCTCAGTACTGAACATCTTCATAGGAACATTGGGCAACCGCTTTTTGGGAATGCTTTATCGTGGAATTTTGTTCAAGTATGGATTAAAATAAGAGGCAGCATAGTGTAGTGAATAAAGAACTGACTTCAATTATGAAGACCTGAGTTCAAGACCCTCCTCTTACACATATTTGTGGAGTGACCTGTGGTAGCCTCTTAATAACCCAGGAATCTGTGTATAAAACTGGGAGTTATAAAAGTATTTCTTGTCTGAATTGGTAATCAGAATTTCCTCTGTGGAAGCTCCTTATACCAATGAAATCATGAGGTAGTGTGGTATAGTGAGTGGAGTACCACACATGGAGTCAGAAAGACCTAGATTCAAACCCTGCTCAGACTCCAGCTAGCCATGTGACTCTTGGTAAGTCAGCTTAACCTCTCTTGACCTCAGCTCTTCAATGGCAAAATGGGAGAGTGGTAAGACAGTGACTTCTAAGTTGCCTTCCAGATCCAAGTCTATGAATCTATGAAATCCCAAATCTAGACTTGTCCAGTGCAAAGACTTAGAATAGATGACTTTGAGGACTATTCTTAGATTCTGTAGTTCTTTGAAGTTAATAGTAATATTATACAATATGACAAATTGGGACAATGACTTCCTGAAAAATATACTTTTCTGGTTTCTTTTTCTTCCTTTACCTCCGACCCCCAGTGGAGAGGAGGTGGGAGGGAGAGAAAAGTAAATGCTTATTGATTAAAACATTAAAAACATTAACAAAAATAAATATATGAGACACCCCTTTGCCAGAGTAAAAAAATCTCTTAAAAATTAAAAATTGAGAGTGAAAATTTCAAGAATGCTTATATTTCTAAGCTTTTCTAAAAATTAAATCCACACATATGCAAACATACATTATTCTGACAGTTATTATCTCTTAAAACAAAACAAAAATGAAAACTAGACAACCAATCTACAGTCTACATTTTATTTGAATAAAAGGAATATCAGTAATTAGTTCTTTAGCTTTCTAAGCTTTGACAAACAATATCGTTTTTTACTTTTGCAAGTAAATGAAGAAAAGATTCAACAATTGGGGTGATGATGTTTTCTTGGAGTAAATTTCATCATGGGATATAGAAAGAATATCTTTTCTCTATTTTCCTTCAGAGGTGTGTGGTAAGAGAAGTCTATGGTTAAAAATTTTCTATCATGTAAACATGTTCGTTTATATGTACACAGACATTTTGGAAAAGGGAGAGGATATTCTAGAATTACTGTTTATGTATACAATACACATTATATATACATACAGATGTGTGTGAGTTTATTATAAACTTTAAAAATACAGTAACCACAACAAAAACAATATAAAACAGCAGGTTAAATATTATATAAACTGTGTCACACTTACAAAGCTCAAATCATGGATATCTGACCCTTTTTTTTTTTTAGATCCCTTTGGCAACGAATCAACGAACCCTTCCTAAAATAATGTTTTAAAATCTATAAAATAAAGCACATAGGATCATAAAAATAAATTACATTCAAATACAATTATTAAGATATTTTTTTCAAACAAGTTCACAGATCCCTGGTATGAGCAAATGGATTATTGAACAACAGACATGGAAGAAAATTCATATTTCTCATTTTTATGGCACCATAACATTCCATTCTTTTACAATCTTGCTGAAGAGACACAAAGCAAACAACTATATACAAATCAAGCTATATATAGGATAAATAGGAAATAATTAACAGAGGGGAGGCACTAGAATTAAGAGGGATTGAGAAAGGTTTCCTGTGAAATATTGTAACACCACAAACAAGCAGATTCTCAAAAGAATGCTATTGTGAACAACTTTTAAGGTTCAGATTACACAGTATAGTGAACACTCCATTTATTCCATTACAAATCAAGGCAATCATTCACAACAATTCACAATATAATATTCATAATAAATCAAGGTACAGTACAATATTCACAACACTGCATCTTATCACAGAAAATCACAAAACAGCTTAACATTAGAAGGGTCACACAGTTTTCACTACAGTGGCCACAATATTTCAAACAAGGAACAAAAGAATAATCATCTAGTTTCCCTAAGGGGGCAACCCTCCTCACTTAATCATTCAATCAATTCACAATTCAATAATCAACACTTAATAATTCAATCAATTCACAATACAATAATCAATCTTCCACTCATGGGGCAAATCATACATTAACTTAGTCACTTATCTAACAATTAGTCACTAGAAAATTACACAAACCCTCCACCTCTTGGTGTCCAGCAAACCTCAATTTCATCCAAGGGGAGTCCTTTTCTTCATCTTGACTCAGGGTGGTCTCTCTGATTCCCTGGATCAGCTTCCTGAATCCACAAAACAGTCTCCTGGATTCAGGGGCAGACAGCTGCCAGGTCCTCATCAAGTCCTCAGAGGTAGACAGCTCCCAGGTCCTTGTCCCGTTCTCTGGGCAGTCCCTGGCACATGCTGAAGTTTACAGGGTCTGGCACATCTCAGACCCTTCACCACTTCTGTTGCTGGGAACTCAAGGATCTACCAAGCCACAAACGAATAAAGGCTTATCCTGGTGATGCTTCTTCAGTCCTCCAGCAGTTCAGATGGCCCTAGGACTCAGTAGAAAACTCAGCCTTCCAGGCAGCAGCAACAGCCACTTGGGCCTTCACCAGATTCTGGTCTCAACAAAAACTCCAACTTAGTTCTCAGTCAGCTTCCAGATTCTGGGAGAGAAATTTTCTCTGTCTCTCAAGAAAACTCCAACTCACTTCTTGAGTCCAGCAGCCCAGCTCCCAGATGCTGGGACAGTCCTGCTTCCTCCATCAGGAGCCATCAGAAGGAACATTCCAATTCTGTCTCTCTGTCTCTAGAATTCTTGCACACACACACACACACACATATCTCCTTTCTCAGCCAACCCCCTTCTGCCAAGTCAGCAACAGGGGAGTTCATGCCCTCTCAACAGGAGGCAGAGCTCACACCTTCCATAAGTAACTTCCTAAGTTTCTAAGGGCTAAATATTTGATAAATTGATTACTGTTACAAAAATGAGATTATAAAGGGACCAGAGGGAACAGAGCCAAGATGGCAGAGTAAAAGCTGGGATATACCTGAGCTCTCTCACAATTTCTTTCACATACCTCTAAAAAAAGTGAATCTGAACAAATTTGAGAGTGGCAGAATCCACTGGGTGACAGTGTGGCAGATTTCCAAAGCAGGAGATGTTGGTTGGTTGATGGGAAGACCCTGTTGTGCTGTACTGAGAGAGTGAAGAGCATATAGGTCTACACTGAATCATAGCAAAGAGGGAGCAAGCTCCAATGGGCTGAATCACTGGTGGTAGTGACAATTCTCAAACCTCCCAGGGTAGGAGGTGATCTATCAGAGCTGCATGAGACAGAATGTATAGCTTGTGGCAGTGGCAGTGGCAGCAGCAACTCCTGGGGCTATCAGCCCATAGGCTAAATGTTTGAAAGTCAACTTCTTGAATTTCCAGGAGCCAAGATGGCAAGTAAATGGTAAGTGCTCTCATTCACTCTCAATGACCTTGAAAAATCCATAAAATATTGCCCTAGGAAAAATCCTGCAGTAGGAGAGGTAACAGGGACCAATACAGGATGGGAGGTGTCCCAGGAAGACCTACCTCAGTGGACCAGCAGGTGATCCTGAACCCTAAGGAAGTAGAGCCATCAAGTCCCAACACCAGGACCATGTATACCTTCATGCAGTCCAGGGAATCAGCAGACACCAGTGCAGACTATGACTAGGTCTATTGATGCTATCATATAGCCCTAGGGGAAGATGAGACTTTCAGCAATAAGACCCACCCCCTTCTCCCTTCCTGCCTCACACTGTGAGCTTCAGGGTAACCCTGGGGAAACTCAGAAAGACATCACCTGGTCACAATCCTTGGCACACACCAGCCAGCTCCAGCGCAGCACCAGGTGAGCTGCAGCACTACATAGTTTCTAGATGGCAGAACCAGAGGCCATAGCACACAGCCAGTAACCAGGCCACTAGCTGCCAGCACAATAAATATGGGTCAGAGCTCCCTGTGACCCAGAAGCAGAGATCCACCTTAAAAACCAGGCAATAGGCAATAACAATGTGGAAGTGTAGGGATCAGTGCCAGTCAAATCACCTGTGGTGCTGAGGGTCACAGCTCAGTTGCTAAGCTCACAGGGAGGTTTCTGGAGAAATTACTCACCTGAAGAGTAGTGGCTGAAACAGCTGGCTCGGCTCCTCCTCCACTGATCAATCTCCTCCCCCACTGGTCAGTTCTCCTCCAGTGCATGTGAGAACCATGCTAGATCTAAGGCTATAGGGTATTTAATGAAGGACGCTGCAATGAAATAAAGGCCAACTGCTGTACACCTCTCTCTTGACTCAATCCTTCCTGAGACCACCTAAGGCTGGCCCTTAGGCTACTAAATTAAGTGGACCGCTACATGGAAGAAAACTAGAAAAGCAAAGACCATAGATTCCCACTATGGAGACAGGAATGAGTAAAATATGAACTCAGAAGAGGACGGTATTGACACTATACCCACATCTGAAACCTCAAAAGGGAATATGAATTGGTTTCAAACTCAAAAAGCATTCTTGAAAAGGATCAAGGAGGATTTAAAAAACAAATCAGAGAGGAAAAAGATAAACCAACCAGTTCTTTTAAAAATATAATGGACAGGGGCTGGAGTCAAGATGGAGGCATAGGAGCAGGAAACTCCATGATTCCCCCAATAACCACCTCAAATGCCTATAAAGTATGACTCTAAACAAATGTTAGAGCTACAGAACCCACGAAGTGACAGAGAGAAACGAATCTCCTGCTGAAGGCAGCTGGCAGGCAGACAGGAAGAGTCTATCGTGGCATATTGGGAGCAGAGCCCAGCCCTGCTTGAGCCTGCAGTTTTAGCCCCAGAGTGGCCTGGACCAGACCTGGCTGTAGCATTTGGGAGAGCGGATCACCAGCAGCTATGGTGGTTACCAGAAATATCAACCCATAGATGCCAAAGACAAAGTAAAAGGTCAGGGGGACTCTCCTGGATCTGGGGTGACAGAGTACAGTCCAGCCTATACTCCCGGAGCAAGAGGTAGTGGCCGTGCAGCCACCTCCACATGCGGATTGTAGGGGGGCCAAGTGACAATTCAGAGGCTAAGTGCTCTTGCCTTAACCTCCCTGGGTCCGTATTGTGGTTGTGGGTGGTAGTCCTGAGGTGTGTGACCAGTGAGCCAAAGCTGGTGGGGGCTGTTGAGATGGCAGCCTCCTAAAAAGCTATGGCATCTGCAAAACCCCCAGAAATTTGGTTCAGAGTCCTCCCCTCTGGAAGCAGAGTTCTACTGTGGCAAAGAGCTCAAAATTAAAGTAATTGGCAATATGAGCAAGCAAAGGAAGGAAGGCAAGCACAGCCATTCAACTTTATATTCGTTTTTGGGGACAAAAAGGATCAAAGCATGGAATGGGAGGAACACAACATGATCAGAACTCCTGCACTAAAAGCTTAAAAGAAAAATATAAATGGGTTACAGGCCACAGAGGAGTTCAAGAAGGATTTTGAAAATCAAGTAAGTGGAAGACAAATTGGGAAGAGAAATGAGAATGATGCAAGAAAATCATGAAAAGAGAGTCATCAACCTGACTGAAGAAAATAATACCTTAAAAATAGACTAACTCAAATGGCAAAAGAGGCCCAAAAAGCCAATGAGGAGAAGAATGCTTTAAAAAGGCAAATTTGCCAGGTGGAAAAAGAATTTCAAAAGCTCACTGAAGAGAATAATTCATTCAGAATTAGATTGGAGCAAATGGAAGCAAATGACTTTATGAGAAATCAAGATATTAAACATATCCAGAAAAATGAAAAAAATAGAAGGAAATGTGAATGATCTCATTGGAAAAATTACTGACCTGGAAAATAGGTCCAGGAGAGACGAAGGAATGTATAGCTTGTGGCTAAAACCGAGAATCATGTACCCAGGAAAACTGAGCATATTGTTTCAGGGGAAAATATGGTCATTCAATGAGGTGGAGGACTTTCAAGCATTCTTTTTTTTCTATGACAGCATTTTATTTTTTAAGACTTAACGAATTCAACATGGCAATTCCAGAACTGTTCTACTAGTCTGTGTCTCCTGAATATTCCTCTGTTTTCTTCTGCACATTTTAAAAAAAATGCTTCATTAACACTTAGGCAACTTTCCCTCTTAACTCTAATGTCCTCTGCCCCACAAAAAAGTTATCCCTTGCAACAAATAAACACAGGGACCATGTCTGAAGATGTACGATCCATTCTACATCGCTAATCCATCACCTTTGTGTCAAGAGGTGAGAAACATGATTCCTTTCAAAGTTAAAGTTGATCTTTATTCTTCTAGTTTAGTGTTTTTTTTACTTAATACGCATTTTTAATTTGTTTTTTTTGTTTACATAATTCAATAATTTCAATGATCTTTTTGAGTTACAAATTTTCTCCCCATCTTTACCCTACCCCAACCCCAAAACAGCAATCCCACTGTAAAGTCCATCCCCCAATCTGCTCTCTAAATTTATGGTAGGGCAGGGAGACTCTCCCTTCTCCAGACCTGTATATCTTAATTCCTAGTTGCATGTATTGCAGAGCTTTAAATTCTAGATTCTTTCAGTTGCTCCCTTGTCACCCACCCCCACTGGAAGGACAACCAATTCAATACAGACTGTGCATGTGTAATTACAAAGGACATCTTCAGAGTGTACATATTGTGAAAGTCTGATCATATGTCCCTCCTTCCTATCCTTCCCCTGCCTTGTTCTGTTCTCTACCCTGTCCCTATCCCTTTACTGAAGTGTGTGCTTCCAGCATCCCTCCCCCAGAACCTGCCTTCCCCTCCATCATTCCGCCTCTCATCCCCATGACCCCTATTCTCCTGTGTGGCATGATACCCAGTTTAGAGTTTATGTCATTCCTTCCC
>CM053596.1:80774030-80786813 GCA_028646575.1 Pseudocheirus occidentalis | reverse complement strand
CCAAAATATTTAAAAAACTGTTTAAAAACATGAAACAGCTACATCAGATTAAATGAATAACCAATGTCAATTCCAGGGGAAAGATGGTGAAATACACCTTCCTACATAAAGAGATGAAAAACTAAAGGTGCTAAATGTTGAAAACATTGTCAAATGCAGCATCTGGGATGATTGGGTTTGTTAAACTCTTCTGTGGAGGTGGTCAATGTGTTTTGGTGGAATTACATTTTGAAATAATTATAATGATAAAAAGATACTTCCCCACTCTACCCTTTCATCATCCTTTGCTGGGATCACTATATTATGTATAATTTTATATGAATTATTTGTACAAATTCCATATTTTACTACAAGGCTGTTACCTCCATGAAGAGGTACCATGTCTCATTTCAACTTCAAATCTACTGCATTGCCCAGCACAATGCTCTGGGTATGGCAAATTCTTGATAAATATTTGATGAATTGATTCAAATGAGTTCAGGGGGAAAATTACAGTCATGAATATGAGCCTGTAAAAGTGAGTATTGACCAGGAACTTCATCTATGAAGTTCCATTTCTTCATTGTGAAATTTTCTAAAAGCCATTTATTTGGAAGTCACTTGTTTGATACAGAGGATATGACTGACTAGACTAGGAGTTTGTTTTTAGTCAAATGAAGTTAAGTGACTTGTCCAGGGTCACACAACTAGTAAGTATCTGAGGTTAGATTTTAACTCAGGTTCTTCTGACTCTAGGGCCAGGGTTCTATGCACTGCACCACCTGGCTGGCACCTAGATTAGGAATTTTTAACCATTCTATGTGTCATAGATCCCTTTGGCAGTCTTAGAAAGTCCATGAATCCCTTCCCAGAAGGATGTTTATTAATGCATAAAATAAAATATGTAGCATTACAAATGAAATCATATTCTATTGAAGAACAATTATAAACAATTTTTAAAGCAAAACAAGTTCCCAGATTCTGAGTTAAGAACTTTGAAATCAACACTAGTTGATCCAGTGAGAATGATGACCTATTTGCTCATGTTTATCTCATTAGTGTACTTTTTTGTCCAATTGGTCTAAGAGACATTTTATGTTCTCGATACTTTCTTAAAACCCTTCCTAACTTTAAGACCCTGTGGTCTTCCACTACTTGATGACACACCTGCCCTCCAATAGTGTTTTCCTTGCAAACTCTAAAAGCAAGTGGCATTTATTTCAGAGATAAGGCTTATTGGCTGGTAACGTACATTCATTGGATATTAGGAACAATTGTTCCAGCAAAGAGCTTGCCAGTGTTGGGCAGGCTTGATTAAGTATATTTCTCTAATACTGTAGAGTCCAAATTCCTCTGATATTAGGAAGAAATAGCTTCAAACCTTTTCAGAAAACATTCTTAAAGGCCCTCTGGGGACACAATATCCCTCATGCAGCTTTGCTCCCATATGTATTTGCCCTTTGCTTGGATTTGAAAGTTTTCTCTGTTTAATCCTTATCTCTCATACTTCAACATCGTACTGTTTCTTCCATAGAGTTAGAGGATTTATTAAGAGCCCCAGCACAGAAGTTATAATTCTAGAAAGAATTCTCTAATTCTAGAAAGAGTAAATGCAAAAAAAAAGTTTTCTATACTGTTGAGCACTATGTTAATCTCTTGGAATACAATCCCTAAATGGGACAATCCTGAGCCTCAAGAAGCATATATTCTAATAGGGATAGATGATACATGTAAGGCAATGATGGCTGGTGAAGGGAATATTAGTTGGGGGATCACAGCAATGGTGAGTGGAGCCATAGAGGAGATAATTGGCATCACCTTTCCAGGACCAATGTTAGTATTGGTTTGATTACATTTCTAGAGCTAGAAACAGATGCATGAGTGATATTGGGGGAAAGGGTATATGTATAATATCAGAGTAAGATAATATAATGCCAAACAAAGGCAACTTCCAAGGTTTGGATTACTAGCATAGCAAACTCCATTTATGCAGCAAACATTCACAGAACAGAGAAAGTCAAAATACAGTATAAGTCATTCATTTAGCAAGTAAGCTCTGAGTTCAATCCAGGTAGTACTCCACCCCCTAGACAGTAAATTCATTTAGTCAGTCAAAGTCTCTTTTCAAATGGAGATCACTTTCCAATCATGAGCAAAGTACATTCATTTGGTCAATCACAGAGCACAAAAAGGCCAAAGGTTTCCCACCCCCAGAAACAAAGTAATTACAATACCAAAAAGCACTTTCTCAAAAGGGGCAGGAGAGTACAAAAGGCCATCTTTCCTTAAGCTACAACAAGGTCAAGATATCATCTCATCATTGAAAACCCAAGGAAAGAACCTTCTTTTATCTTTACTCCAGGAAAGCCCTCAGCAATCTCAGTTCCTGGTGAGACAAGGCTCAACAAAGCCATAGCCAGTGTCCTCACCAAGTCTCTCTCTGCCTGTAGAACAGTCCCAGAACCCCTGAAAATATCAGCAAGGCCTTCTTCCAGGATTTCTGTGAACATACCACTAGAAAATCCTCTTTCAAGGCTTCTGAACCAACAGCCAGGTCCCAGGACCTCTACAACGGCAGCACTGTCCTTCACCATTAGGCGAATCTGGCATAACAACATCAAAACAGACAGAAAAAATGCTGGCATCACAGCCATACCTCCTCAGTTCTTAGCAGCTCCAAGTGGCAGTCCTCAAAAGTCCTGGGCAGCTCCAATGGGCTCTCAGCAGTCTTTCTCTCAGAAACTCAGGCTCCATGATACTGGATACTGCTCTCTCAAAAGTCCCTTTGGCCTCCTCTTGGCTTGGGCCTTTCTCCTACTTCATGGGTCCTTCCAGTTCAGCCTTCTTTCTTAGGGTCAACAAGTCCATCCCACAAGTGGGATTCACAAGCTCTGAATTTTAATACTCAACCCCAAAATCCAAGCCAATTCAGGGGCATCTCCAAATTCCATTACTATTACAGATGACCAGGGTGAAAGGTAACTTATCAAAGGCATCAGTCAAATACAATGAACCATGTGATATATTTACTAAAAAATACATCATGGACCTCATGGTGGGATGTCTAAGGCTGACAGGTTAAGTCCTTCCATGCAGGACCTCTTATCCTGAGGGTACAGCTTTGTAGTTTACTACAAAAGTCACAGATTCTTATACCACTTTTTAGAGTTTGAAGGAATGTCAAAGATTATCTGGTTGGATCTTGTGACATTACAGGTAAGTCTTATGTGTGTGGAAGAGGAGTGAATTGTCTCATGTCATATAGCCAGTTATCATTTTTTTGCTGAGAGGTGAATCTTAGTCTTATGACTTCAAATCCAAACGTTGTGACCTTTCCATTATACTGTAATCCTTCCCTTTCTTTCTTCACTGTTCTAACGGGTTTCCTTAGCAGAAATGCTGGTGATGCTCAAAACCCTACTGCAGATAGCATAGACATCTGAATCATTTTTCCTTTTCTTTTGGGTGTGTCTCCTTTTCCACACATGGTGATATATTAGAATAGAGAAGATGGCCTCTATAGTTTTAACTTATTTTGCTTGTGTAAGAAAATTATATAGCAAGTCATTTTGAAATGAGAGGGATGTGTGATACAACACAGGCTGAGCACACTGGACAGGCTACAGAAGAGTGCTCAGCTACAGCCCAACCATCCATCATGTTAATGCCTTCAGTACCAAGAGGTAACATGGCTCACTCAGCTAAGAAATGGAGTGGAAACTCCTGGGCTGTGAGGTGCCTGCTGCTCACCACCTGCTATGTGACCTTCCTCACATTGGCTACCCTTTCTATGTTTGGGATCCTTCAGCTGTCAGGGGAAAAAATCCACTTCTTTCTTTCTTTTTCTTTCTTTCTTTCTTTCTTTTTTTCTTTTTCTTTCTTTCTTTCTTTCTTTTTTTCTTTCTTTCTTTTTCTTTCTTTCTTTCTTTCTTTTTTTCTTTCTTTCTTTCTTTCTTTCTTTCTTTCTTTCTTTCTTTCTTTCTTTCTTTCTTTCTTTCTTTCTTTCTTTCTTATTTTTCATCTCTTAATAGTCATTTACCTTATCTAGGGAAAGCAGGTCAATGATAGATGTAATAAAATATCTCTGTAAAAATAAGGCATCACAAAAAGGAAATTGGGAAAAACATCAGTAAATAATGACTAATGACTGAAAAAGGAGGAGACCAATTTAAAGTCTATTAATTCAAGAAGGAGCTAGGTGGTATTTAGACAAAGGGTGAGAAGTTAGAGGGTGAGAGAAGGAGGTGTGGGATCAGAGTCAAGAGTCTTCTGCCTCATGTAAAGACTAGAGTCAGCCAGGATGGGATCTCTCTTTTTGCTGGGCAAAAGAAGGTAATATGAAGAGAGTTAAATAGCCAAGAAGAAGAAATATGTTGTGCCCTAGATTCACATATAAAGGGCAGAAATGTAGAGAACATGTGTGGCTAGGTTCCACATATGGAGGGGTTGCACCCAGAGTGGAGCTACTGATGCTTTTTGGCAGTATATTTTGCCAAGTCCTGCTCTTCTCTGTTCTCATAGACTCCAGAGTATGTTGGATAGCCAGACACATAGTTTCCATCTGAAGCTGCTTGACTGAATTTAAAATCTTTTCTAGTCACTGTGCTGCTCATCACATATGGCCTCTACTGGACTTTGTATGCTCTGCTCCTTCCCTCTTCTAACTCAGCCAAAATCATTGACTTTCTAAAGAATGAGCTCTGTCACATTTATTCAGCTTTAAATCCTTTGCTTTTTTCCCAGCTCTTTTTGAAAAGTAAGAAATCCCTGCTTAAAACCAGCAAAAAGCTTCCTTCATTCTCCTGATTCTTCTATCTTGTTTCCTCAACAATCCTCTTATCTCTCCAACAAGAGATTCCTAGCCCAGTTGCCAAATTGTTTAAGGTCAGAGATCTCCTTCCTAAGCTAAGATGCTCAAGTTTCTTCTTTTCTTTTGACTTTTCATCGTGATTCAGGGATTTGGAACCTCAATAGAGACTTTATCTTAACTTATGCTAAACATCTCATATCCCCGATGATTTTAATTTCCAAAGTATAGAACACCAACTAAGGAGTGGTAATTTGTAAAATAACTACCAAATAATCTTCAAGTTCCATAGTTTTTAAAGCACTGGTCTATTCCATTCTCTCATATAGATGAGCGTGTATGTGTGTGTGTGTGTGTGTGTGTGTGTGTGTGTATGTGTGTATAAATTAAAGAGACAATGTTAAAAACAGGGGACAAAGTTAGTGTCTCTTCTATCCTCTCAGGCCGAGTGCTAGACTTTCAGATATAGATGTGGCTAGTCCAAAGCCTCAGAGGGCAGCACATATACTGATGTAAGTTCTGTAAAATGTTTTACTCACCACAACCCTGTGAAATAGTTCATTCAAGCTCAACTAGTCCCATTCTCAGATGAGGAAACCCAGAGAAACTGATAAATTTACCCAGAATCACTCACACAGCTTATGGATGTGAGTTGGGACTTGGATTCAGACTTTATGCCTTTGAGAACAGTGCTTTTCCAACATCAGAACCTCTCATCCTGTTTCTGTCCTCTGATCTTTCTTCATGTACTTATTTGACTGATGTTTGCGAGTCTTATTTTTTTTTACTCACCCTCATGATATACTCAGAAATTTTCTATTTTTCTTCCTTTTCTTGAAGGCAGTGACAATGGTAAGAACTGATTAAATCCCTACTGTGCAACAATCCCTAATGTGCAATGCACTTACTAATCTCATTTGACCTCACAACAACTCTGGGAGTCAGATGTTGTAATTATCTCCATTTTAGAGTTTATAAACTGAGACAGGTAGAGGTTAAATAACTTGACCAGGGACACATAGCTGCCTGTTTCTTGGGAAGAACACATAGCCATGTATCCTGACAAGTAGGTATCATTGTGCTGAGAAAAGGCAAATCCTTATCAGATCTTTATTAATAACTAGGTGCTATGTTGCAAAGGAGACAATATGGCATAGTGTATAGAGAGCTGACCTCAAAGACCTAGGTTCACCTCCCATCTCTGAACATGTTAGCTATGTGACCTTGAGCAAGTAACCTAACCTGTTAATATCTCAGGTAATTCTATAAGACTAAGTTTTTGAACAGTTGTTGATCTGCATTGGTACAAAGGATTTCCTTACTAGGGGTTCTGTAAACAGGTCATACCATTGTAACCCCCTGCCCAGTATAATACATATATGTATAGATACACAAAAATTTATACATATGCATATATGTCTATGTTTACATATATAAAACTCTCCCTAGACTGGACGCATCCATGGATTAATAAATTGTTTCTTTTATATATATGGCCAAGGGACCAATGTTTACATATTCTTTGATGTCAGCTGCCTCCAAAGGCTGGTCCTCTCAAGCTGATTACACGCTTCTTCATAGTTTGTTGTGGTGCTATAGGAAAATTCTTTAATAACTACTTGATAGATAGTGATTACATTCTGGTCCCTCTATTACCATATCAATTGAGGTAGAGGGAGAAATTCCCTTCCTTATACTGATTATATTCTGGGCTTTCTATATTAATTGAAATGAGAAGGGAACAACTCATTATACAAATGCACAGTAAACAGTGTATGTGTATGTGTACATATATGTATATATACACATGTGAACACAAATACACATAAACACGTATGTATATCTGTTTATATGTATATGCAGATGTGTCCAGAGGCAGGTAGGTGATACAGTGGATAGAGGAGTTGGAAGAGCTGAATTTAAATTCAGCCTCAAACACTTACTAACAGTGTGAATGGGGACAAATCACTTAAATTACATTTGCCACAGTTTCCTCAACTGTAAAATGGACATAATAATATCACTTACTTCTCAGGATTATTGTAAGGAAGAAATGAGATAATAATTGTGAAGTGCTTAGCACAGTGCTTGGCCTACCAAGCATTATGTAAATGTTAGCTATTATTATTATTATCATCATTATTATTATTACATTTTTATAATATTGGAGTCACACTGTATATGGTATTTGTTGAATCAATAGTACACATGCTGGGCAATTGAACTTACACTTTGTGAATATACTCATTATTGAGCTAAGCATTCCCCAATAATTTATGTGCTGATAAGCCTTATGAAATAACTCTCTTTATAACAAAATTTGTGTGGGTATTTTATGGGATTGAATTTTGCAGGGGCACTCTGGCTAAGACTTAAAAAGCCCCAGGAGTCCTGGCCCCTGCAAATTTGAGATGGAAGCAGGCTCAACAGCTAGTAGAAGCTGGGAATCTTCCTTTTGCTAGCAGGCTATGTAACATTCTTTCCACCCCTCCAAAGTGTAAGGTACTAAGGTTAAGCAAGGTCTTTTTCACTTTTCTTTGTTGGCAAGCCCTGCCTGCTTGGGGTGATTTCAGTCTCCTCAAAAACATACCTCTTCCACTGCTCTCTGAAGCTTGAAGTTCCTTTACTAGGAGACAGTCTTCTATTCCATATTTAGAATGGAAGACTGAAATTGCAAATCTTTCTGAGAAAAAATGCATTAGGACTTAGAACCACAATAATTTTAGATCTTTGTTGAGAAATGTCTTTCATAGGAAAAATGGCAAAGGAGAGTGTACAGAAGTATTTAGTCAAACAGGAAGGATTAGGGAAGGGAAATCATGGACTGTGGAGAGGATGAGACCAGAAGACAGAAAAAAACAAAGGCTTACTTCTCATGGAAGTAAGGGCTCATGGAACCTCCTTCCTTTCTCATCTTTCTTATGGCATTAGATTCACCAATGATGACTTATCAGCTCTCAATTTCATCAGAAATGACTCTCTTAAATTTCAAATAGTGAATTATGAATGCTTGTATTTACTTACAGGCTTCATTTGTTTCTCATTCAGTAGAATAGAGACTCTTTGATATTTCATTGTTTTCTTTGTATGCGTGTCAGTGCCCAGGAATGCTTTGCAAGAAGTAAATCCTTAATAAATATTGTACAGAAATAAACCATTATTACTGCCAGAAGAATATGAAAAACAACAAAAAAGAATAATTTAAAAGAAGGAAAGTTTTCTATCCTCCATATGCATTATTAGTCATTATCTTAATGGTATTATTACTTCTATTAAAGATAAGATATTGAATGCACCAAAGCAAGGAGAAATATTTTTTTGGTTTCCACAGTAACTTCAACCTGTATTTCTTGGTGGGTATAAATACTATGTACTTTTTACTATGTAAAATATTTTTTTAGTTATTCCAGATATAGAAAAGACTAAAATTATGCTAATTCAATATTAAGATTATTATCATGATTAGAAAAAGAAATAATTTTCCCTAATGCCTGGGTATCTTTATTTGAATAAGTGACTCATATAACTCCATTGTCAAAGCTGCAAAACAAAACAAGATTCTTTCATTAGTGCAATGTCATCTTGTGTTTAAAATGGCCAGCTTTACATCTATAGTAACTATTAAAATTCTAGCAACAATCCTATTACCAAAAAGAAATATTTTTAATTTTTAATTCTCAAAATTGTAATAAAAAAGGAAACGTGATCCTTAGCCTTCTAGACTTAAAGGCTTTTTTAGATACTTGAATAGATCTATAATTTCATGCATGTGTATACTTCCTTTAATGGTGCAAATAGCAGCCTGTCAATGCCTGTTTGTGTCTTTTTGTCCTGCAGGAATCTTGTCTTCCATGAATGCTAGTGATGTTTTTCTGTATCTTACATTTTGAGGGTAGCAGAAGAGCAAAATTGCTATTCCCCTTTATCTTTTGCCATATCACTAGTCCATCTCTTTTTCCAGTTGTACCTCTAATGCCATTCATTGGGCAGAAATTATCATTGGAAATCTATTGAGGCACATTTTTAACCCAATAAAGGTCTCTTTATTGCTCTTTGGGTCACCCACTATTTTAATTCCTTGGAAATAATGGTACTTCACAATTTGCAGTTAGACAGCATTGAAAAGAGTATAGTGCCATCAGCACAATTTCATCCACTAACAGCAACATCTGGAGGACATCATCTCAGTAAAAAAGCATTACTCCTATTTGGACTTCGATCAAAATCTTCCACATACCAGTGGTGAACACCTATGCCAAATATCTCTAACTCTGCTTCATGATTTACTTGATGCTAATTATCAGAAAGTCTCTGAAAAAATTGTGACTGTGTTTGCGTTTATCAAGAAATCTTGCATTGTCTTGTAGCATCTTAATGTAAGTATGAGAGAATACACTGCTGGAGAAGAGCTCTTAAGGTGTCATTCAGACCTACTGAATCAAAAGCTGTTTGGTAATTACTAAATGATAAACACAATGGATTATTGCATTTTGTTCTCTTTGCCTTTCAGTCAACTATGTGACCTAGAAGATATGGTCTATTACAGAGAATCATTTGTGAAAGACTGCCTGATCCTTTTCAAATTTTCATCAAGGATACTGATAATAAACTATACCATTCTATACTACATTACACTACACTACACTACACTACACTATACTATACTATATCATACTATGCTATCCTGTGCCATATCATGTTGTGCTGTGCCATAGTGTACCATGCTATACCATGCCATGCCATGCTATGCCATGCCATGCCCTACTGTGCCATACTGGACTATACTATGCTCTGTAACAGCAATGGGAACTTGAAGATCTGCCCCTTAATAGGCTTGGGTAAATTTGAAGACATTTCTTGATTTGAAAATATACTCTGCCCCCCTAATAGGTTACATGTAATCACATGGAGCTTGTGATGGGAAGAGTTTGTTGAAGGGTGAAGCTGAGTCACCGGAAGCTGGGAGTCAGAGCTAGAGAGACAGTGGGAAAGAGAGGAGCTCAGGCAAGGAGATAGAAAGGCTTATGAGCAAATATTGATCTTATATTTGTTTTTGGGAAGGCTAAAGGATGCTGTGACTCTCTATCTTGTTATGCCTTTTTAACTTCATTACTGCTATGATAGAATTAGCTTTCTGGTTTGGGGATTCTGTTTTCTGGTGTCTAAGTAAATGCTTTTGTTTTGTCCTCTATATGGAGAATCTGTTATATTTTGTGATCAAGCAATATATGGGACTATTTATAGTCCTGGTCAGTGCTATACATATTGCTCTGGCTCTACATATATATACCTATTGTTATTATTCAGTCATACTCTTTGTGACCCCATTTCTTTGGTTTTCTTGGCAAAGATACTGGCATAGTTTGCCATTTCCTTCTTTAGCTCATTTTACAGATGAAGAACTAAGGTAAATAGAGTTGTGACTTTTCCAGGGTCACACAGATAATAAGTATTTGAGACTGGATTTGAACTCATGAAGCTGTCTTCCTGATTTCAAGCCCAGTGCTTTATCCATTGTACCACCTGGCTGCCCCACATATACTTATATCTGTGCTAAAATTATAGTTATGTACATGTAGATTAATATCATAAAGATTTTATTAGTAGGCATATCCATCATTAGTTAGTGATAGTTTTTCTTTTTGTTTTTATAAGTTTTTAGTGATATTTTTGATTCTTACATCATTATAGTTACCCCAAATATCTCTCCCACTTCTCCTAGAGAGCCATCCCTTATGTCAATAAATAGTGTTTGTTTAAAGAGGAAAAAAATCAGCACAGTTGGTCAATATATTGAAAAAATCTGAAAACATGCAATGTTTAACATCTGTTAATTTCCCACCTCCATGAAGAGTGAGTTGGGGGTGTCTTCTTTTATTTCTTCATTCAAGTACTGCTTAGTCTTCATAATTCTGTTAAACTCACTTTTGCCTTTTTCAAGCATATTTATTTTTTCCATTTATATTATTGTAGTTACTCGTATAGTTTTCTTGACTCTGCTTACCTTAGTCTGTACATATGCATATATGTATACATATACTTTTATGCATACATACATATATATGCACATACACATATAAATATACATATATTTCCATGCTTTTCTATGTGAATCATAAACATATTTTTAAAGCAAAAGAGATCAGTAAATATTTATTTTTTAAATACCACCAATAAATAGATCTTGAATAGGAAAAAGGCATTCAAAACAAAATATACATTTGCAAAAAATGTGTAATTTTATTTAATCAGTTTTGATATTCTAGGTCCTAGAGGAAAAGAGCATCACTCAGATCCTGTGTCCAATGGCCTTGGCAGGAAGATTGCTTCTGAACTTGGCTCGAACCATTCCACTATTTCGATGGGCCCGAGTAACTTTCCCCCAGATAACTCTTGTTCTGTTTGGTTTCCCACCAGGAGTTACTGTGTTGTTTTTGGCTTTGTATGCATAAGCACATCTCTTTCCCAAATAAGATTCAGTTTCATCCTGTGCATAGATGCCTTCAATTTTCAAAAGAGCTGTATGTTCCTTCTGGTTTCATAGGCCTCGTATGTAGCCAGCAAAAATGGCCTTGGACCACAGTCTTGCAGACATTTTGCTGTGCTAGAAGCCCCATTTCCAGCAGGCCTCCTGAGCTCCAAGATGGAGGAAAAAGGAAGTACTAAACATAATTTCTTATTGAACAGTACCATGTTCATACATGTTCATAAACATACATGTACCACAGTTTGTTTAGCTATTTCTCAATGGATAGACATTTAATTTCAATTCTTAGCTATCATAAAAAGTGCTGCTATAGATATTTTGGAGTATATGGAGACTTTCTTCTTATTGCTGACTTTTTGAGGCTATAAACACAGTAATGGAGTCCTTGGTTCAAAGGGTATAGACATTTTAATCACTTTACTTGCATAATTCCAAATTTCTTTCCATAGTTGTACCATTTCATCTAGTATGTGAACAATGTGTCACTGCACCTACCCTTTCACAGCCTCTACAACATTCAGCGTTGTCATTTTGGAGTCATTTTTTCCAATTTTCAGGACATGAGGTGAAACCTCAAAGTTGTTTTAACATATAATTCTCTTTTTAGTAATGATTTAGAGCATTCTTCCACATGGTTGTAAATACTATATATTGGGGAATGAGAGAAATTTAACATGAAGATTATTTTTCTCATTTAACCATTTCCCTTCTTGTCCTAACTCCTTTAATTTTGTCTGTGCAGACTGGCTTTGGTTTCAAGTATTTAGTTATCTATTTCATCTTTTATAACAGCATCTATTTCTTGTTTGGTTAAGACTATTTCTCCTGCCCAAAGCTGTGGGAGGCATATGATTTATTTTTCTTCTATTTTTAACTTTTGTTTATTTTTTGGTTTACATCATTGATTTCCATAAGATTTTGAGTTACAAATTTTCTCCCCAGCTTTCCCCTAACCACCACCCCAAAATAGCCATCCCACTGTATACCCCCTCCCTCAATCTGCTCTGTCTTATATCCTCCCCCATCACCTCTCTGACTTTCTAATAGGGTAAGATGGATCTCCCTATCCCAGTACCTATATATCTTATTTCCCAGTTGCATGTAAATAATAATAATAATATATATATATATAATATATGTATGTATATATTTAACATTTGATTTTAGAACTTTAAATTCTGGATTCTTTCCATTTCTCCTTTGTCACCCACCCCCAATGAAAGTCAGGTAATTCAATACAGGCTGTACATGTGTAGTTACACAGAGCATCTCCACAATGAACATATTGTGTAACACTGACTATATTTCTCTCCTTCCTATTCCCCCCACCTTGTTCTGTTCTCTACTTTGTCCCTGTTCCTTTACCGAAGTATGTGCTTCTAACATCCCTCCCCACCCACACACTGCCCTACCCTCCATCCTCCCCCCTCTCATCACCATTCCCCCTAATCTCCTGTAGGGCAAGATACCCACTTTAGAGTGTATGTCATTCCTTCCCTAATCCAAATTC
>CM053596.1:80748654-80764718 GCA_028646575.1 Pseudocheirus occidentalis | reverse complement strand
CTGAGCATGTGTGTATATGTGTATATAGAGGGTATAGGATGAATTGAATGTGAAGGGATGATACTTTAAAAGGTGAAATTCTGAGGAGGGAGAGGACTAGAATGAGAGGAGACAGGGAGCGACAAAATAGGATTAATCATCCCATAGAGAAGAGGCAAGGGATAACTATTACAATTTTACTTTCAATTACTCTCATTGAATTTGGCTTAGAGAAGAAATGGCATAAAATCTAAACTGGGCATCATGCCACACAGGAGAGTAGGGGGCATGGGGATTAGAGGGGGGATGACAGAGGGGAGTGCAGGGTCTGGGGGAGGGATGCTGGAAGCACACACCAGTAAAGGGACAGAAATAGGGTAGAGAACAGAACAAGGGGGATAGGAAGGAGAGACAGATGATCACTATCATAATATGTCCACTATGAAGATGTCCTGTATAATCACACGTCCACAGCCTGTATTGAACTGATTGTCCTTCCAGTGGGGGTGGGTGACAAGGGAGGAATGGAAAGAATCTAGAATTTAAAGTTCTGCAATACCTGCAACTAGGAATTAAGATATACAGGGGCTGGGATAGGGAGACCCTCCTTGCCCTACCAGAAAATAAGAGAGCAGAGCAGGGGAGGGGCTTTACAGTGGGACTGCTGTTTTAGGATTGGGGCAGGGGCAAGACTTGGAGAAAACTTGTAATTCAAAAATGTAATGAAAATGAATAATGTAAATAAGAAAACAAATAAAAAATAAATTAGAAAAAAAAGACAAGATTACATAGGAATTGTCAGGGAGTTTGCAGCAATGGTTCAAATAAGGGGGAGAAAAAAAGTTGCAGTTTCTCAGATGCAAGGAACCATTGAGTCAATGACAATTTCTTCCCCACAATATTTCCACTCCAGATAGCTTTCTTTTATGGCCATAGTATGCTAATCATACTTACTCCTCAGTCATATGATCATAAAATCACAAATAGAAAATGTAAGGCACGTTAGATATCATCTAATCCAGTCATCTCATAAATGAAGCTTGGAGAGGTAAAATACTTGTTCAAAGTTACTACAGGTCTAAAGTGATAGAGGTAGGGTTTGAAACTCAAGTCCTCTTATGCCAGATTCAGTGTTCTTTTAAACCTGGGGGAAACTTTTATGAAATGGTCCTTACCCTTAGGTTTAATTTCTTCATAAGTGCTACAAAATGGCTATTAGACTAATGTACCATCTCCATTCTTACCTCCCCACAATTATACCGGAGCCACTGTTTAGAGTACAATGAAGAAAGTCGTTATGCTAACATCGAGTTATTGCTATAGATACGAAGCAC
Source organism: Pseudocheirus occidentalis (assembly GCA_028646575.1). Taxonomy (NCBI): domain Eukaryota; kingdom Metazoa; phylum Chordata; class Mammalia; order Diprotodontia; family Pseudocheiridae; genus Pseudocheirus; species Pseudocheirus occidentalis. The sequence goes on along the minus strand of CM053596.1, from coordinate 80,763,405 downwards.
ATTCCTTTTTAATTATTCTACATCTGTTCCAGAGATGTGCAACTTCCAACTATGTAATTGGATTTTAAGTGCTTTTTCATTACTATAAATAAAGTGCTACATGCAATTATGTTGAAGGATCTACAGTATAAGAGCAAGCCACAGCCCACAAGATAGGGGCCTTAGAGCATATGGGAAATGTTCCTGTTAACAGTTTAATGCCCCATAAATTAAAAAGAACACTTTACTAGTTGCATTGGATAATGGGCTGATTATTTTGAAAGCATCCAGATTTACCCATAATCATCTCGAGGAGACTCTTTTGATTTCCCATCTTCAATCAGACAGTGTTGCAGTCTAAAAGAACTGTTAAAGGCAAAAAGGGGAGACCCTAGCAAAATTGATATTTGAGATACTGATTAGAGTATTAAATATGGACTGATCTACTTTAGTTAACTCACGCAAAAGGCCATTCCCAGATCAAAACTGGATATATTTAATTTAATAAAAGTAATAGTTTCTATTTTTATTGCTTTTTAGAATTTATGAAATCATTTGCTTATAAGTCTCTATAGTTGGTAGTGCAATAACAATATCAACATTTTTATGAGGGAAACTGAGACTCAGTTTCCCAGAGGCAGAGTATCAGACTCAGATCTCCTAACTCCAAGACTTTAGCCTCTTCTCCTATGTCGTGGTACCTGTCCTGTGAAAATCTAAAGTGCCATTTAATTTTTTAAGTTGCAGCAGCAGTATCATTAGTATCTGTTCCCATTTGTCAAGATAGGAAAGTAATGACAGTAATATTTTAAAAGCACTTTAAACTTTACAAAGTACCTTACATATATTATCTCATTTGATTCCCGTAGCAGCTCTCAAAAGTGGGGGCTATTATCATCTTCATTTTACAGATGAGGAAACTGAGGCAGTGAAGTTAAGTAACTTACCTGATTATACAGGTAATAAGTGTCTGGCACAGGTCATGCTGCCTTCAAGTCTAGTATTCTATTCGTTGTATCACCTAGCTCTATCGTGACCTCCATAAACAATTTTTTGATGATTATAATCTTTAACATTCTCCTGATAAGGAATGAAAGCAAGCAATAATGCAGGTTATGTATGCAAATGTATCAGTGGTGGTGCTGATTACTATGTGTAAACAAAACAAAGGCAAAATAAGTGTGATGTCCCTGTGTAACTTTAAATTTAGAAATAGAATCAGGAAGGAGTCTTAGGGGTCATATGAACATTGTATGGCATGGTTTTGAATTTCCTCATCACCAGTCAACCAACAAGCATTTATTAAGTTCCTATGATGTGCCAGACATTGTAGCAAGAAGTGGGGAATATAAAAACCAAATATGAAATATCTCCTTTGGGAAGAAGATCATAGTCTAATAGGAGAGACAATTTATACATAGGAGAGACAATTTATACATACATACATATGTATATATATATATATACATATATATATTTATGCCTGAAAAGGGAAAAATACTTGCTCAAAGTTACTCATGTTCTAGGATATAATAATATGATGTATTATATTATTAGTAATATGCAACATATATTAATATATAAATTACCATATAATTATATATAAATTGTCTCTCCTGTTAGACTATTACTTTGCATGTATATGCAAATGTGTATTTATATATGACAACATATAAATATATGTATTTTTTTCATATATATGTAAAATAAATACAGAGTGGTTTTGGAAGGAAGAGCATTAGCAGCTGGGTGGATTAGGAAAGGTTACTTGTAGAAAGTGGCACTTAATTACTTGTGTCATCTTTCTCTTGATGTGTTCTATTTTATTAATGTCGTCTCAAAACTGCTACCCAGAACTGAATACAACATTCCCAATGGAACCTGACAAATCAAAGTAGAAATGTTCTCTTACCTCTTCTGTTCTAGACGTTATACTTCTACCAATCATCTTCTATTTGCATTTCCTTTTTGGGGTACCATGTTACATTATTGGTGAATATCAGGCTAAAATTTTACTAATTTCTTTCACACATTGATTGTTGATTCTCTTGTTCCATTATCCTCCAGACTCATATAGTTATTTTAATTAACCTAAGTACAGTATGACTTCATATTTTCCATATTAAAACTTTCCTTTATTAGATCTAGTATATCAAAAATATCTATAATCTTGTCACCCATTGTATTAGCTATTTTCCTGTTTCATACCATCTGCAGATTGTAGGTACAATGCCTATAATTATAAATTACATTTACATGATGCTTTAAGGTTTGCAAAGCACAACAACAATTTAAAGTTTCTATCCATGGTGGTAGAAATTCCAAGTTAACAAGCTCTAACCTATCTAATTGGTCACCAGTCATGTCCATCACCCCATGCAAACTCATTAAACATCTTGTGACAGGTGGTATAGTAGAAAGTGTTGCATTTTGAGTTTGGAGAACCTGGCTTCCAGGCCTGGTTTTGCTACTTGTGCATAAGTCACTTCATTTTCCTGGGTTTTGTTGTCTTTTGATATAAAAACAAATAGACTTTGCTTGAAGATCCCTAATGTCCATTTCAACCCTAGATGTTGAGGGCTAATTTCCCTTTAATACCTATATGACCTTCGATAAGTCACTGAGCCACTGTATACCTTAGTTTCCTCATTTGTAATATGAGGAAGTTGGATTACATAGCTTCTGAGGTACCTCCTAGTTTTATTCCTATTCTCCCATAATCTTTATAACCAGTTTGCATTGGATTCACATTTAGCCTTTTGTCCATTTGAACTATTCCACAATATTTCCAGTTAGTAAATACTGTAGATAGCCAAATGTCTCTACTTGGTGTAACTTCCTTTCCTCCTCTGAGCAGCTCAGAGTAGCTAGAGGGAGCAGTAGATAGGGTCAGTGACTCACTATTGAGGCTACATCCCTCTTACCTGTCCTTTCTTAATGTCATTATTATCTCATCAGAAGCTCCTGATTACTTCAGAGAAATATAGATAGTAGAGAATTAAATTCTACACACAATTAAAGAAGGAAGGTCATCTGCAAGGTTGTTCTTCATAATGGTGACCCAATTCATCCTTCATTTTCAAAGAGGACCAATGAGATCATGGGATGATGTCTTGACTTAAGTGTGAACTAGATTTAAGTGAGATATAGTTGTGCAAAGTTGTCAGCCTCACTCTTTCTTTCAGGGTCATCTTGGTCCAGAAGCAAGACAAAACTCAAGATGACTAGGATCTCCTGTGGATGACCTTGGTATCTTCAATGTCTGATCAAGCTCTAAGTGCTCACTTCAGATCCCTTCATTGCCATTGGAACAAATTGTTCTCATCTGCCTTTATGTGCTTGGCATAGATATCTCTCTAATTTACCAACAGAATTGAGGCATGTTAGTTACTCTCAAACTGGTTACCAATATGGTTTTGTTGGGTTGTGGCCACTGAGCATGCTACACAAGTGAGAACTAGGGGATAGGTAGATGCCAAAGTTCCTAGTCCTCCCTGACCTACTTATACACCCCTAGTGACATTAGTTGTTAATGATTCCAACTGTGACATGCCTGATTTTCATTACTGTTATTTCTACAAATGAAGGATTGACAGCTTGGGATGCTTCTTTAAATAAAGGTAGGTAGAAGTAAGTAAGAAGAGCATTTGAATTATGGGAATTGGTTTGTGCAAAAGCATGGAAATGAGGAATGAAAAAGCATATGTGAGAAATGGCAAGTAGGCTAATGTGACTGAATTTTCTAAAATGTGTTTAAGAAAATCATTTGCACTGATTTGTGGGGAGATCCAAGCTTCCTCAAGTCTAACAAGATAGAAATCATTTGAAGAGAAGAAGTGTTAGTAGGAACATGGAATAAGGCCAGAAGCCTTATCCTCTTTTATTATAGACCTTCAAGAGGACAGAAAAGCACTAAGAGCTGCTGAAAAAAAATGACAAGTTGAGTTCATGGAGGAATTTCTTTTTTTTCCTTTAATTTCTTTTTTCTTTATTTGTTTTTCTTTATTTTTAGTTTTCATTCATTTCCACAAGATTTTGAGTTACAAATTTTCTCCCCATCGGAATTTCTTGAAGATTTGAAGATTATACACTAGTCAAAAATATGGAATAAAATGGATTGTTATGGCAGTGTAGAATGAAAAAAGACAGCTTGGTGGCACAGCAGATAGCTTTCTGGGCCTGGAAGCCTCATCTTTCTGAGTTCAAATGTGGCTCCAGGCATTTAGTAGCTGCCCCTGGGCAAATCACTTAAGCCTGTTTCTTCAGTTTCCTCATGTCTAAAAGGAGCTGGAGAAGGGGATGGCCAACCACTCCAGTACCTTTGCCAAAAAAACCCCAAATGGGGTCATGAAGAATGGGACAGGATTGTAAATGTCTGGCCAACAAAAGAATTAAAAACTATGGCTTTATACACTGTGCAAAGTGGTTTATTGAGATATAATCAGATAATTGTTTACTTCACATCTTGATTTTAAGTGAGGGGGAATTTGTTCACAGTAGAGTCAGGATTCCCACAGACCACAGTGATTAATCTCCCAGATAAATAATACAGATATTAAATAGCTATGTGCATTTTATATAAGGAAGGAGAATGCTACTTACTTCCATTGCATGCTGTTGAAAGACTTTTTTTCCATTTTCAAGGAGATCTCCCTCTTGACAAATGTACTGTCATTATTTGGTGATAAGAATGGATCCAGGATAGATTAGTGGGTGTACTCAAGTTTACAGACATCTCCAGACTTAGAGAGGAGATGGTGGTAATAAGGAGAGGCTGAAAGGGCAAGTCTTCCACTAAATAATCCTTTTTGGTTTGTTTCTCGAAGGAAATCCACTACTTCAAATATAGAATTAAATGCAAACTGCAATTTTCCTACACACTGAAAATGGTCTTAACTGTTATATCAAGCAAAACACACACATACACACACACACACACACACAAACACAAACAAAAACAGAAACATCCCAAAATCTTTTAAATCATTGTCCTGTAAGAGTTAGTGAGGAGTTTGAATAGCAAAGGAACTGGAACCTTTGAGGCTACCCTAAGAACACACTCTCATTTGTTGCTTTTGTTACCATTTGCCTTCAATCTCATATATCCTCCTCCATGCCTTGAAACAGAACTGTGTTTCCACTTCTCCATTTTCAAAAGATTTGATTCTCTTTCCTCTTTCCCCAACTCTTGCCATTCATACATTAAGAGGTACATTAACCATTCAAAAGGTAACTAAGTCCAATTTAGGATAATCAATGAATTCTTTACTGTTTCTCCTCTGATTCGAAAAGGTTTAAATATGTGTTATGTGACTGAACAATTCAACTCACTTTTCCTCTCTGGGCCTCATCTGTAAAGAGAGAAGGCTATATTAGATCATCTCTTCTAAATATTAATAGCTAGCTCTTATCCATCACTTTAAAGTTTATAAAACACTTAGATAAAAACTTTTGGGACACTCTTGTATGTTACCTCCTATGATCTTCACAACAGCCCTGAACTAGATGCTTTTATTATTCCAATGGAGGCATACAGAGGTCAGTGTCTTGTCCAAGCTCATGTTTATTGCTTCCAGGACAGTATCTATCTATCTTGTTCTTTACTGTTCACCTCCCCTTTGCCTTCAATCTTTTCCAACCTAAGTGTCTTTTACAATGACACCAGTCTTCTCATGCGTCCAAAATATTTAATCTTCAGCTTTAGTATGACCATCCAGTGAATAACTTTAATTAATTTCTTTAAGTATTGACTGATTTGACTTGCTTGCTGCCCAAAAGACTCTCAAAAGTCTTCTTCAGCCTCCAGCAACACAACATTGATTCTGTTGCCTCAACTGTCCTTATAGTCCAACTTTCACAGCCATATATTACTGCTGGAAAACCATAGCTTTTATGATATAGATGTTTGTTGGCAAGATGGTATCTCTGCTTTTTAGTATGCTGTGCAGATTTGCCATAACTTTCCTTCCATGGAGCAAGTGTCTTTTAATTTCACGGCTGTAGTAGTCATCTGCAGAGACCCTTGAAACTAAGAATGTAAAATCTGACACTAGTTTCATCTCTTTTCCCTTTATTTTCCAGGAAGTAATGGGACCAGTTTCAAGATCTTAGTTTTTGTTTCAATTTTTTTTTTGCTTTTTGGAGGGGGAAGGCAGGGCAATTGGGTTTAAGTGACTTATACAAGGTCACATAGCTAGTAAGTATTAAGTGTCTGAGGCTGGATTTGAATTCAGGTCCTGCTGATTCCAGGGTCAGTGCTGTATTCATTGTGCCACCTAGCCACCCCATCTTAGTTTTTTTGATGTTAAGTTTCAAGCCAGTTTTTATACTTTTCTTTTTCACCTTTCCTGAAAGATTTCTTAATTCCTCCTCACTTTCTGCCATCACAGTGACATTAGCTTCCTATTTGAGATTGTTGCTATTTCTACCAGCAGCCTTCATTCCAGCTTTTGATTCGTGCAGCCTGGCATTTTGCATGATATACTTTGCATATAAATTTGAAAATTACATGACAATGTATTGTCTTGTTTTCCTCCTTTCCCAGTGTTAAACCAATCAGTTGTCCTATGCTTGGTTCTAATTCTTGCTTTTTGACCAACATACAGGTTCTTTAGGAGATAATGAAGATGATCCAGTATTCCCATGTCTTTGAGGACTTGCCACATTTTTATGTAATCCACACAGTCACAGGCCCTTTTGTAGTCAATGAAGCAGAAGTAAATGTTTTTCTGGAACTCCCTTGCTTTCTCCACAATCCAGAAAATATTGACTATTTGGTCTCTAGTTCCTCTGGCTCTTTGAAAGTAGTCTGTTCTCTGGCAATCTTTTGGTTCACATGTTACTGAAGCCTAGCTTGCATAATCTTAAGCTGGACTGTGAAATGAGTATAACAATTTGGTAATTTGAACATTCCCTGGTATTACCCTTAGGACTGAGATGTAAATTGATCTTTTCCAATACAGTGGCCACTGTTGTGTTTTCCAAATTCGCTGGCATATTGATTGCAGCGCTTCAACAGCATGATAAAGCTTGGGCAAGTGCTCCGTAACCCACACACTTAGAGAGTAGAAAGTTGAGAAGTTCAATGATTTTTCATGTAACTTATTCAGTATGTCTCAGGGGGAAGACTTGAACCCATTATATTCTAGCTCCAAGGCTGACTTTCTATCTAGTACACAATAAGAACCTTTAAAAAATACTGAAATTGAAAAGCTCACATAATATAACTAATTCTAGAATTTGTGTTTAAAATCACTATGTAATTCTTAGCCTGGCAGATTGGGCCTTGGCAAGAGAAAGCAACTTTAGACTGTATTGTTAGGACTCATGTGAAAACAGTTTATCAGGGTTATTACATGAAAATCTGTACTCAAAAGCTTTTATTTTCATAACATATTAATCAGAATAGCCTAAGATGCGGAACATTTAATTACTAAGTGTCTAAGTTGTGTTTTATTGCTCTCAAGCCTTTGACAGAAATGTTCACAGCACAGTATCAGTTTTGTTAGATGGTTATTGACAGCTGGAATTGATCAGTTTTAAGCTCATCAGTGTCAAGTTAACAAAGCTGTCAAGTTATCAGTTGTACTCCAGTGTTAAGATTACTTATCACTTTTAGAATGATTATAGTGGAACACATTAATATTGATGGGAAAAAGAACCACCATATCACTGTTCCTGACCTGAGGGTTACATTTGAGGATGGAAAACAAAAACAGCATTTCTTTAGTGCTTGAGTACTTAAGAACACTGTCATAAGATAATATTTCAAAGGAAAGAATACAGGTCTTCATTTAGTCATTGAAATCATTCTTTATGCATTCATTCAAAACCAATTATTAAGGACCTACTATGTACAAATTAAGACTTGGTCTTAGAGTTAGGAAGACTTGAATTCATTCTCCTCTTCAGAAATATAGTAGTTGTCTTTCCATGAGCAAATCACTTAAATTCTCCTATGCACCAGGGCATTCTTTCAGAGTATAAGTTTGGGTCAAGCTCTTTATTTGCATAACACAATGGCAATCTATGCACTGGGAGTCACAAAGAAAAAAAATCATTGGTCTATACCTCTTCCCTACCCAAATAAATAATACAAAGCATGCTTAAGCATTTAATCCAATGTGTGACAAGTACATGGCTATTCCCAAGTAAGAAAAAGGACAGAGAGTCTAGGTGAAATTAATAACTATCGAGGACATTGTTTGTTAGAACTAGAGTCTAGTTAGGTTACTAGAATTTTGCTAAAAAGAAAAAAAAAGCAAAGATGGAGCTAAGTTGATCAAGGATGGTCATTTTGGTGAAAATCATAAATATGATCTGAAAACTTGGGCACCAATATTTTGGCTTGGAGGTAAGAGTGGTAATTATGACATCCCAATATATGGCAAAGCCAAAAACAAACAAACAAACAAACATCATAATATAGCTATTACAAAAGCAAAGTCCTGAGTTTTCAAAGATGAAAATATATATGAAGAAGGACCTATTTAAATATATATATATTATTGATATCTTTTCTTCTGATGGTTATCAATATTTTTTTAAAAATGTAACCTGTAGCGAGTCACCAAGGAATTCTATTCCAAGAAGAGAAGGTTGGGCTAGTCGTATGGCAAGAGCAAAGAATGACTGGTGAACAGCCAAAAGAGACATCACTGATACTTTTGCAATGAGTATCAATAACTCCTCCTCAGAAAGAGAGGAAAGGCCTTCAGAATTTTGGGTGGACCTCTTGTGCTGTACTTCTGGGAGGGCATAGGCAAGAGTGCCCCAGTCTGGACAAGTTTCAATATGCAGCCTTGGAGGATATTCCTGAGTTACTCAAATCTCAGATCCATTTGAATATTGAAAACTAATTCATTTCTGTTTTCTTTTATGGACTTTATTTTTCTTTTGAACAATTCTGGAGTTTCCTATGGTTGTTCTATTCTCTTTGGAGAGTCCAAAGGATTCTGTATTTCATCAGACACTAATTCCCTTTCCTGTGTCTTGTAATATTTAAGAGAACTTTGCAATATCCTTGAGAATTTGTAGAGTCAATAAGCATTTATTAAGTATCTACTATGTGTTAGGAACTATGATAAGTACTAGGGATACAAAAAAGGCAGTCAGTCAGTTAAGGAAGAAATTAAATGGAAGAACGTGAAGGAGTGAATAGATGAGGAGAAAATGGAGGTAATGAGTTAGAAGTTTGGTAGTGAAAAGAATACCAGACTGGTAAAAGCAATCTCATTATTCATAAAGTCTTAGAGTTAGTTTAGAAGTAACATTAACTCCAAAGCTTAATTATGCATAGTGGTGTAATGATCTTATTCACTCTGTCTTTCCCTGACCATGTACTCTTAATATACTATTTGCAGAGAAAGTGATGAAAATAAATCACACTAAATGATCAGGCATTATTGGAACAGTACTCTGAAATCTGCTTTGTCAGCACTTTTGCAAATGCTATACTACCCAAGACTATAAGATTAAGTATTGGAAGGAGGTCAGGAGGTGAAAACAATCAATGATCCATAGTCTGAAAAATTCTTTTGAGAAAAATATTAAAAAAAAGATTTCAAAAGATTTCATATAATCATCCCAATATCCCACTATTTCAAAACAGTAGTCATCACAATTATTTGATGTTTAAAATTTTAGGAAAAAAAATATCAACAGAACAGACTAGATAAGTAAGACCCCAAAGTCAATAAATAAAGCAGTAAACTTTTCTGATAAAACTAAGAACACAAACTACTAGTGGATTGTCTCTATTTTGAAAGATCCATAGAGACAATTGGAAACCAGATGGCAGAAGTTGGGTTTCAATCAGGATCTTCCATATACTACAGAAAAGCTCCAAATGGATATACACCCTAAATATAAAAGGAACATCTATTTTTAAAAAATAAAATGGAAAGATGTACCTTTCACAGTTATGGTGGTGGGGGGAGGGGCATATTTCTCAACCAAAAAAGGGATAGAAGAATTTATAAAAAACAAAATTTCCGTTAACTTAAAATGAAACAAAAAAATCCAACCCTTTTGTATGTCAAATAAATGTAGCTAAAGTAAGGGGAAAAGTACATCCTACACATCTTATGAATCTAATATAGTATCTCTAAATCTTTATAATATGCATATGTGCACACACACATGCATGCACTCAGTCCTTCTCTATTTCAATTGAGTGAAGTTCATTTGATGCTCCCTCTTCCATCCCTTCCTCTGTGTTTGTATACTCTTCTTTTCACCCAGACTAATTTTAAGAAATACCAAGAGAAGAAATACAAATTAAAACAACTCTGTGGTTTCAGCTCATACTCAGAAAGTTGGCAAATCTGTAAAGAAAAGGTCAATAATCAATGTTGAAGAAATTGTGAGAAGACAGGCAAATATATATTATTGGTTAAACTGTGAATTGCTTTAATTTATTCTGGAAAACAGTTCAGAATTATGCAAGAAAGATTACAAAGTTGTTCATATCCTTTGACCACTGGTCAGGCCTTCAAGGAGACAAAAGACTGAAGACAGGCTATGTACAATAAAATATTCACAGTAGTACTTTTTGTAGTACCAAAAAAAATTAGGAAATCAAAAAAATTTATAAACTTCACCTTGTTATAAATAGTTCACTCTGAGTCTAGAAGCAATAAAGTGATCCTTGGGTCCACATAGTCCCTTCCTCTTCTGTTTTGTGGAGTTTAATCAGATGAAAGTTCTTAATATACTCACAAGAGCTCAGAGCCCTTAGGAAAATCCCTAGCATTCAGATGGAGGTTTGACTCTGTGCCCTAATTTAAATTTCATGCACTTACAGCTAACTTCTAAATTCTTTATATGTGAGGCAAAATCAGCATACAAAAACACTTAGGTTAAAAAATATCATGCAGAATATATTACAGTATACAGAAAAGTGGAAGTTGGGAAAAAGAGTAGACCCTTTGAAATTTATGTCACTGATTGACGGGAGCGATCTCAGGCCCATGTCTTTGTTCCAGGTAGCCCCCCTGGGCCCAGTGGGACACCTCAGTTTTTCCTTTTTTTCTCCAATAGTTAAGCATCTCTTCCAGTTCTTTTATCTGTTGTTGCTTTGTATCTAATTTTTTCTTGATCAGCTTCTTAAGTTCTAGGAAGGGTTAGGAATACCATCTTCCCCATTGTTCCTACTCTTTAGCAGACATACTCTTAGATCCTTTCTCTCAGTCTCTTTAAATACCCCCCAGATTTCTTCTTTAAGAACTTAGGAGACATTTCTATGGCAGAACTTTGAGTTCTTGAGTAGACAGTCAGGTTAAACCACTCCTGTGAGTAGGACAGGAATATATATATATATATAAACCACAATGTTGTAGAATGATATTTAGCCCTTTAATGATAAAGTCATCCAAAAATTCTTCCATAAAAATAAGAGAACAAGCTCACCATCTCTAGCCTATCCTAGATCCCCAGATCTCTTTAAACACTCCACTCTCCTACTAAAAAATCAAGATAATCCAAAATCTCTGAAGTTTGAGAGAGCTTGCTTGTCCAACAAATTTCAGGATGCCAGTCAGTAGCCAAACTTCTATTATATCATAATTAAATATCCCCAAGAAAGACAAAGGAAAGAGAGCAAAAATTTCATCTTTCTGCCCCTTCTAGGAGCAACAAATGTAACATGAATCAGAAGACCAGGTTCTGAATCTTCATTGTGATACTTATGAATTCTGCAGTCTTGATTGAATCCTTTAAATCTTTTCAATCTTGGTTTACTTACATATAAAGTAAACATAACACTCTTTGTACTGACTGCTTGGCAGAGCTGATGTGATGTTGAAACAAGAATGTATGTGAAACACTTTGTGAGCCTTAAAGTGCTTTATAAAGATCAATCATTACCATCATGACTTTCACAAAAAAAACAAAACAAAACAAAACAAAGACCTACAAGCCCATATTGTAAATGTGAACAATATTGTTTGCATTATTAGAATCTGGCTATTTATCTTTGTATAAAGTTGCTAATGTGGTGGCAGAGGGAGAGGTGGCAGATTAATGGATGGCAAGGTACTAAGATAGTGCTCTGCTTATCAGATCCCTACAGCAAGCTAACATTGGAAATGGCTGATTTCTCTTCTTTAAGAGCTTAGGAAACATTCCTGTGGCAGAACTTTGAGTTATTGAATAGACAGTCAGGTCAAACCACTCCTGTGAGTAGGACAGGAATATATGTAAGCCACAATATTGTAGAATGATATTTAACCCTTTAATGATAAAGTCATCAAAAAATTCTCCCATTAAGATAAGAGCAGAAGCTCACCATCTCTAGCCTATCCTAGAATAATCCTTGTTCATGGCTTGGCAATGCGATTATATGCCATCCTCCACCTCTGACCCAATCTTCCACCTCACATTGTCTGTGCCCTCCTGATTAGAGTTCTTTGCCATATCTAACCAAACTCAAACCCATCATAGTTTTCTCTGCCAGTCTTCTGTGTTTCTAGTGCTTCCTCCTTTTCTCAAGCTCCCAGCTTTTTACCTCTTGCCCTAAGAACAATAATTAAAATGCCACCTCCATCCATGGAAAAAAATGCCTATTAATTACCCCCATAACTCCTATAATGATCCCTGTAAACATCCTAGTACAAAATGGCCCTCTGATACAACTCTTTAACAGGTGTTATTTTTCCCTATAGGAATATAATCCCTTTGAGAGAATTGACTGTATTATTTTTGTGTTTGTATCCTCAGTGTTTAACACAATAATAATGATTTTTCACCCCTGCCCCCATTCATTGATGTATATGTACAATGAAAAGTATCGTGGGATAGTGAGGAAAGGAATTTCCTTGGAGTCAGCAATAAAGGAAACAAGTTTTTGTTGAGCACTTAGAATGTACCTACCACAATGCTAAGTGCTTTAAAAATATTCTTATTTGATCCTCATGTTAAAACCAAGAATACTGAGATTGATAAAGGTTAAATGACTTGCCCAGGTCCCCAAGGACCTTGGTCATACTGAGAATAAGAAGAATCTGCAACTACTAAAGCAGAGTATTTCATTTAGGGGTAATCACTCATCATTTGAATGCACCATTCATTTTCAATTAATTTTTAAATGAATTTGTAGTAATGGGAACACGAAGGGAGGATGCTCTGGCATCTCGAATGTCCTGGGTACCCGTTATTCATTTAAAAATGAAATAAGTGGCAATAAGTTAAAATGTAAAATATTCAGTTCCTCTCTCTTTTCAGGAGGATATTAGCATTTAGATCCAAAAGAAATGATCTAGTCCCACCTCATTTTAGAGCTTCAAAAACTGACAAGCAGAGAGGTAAGTGGCTCTCCCAATGTGACACAGGTAGCCAGCTGCAGAGCTAAGATTTCAATTCAGATTTTTTTTTTATCATAAATACAGTGTTCTTTCCTAAGACACTCAGTACTGGCAAAGATGAATAAGCTTTGTATTTAAGTGGCCCCACAATCAAATTCAGTGCTGCCTTCCTTTCCTTATCCCTCACCAAACCTCCTCAAGTGCTCACTGACCTTATGGAGTTATTATGAGGATTAAATGATATGATGTACATAATAGCACTTTATAACCACAAATAACTGTGTTAATGAAAGCAATTAACATGAAAGCTATTCCCTCCCCTCATCTAAACCACTACAAATACTCTGTGTCAATCCACGGGAATGGATTTGGACTCATAATACCTGAATTTGAATGCTGATTCTGCCTTGATATTTGTGTGACCTGGGACCTAATTCTCTGGGTCATTTTCTTCATCTGTAAAATAAAGTGGTTGGATTATATCATCTCTAAGCTTCTTTTCAGCTCTGAGCCTGTGGTCCTGGGACCTTATATTTTACACAAGGGGCTCACAAACATTTTTAGCTCTTGGACCCACTCTTTTGATATGAGGAGGTATTGAACACTAAACGTAAATTTAGGCTGGCAACCCTATAGGAAAGCTGGGAGACTCACACCTGTGTAGTTTCCCTGTAATAAGAGCACTATTTTTTCTTGAGCTCTTTGTGAATCCAAACTTGATATATTTTGAGGTTAGCATATATATATATGTAAGATGGGCATCTAGGTGGCATGATGAATAAAGTGCCTGACCTGGTGTTAGAAACACCTGAGCTCAAATCTGGCCTCAAACACTTACTAGCTGTGTGACCCTGGGCAAGTCACTTAGCTCTGTTTACCTCAGTTCATCATCTGTAAAATTATCTGGAAAAGGAAATTACCAACCACTCTTTGCCAAGAACACCCAAATGAGTTCATGAAAAGCTGTGCATGACTGAAATGTCTTAACAACAGCACTTTTCATTTATTTTGCCAGCACTATACTTACAATGCTACATATTCTAGGTAAGTAAAATTGTCATTAAATTATTTATAATTTTTCTCTCATCTGCAATAGCATAACATATTCAAAATTTCACCTTTTGAAAACCTTTGTTCTGGATTTTCTCCTACACACTCCCTAAAACTCAAAATATATCCATCCCATTCTCTCAGGGACTGTTCTTCTGTTAAGATGAAGGACAATGAGTTTTCTTCATATTTCTTCATATCCTTCTAAGAGGGAATATTGTTTTGACTCAGATATGTAAAGCCAATCAGCAGTAGATTTCTGAGAGAATGCTACTGTGAGGAGCTTTTAAGGTTCGGATTACACAGTATTAGTGAACACTCTGTTTATTCCATTACAAATCTTTATTCAGTACAATGTTCAGTCAACAGTTCACAATATACTGATCTTCCACTACTGGGGTAACCATTAACTTTAGTTTCC